>VWYI01008026.1:1393381-1647023 GCA_013399455.1 Anthoscopus minutus | reverse complement strand
CAAAAGGACGAGCTCTTTCATGGTCTCCTACCAAAGGGTGACCATTTTGTTCACTGTTGCATTTGCCAGTTGCCATGGCATCCCCCTCTCACTCTATCCTGGAGGTGTATTCTTGATATAATTAACAGCTCTCCTCCTTCTGTCTCCTGCAGAAAGCAATCATTAAGTGAACATGAAGGAAAAAAAAGACACTTTTTATCTTTTACTTTGTATATTAATGTTTTTCATCCTACTACCTGGTCTCTCTTGGTCCAATAATGATGTTTTTGTGTGTGGAAGTGTTGCTGCAATATGGCTGCCTGTGTAGAGCAGGACATTAAGCCCCTGCATGGGGGCTTAATGGGGGATTTAGTTAGGCTAGAGTTCAGTCACATGTGTGTTAACCTTTGTTATTTTCAATTTTTAAAATAGTCTTGGGAAGTACAAGGTTCTTCAGAATCTTGATCGTGGATATTGCTGATATTTCTGATGCACCTAGAAGAAAACTTCCAAATGAGATTTCATTCAAATGCTGCTGTAGGGAGATTGAGAGTAGGGAGGAAAAAGAATGGATAGGCATAATTTAATTAAAGCACAATATTGGGCAGGAGTTGCAGTGGCAATACTGTGGAATGTGGCCAGCATATGGTTCAGGCAGTTTTTGTGGCAGCTTCCAGGCTTTGTGGGCATGTGCTGGTGTCCTTCTAGAAAGGCACAGCTTTGTGTGAGCTGGCTTCTGACTTCAGTGCCACTAGAGTGCTAAACTCGGGCATGGGAGTAATTGGAGAGAAAAAAAAACCACACAAGAAAATGTTATGTAACAGTTGCAGTTCCAGCATCTTTCATTAGGAAACTTTTGTTGGGAAAACTGTCACTTTCCCTTTCTTTGGAACATTTGCTTGTTAATTTTTCCCACAGCTGCAGAGCAGTGAGCCCTCCTAAAAGCAGGAGAGGGAAAGTTGCTGTAGGATTTCTTTGTTTTTCCAAATGTGCTTTGAAAAAACAGTAAGTATGGTAAAAATAAACCTTAGGTCAGGTTCTCTGGGTTATGACTTCATAGGCTACAAAGTAAAATTTTTCTCATGTTTTATCTTAATGATGGATTTCTTTTAGATGCTGCTGAAGTGCTTCACTGGGAAACTGTAGGGAGCTATTTTTTTTCCAGTAACATCTGTGAAAAAATTCTGCACTTTTGCTGTTAATTTTATTGGTGGAAGGCTGTCCCAATGCTGGATTTCAGCATTTTCCTTGCTTGTTTTCAACATGGGAAGGGTTTGTCCATCACTTTGAGTGAACTCTTTGAGGAGTATGCTGAAATAGTCAAGGCTCTAACAAATAAAGAGACTGGTTTTGTAACCTAAGTCAGAAATAGTTGCAATTCACACAGACATCCATCCTAATTATTCATTTTGATTTCAGCTTTAGATATTCTTCAAAATGAAAAACGTTTTTTGCTAAGTTTTTTAAAGGAGAGAAATAGGATAGTGGGCTCTTTATGGAACTAGTAGATCATCCATGACACTTCATTTGGATATTAATAATAAGCCTTAAATATTTTTTCTATCCACTTTGATACAGTAGTCAATACAAAAGCAGTACTGCACACCCTTTAGTACCTCATGGGTTTTTTTAAAAAATCTAGAAGGAAGTCCAGTCTTGACTAGAGGAACTTGTGATTACAATGAAAGACAGGGAGAAGTCAGATAAAAGAATTCTCATCTTATTTCAGTTATATTCACATGTTCTGTAAGTAACATTAAATGTAAGAAAATATTTGTTTCTTCTTGATGACTAAAGCCACTGTGTAACAGTGATGGTAGCAGAGGCACTGAGTGTGGTGAGGTGGATTGGAGAGGGGAAAAGAAGTTCTGAGTCAGAACTGACAGAGTTTTGGCTTAGTACCGCAGCAAAGTAAAAACTAAAAAATAATCTTCTGATGAGAAACCACATAAAACACTGGTAAGGGTTTGCCACTGCCTCTCACTTTCTGCTGTCTGTGGAAAACAATCTTTCTTATGCCTTACTGTTGGTTTAGCAGTAGAGAACATAAAAGGCTTCTGGTAAATACAAGACTTGCTGTAGTGAGTTTTTCTGGGTTTATTTCTCAGCTGGGTGTTACGAGGTCCTGTGTTTTCCTGGGGATCTGCAGGATGATGAAATGTGGCTCCCTAAGTCCTGAGCAGTGCAGTTAGTGACACCCCCTGAGCTGGCTTTTGTGAGTAGCATCACTTACTGATCACAGGTGCTGGAATTCTTGCCCTACACTAAACCCAAAATCTTTTAAAGATGTGCCTCATTGTGGTGCTCATTTTAGCTTTGTGCTTACAGCTTTTGGATGGTCTTCAGTTTCCCAGTGCAGTAAAAATACACGAAGCAGGTTTAGATCCCTTAAGGCTCTGTGAGCTGCAGAGCACACAGTAGCCAACAATGGTTTTTCTTAATGCTTGACTCTGATTTTTAAGAAAGCTTTCTCCTTTTCCTTCCACCCCCACCCCCTGTTTTGAGAAAACAAAGTCAGTGTGGGATGTTTTTTATTTTTCTTCCTAAGGTCTCTGTTTCATTGGGTTGGAAGCGACCTGTCTGTTTACAGCAGCCTGAGACAACTCTTCACATCTGGAAAGTTCCCTTTAAAGTATAAGCACAAAAATTTTTGTGTTGATTTCTTTTGTATAAGGCTGCACTTTTTGACTACACATTAGAATTACTGATCATGGTTTTCCTGAGTCAGAAACATCATGTTAGTTTCAGCTTTATTCTTTCTTGTAAATAAAATGTTTCAATTCTCTGGAAAAAGAGCTGGGATACTTCATTCCCGTGAGGAGAAGAAAAATGGAGGATAAGGTTATGGATTTGTGGTCTTCAGAAGCAGGAAGGAAGGAACCAGACCACAGGCACCATTTAAAGTTGCAGCAAGAGAAATTTGGTTGAAGTGATTGGAAACAAATGTTCTCTGGGAAGGTGGCAAAACACTAGAAAGGGGCCTGGAGGGGCTGTTGAATCTCCTTCCTTGGCAGTATTTGGACTGGGCTGGCCCTGGGCCCCAGTAAACTGATGGAGCTGAGAAATGAGCTGTGCTTGGAGCAGGGAGTTGGGCTGGGGACCTCCAGAGCTCCCTTCCAGCAGCAATTATTCCATGAGGTTGCACTCACTCTAATAATTTCTTGTCTGAATGCCATCCAAATACTGCTGAGTTACTTTCCAAATGTCTTCTTTCTGGCTCTGAATAGCTGCATTTTTTTGTAGAAATCCAGTTTGAGGTGCAGATCCATTTTTAACATATGTGTACCTAAGTAGTACCTTCATGTGTTTTCTCTGGGATAAAAAATTTGGATACAATACAAGCACAGAAATGTCAGGTTCTACATCATCCATTATGCAAGTTAATGAAGTGCATGGGTGTGAAGGGCTTTCCCTTTAAATCACAGCTGAAAACATTTCCTCAAGTGATCTCACTTCTGGTTTAAAGCTTTCTTCTGCAGTTTAATTTCCCTCAGGTTTGTGTGACCAGACCTTTAGTTTTGGATCTGATGCTTTAAGCATCAGAAACTTGCTGCTTTCAGAGGCAGAACAGACCTTTTTCTGATCCAATGTGGTAATTGTTGTCAATATAGCTGCTGGGTTTTTTGATGTTTTTTGTGTACACATAGAATCTGGCAGGTTTTAATTGTATGCTTTTTAGAGATTGATTAATCAAGTTCAGGAACTTCAAAAATACATTCTGCCAATTATTTTTTTTTTTAAATATACTTGTGTGCACTCTACCTTTGAATTTTAAGTATGCATTCTCTCCACCTGAAAGTTCCTCTGTTCTCTCAGCGAAATTCTACTGACTTTTCTGGCTTTGTAATAAATCTCTGGTCATCTAGGACATTAGGGTCCAATTTGATTTTACATTTGACAGCTGAACCCTGTTTCTGTTTCAGACCTTCACACTCTTATCACCATGGTTAAAATGAGGGGTTTTTTTCTTGATAGAGGTATGAGACAAACAATTAAACATCTGAGAATCCTAGCTAACTGCATCTTTTACAGTCCAATCAATCTCCATTAAATGAAGACTGTAAAGAGTGTAAAATAAATGCTTTCTGTGGCCTCACAAGCAAGAATACTTTATTTGATTACTGATATGAGTTACAGAGCAGATATTCATTTAATGGGTACTTTTATTCCCTTCTTTTGTGAATTTATGTCCCACTTCTACCTTCTGTCTGTATAATAAATGGCAGTGCATTAAATTTTTAGCACTGGCTGTGAGGGGAGCGTTGCTCTTGGTGCCTCTCTGACTTGTGCACAGGCAGCAGATCTCCCCGAGCCTGTTTCAGCTGGACCTCAGTGTTAGTTCTGCAGTTGTCAGGAATTTATGATTTGGGGTTATGCTGATCTCTTATTTCACAAATGAATACATTTTTCTATTTTCTCCATTTCTTCTCACATCATTCACTAAGAATTATTTCTTGTGTTGATTTACAAAGTTTCTTAAAGCACTGCAGATCTGTTTGTTCAGGTCAAGCACTTGTCAATGTATTTTTAAATGAAAGAAATATGTTTCTGTTTCCAGGAGATTGTAACTCATGCTTAATTACAGAGTTCAGGAAAGTATGTTATGTTGTGAGGGATGTGTTAAATTAAACTTTGTGAATGTGAATAAGTGTTGAAGTGCTAGTTTGAGAAACAGACCATAAAGAACAGAGAAACAATCCATAAAGGAGAAAAGATTTCTTTGGAATAGTGATTGAGTCACCGTTACGTTATATTCACTTTAAAGAGAGTGTTTGCTGTCTATAAAATGTGCTGCTTGCAGTACTCACTGCAGCAGGTAGCACAGTTAGTGCCATTTTCTCACTGCTGCCCCTTTTTGTGTGCAGTCGACAGGAGAAGCACCCACAACCCCAAAGCACACGAAGGACAACCGAGAGAGCTTCTTCCCAGTAGCACCAGCCACGCTGCACCCCACCCCAGTGAATCCAGACACTGTGACTCCTGAAAACCTCCTGAGACTGAATGATCTGCATTCCAAATCCAAACCAGCTTCTTCTTCTTCATCCTCCTCCTCCTCGGCATCCTCAGTGCCGCCCTCGCAGGAGTCCCAGCGGGACCCGGAGCAGCCCCGGAGCCAGAGCACAGAGGCTGCCCCCAGCATGGGGGATGTTGCTCGTGGTGAGTCCCAGCCAGAGGGAACCTTCTGGCCCCCTCTGATGAGTTTCCACACAGTGAGTTAATGGCTGAGTTCTGATCCTCTTTTCTGATCACTTCACCATGTTCAAAAGGCTGCAAAGATTCTTGGTCCTGAAGTGGGTGCATCTGCATAATCAATACTTTAATTTGTAGGATAGGTTACAAAGAGTGACCACTCTATGTAACTTGTATGTGGAATCATGAAATAGCAGCCTGAAAATAGTCATGTCTTTTAGAAAACTGAAGTATCTAGCAGCATTAAAATATTTTTTTTCTTCAGTGAATTGAGGATCTAGTTCTTTTAATATTTTAAAAGATTTAAGGTATCTTGAAATGATTGCAATTAAAATAAACTGGTGAGCAGCCTACATCTGTCTTAGAAGTGCTTGATTAACATAATTAGCTGCACAGCTCTCACTGCCCAGCATATGTGAGTGTGGAGATACATGACACTGATGAGCAAGATTCTACATGGACTAGGAACTTAGCTTATCATCAGTATTATATTTCACATTTCAGAAAAGAAGCTTCTGACAGGACCAACATGTTGGAATGTGTTTTTTATAGCCCTGGTGTGGTTATGTGCCAGGTTAGAGCACAGGAAAGGACTAAAGAAACCAAACAAATGTTATTTATTCTCTACCATGATTGTGTGATTTGTTTATGACTGTATTATGTAATTGGTCCTATACAGTTTTCTAGATGAGGAAAGAATAAATGAGAATGCTGTCCTTGCAGGCTGGCTCTTTAGCAGCCAAAAAACCTCTGTGCTGGGCAATCCTGATCCACTTTGGGGAATGAAATAAGATTAGACCCAATTTCAGACTTTGCTTGGGTGCCCAAAGAGGTGGTTGGGAATATTTGTGGGACACTGTGCATATTAAGGTGGCAGAGCACCTGCCATAGCCTGTACTTTCTTGCAACTTTAGCAGAAACACTGTCTGAAAAAGCATCTGCTGCTGCCTGTGCTCACTCCATCTGTTCACAAGCCTGGGCCCATCACTACTCACAAAATGCCTTAGACAAGTCATGGGAGCCCAGATAAAGTTATGAATGAACCTCATACAGAACAGGTATTGTGGAAAATGATGCATGAAGATACAGTGGAAATAGTGTCCAGATTTGTGAGACAGGATATTTTCTTAGTTTGGAATTGTGGCTTTGTAAAGTGTTTCTCTTTATACTTCTGGTGTGTCATTTCTTTCCTTATGTAATCAGCCTTGGTATTTGAATGCACATAGTCTGAATTCATCAGCAGTGGAGAGCAAGTTAGGGAGAAATTGGCAAATTTCTCAAGTTTTCCCAGTTTGCTAATCTCTGAGTACAGAAGAAAATTGAAATTTAACATCTACTATCAGCAGTTGTATTGTCTAACTTTCCTTTTTCACAATTCCAGGGAGAGATTGTCTTAGGAAGGGAAAAGAGAAAAGTGGAGTGATGAGGAAGGAATGGCTTAGTCTGTGTGTAAATTACATTTGTTACTGTCCTTGGGAAGCAGAAGAATGGAGTTGCCTGGTGTCATAAGATGTCTTGTCTGGCTTGTTCAGCAGGGAGTAATTTAGGTTTGTGCCTAGACAACAGGGGAGATAAAAATGAGTCCTCTGTGAAGCTGTTTTGTACTTCCTAAGGAGACTGGTGTAGGAATGACAATGCAGATAAGAACTCACACATTCTTCTGGTTTTCAGACAGAACTCAGGAGCATTTCTGATGTGCTTTCCTCTCTGCAATTCCCCAGGCCACATAGCAGTGATTGGAACATTTATTTTAATCTTTTGACTTCCTGGGCTTTGTTAAGGTTGTAGAGTTAGATATTGTTCATTCTTCTTTGATGTTTTCTATACATCATCTTGATTGAGGGAGATGGAAGGGTTAGCTGCCAGAATTACACCCCTGAAACTGAAGATCAAGAGGCTGTCTCTCTAAAGCTCAGTGCTGAATGCATGTGTTGTACCTGGCTCTCAGCCCTACCTGACAGGTCATTTCTCTGTCTGAGAGAGACACCAATTACTGCTGTGTCCTTTCTTCTTTTCTTTTTCATTCTCCTGCCTTTGCATCCACCTCCTCTGAAAAGAATTATTTATAATTATGTTACAACCCTTTTTCATCTGCCTTCCATTAATTCTGTTTGGGTAAAAACTCCTCCCATTTTTAGAGTAAACGGTTTTCAACTTTTTTGTCTCATCACCTCTACCTGTACCTGCTCATTCATGTGGAAGTATTACACATCAGAGAATATTAGCTGCTCTCATTTTCTCTGATTTCACCCAGGAAAAAGATTTGATTTTCCAAGCATTGTTGATGCTCTGCCACTCATTTCTGATGTAAATATTTTCCTGAGATTTTGTCTAGTGCGTGACTGGCACAGAATACAGCGTGGTGGAGTCCAGCAGCAGAGGGATGATGGTGGCAGTTGGTCTTGCTGAAGCAAAACATCTTCCTGCATTTGGCTATAAATGTACTTGGGCCTCTCAGTCTTCCTAACTCAGCCTAACATTTCTCTGGGGAAGCTAAAATAGGACAATTAAGGTAAACTCCCTCCAGCCTGTCACCCTGTTCCAGTATCACATGGTTCTGAATTGCTGAAAAATCTTGACATTTTCTTCTTCACTATTGCAATTATGATTTTTATGAGGGATGAACAGGAAAATATTCACATTTGAGTTCGGTTACCAAGAGAAGATTATACCTGGAATTATTTAAAGTTCTGTGTTTTGCTTAAAGCCAGCTATTTACCAAGTTGGAATATAAAATGCAGGTAGAAGACTCCCCACTATTAATTTTTTGTCCATTTAAGGTCTAAGCAGTTCAATGTGAAAGCAAGGTCATGAAAAAGCTGTCCAGACTTAGAAATTCAAAGCTGGGGAAGACAATCCTTTGTGTTGTGCAGGGAAGTGGCACTCCATAAGCCATGGGAATATCCTGCTGTAATTTCAGATGTTTGTGAAATGGGCACAACAGGGAGGAGTGTAAATATAGTTCAACCTGTAGAACTTTGAGAGTTTCAGAAGCACAAGAAATAAATACAAGTGAGGACAGTTTCATGGAAAGATGAGCAGACTTTTGCATAGAGAGCAATGAAGTTAAATCGTTTAAGTGTGTGCAGGCAGCTGCAGAATCCTTGAAAGGAAGTTCAAGAGGGTTTTGAAGTGGGAAGTCCTAAGAATTCAGTAACATTCGGTACTGTTGGAATTTGATATTTCACCCTGTAGGATACCTGGGTGCTGGAGTCTTAGGAGAACTTTTAGGTGTAAGGAGCATCCTTTGCCAGAAATCTGCAACTTTGTTCATTTTAGCAACTGCTACATGACCTTAGGCTGATAGTGGGTCCTCAGAAGACTGAGGAGGCTGAATGTTTTCCTAAGGCATCCCTACAGAGAATGTAAACCATCATTTGGCATTGACAGCATCTCTTTGTATTAGATCAGTGCATGGCACAGGGGCCCACCTCTATTCCTTGCAGATTCTGGTACCCAGCCATCAGTGGACATCCACAATTCCTGCTTCTGAGTGAAATGGAGATTGTACTTTGCCATCATAAGATGATACTGATCTCAGGGGCTCCTGAGTTTGCTTGTCATGAATTTCCAAAGACAAACACAATTTTTAAGAGCCTGTAGTTCAGTGTTTTGACAACTTTCTTCTTACACAAAAGTATTTGGCCCCATTGGCCATGCCTCATTTTAAGCATTCCAATTCCAATTTTTAAGGATCATTTTAAGTGACTGTAAAGAGTGACATTCAACCATCTTAACTGCAGTCAGTGCCTTACCTTGTTTTTTCAGCTGAATTCAAAATTGTGCTGTAGAGCACAGAGTTGCTCTCAACAGATGACTCAAAAAAGAGGATGAAACAGAAAAAGTTAGGCAGGCCAAGGGAGGCTTCATGTGAGCTACCTTCATACTGCAGTTACCTGGCATGAAGCTTCTCTGTTAAGTGCATGTGTTCTACTCTGTTTTCTTGTGGCACTTGTGTGCATCTTACTTTCACTACTCTCTCCTCAGTTTCCAGTGCTGACTTGTTCTGGTTTTTGATTGTCTTCCTCAGTTCCCAAGGCTGGATTTCTCTTAGGCTTTAAAACCTCTTCTTTAAGTGCTTGTAGCCCCAGCCCAGTGGTGCTGTCCTGGGCTGGAAGCTCCTGCCCATCTGTTAGTGCCTGGAGAGTCCTCAGTGGGAATCAGCCAGGCTTCCTCCAGTGGGCTCTTGCTGCTTCAGCCTCCTTGGCAGTGGGATTCTCACTTCCCCTTGTCTGATCTGTGCTTTTCCTAAAGCTTTTTATTTTTCACAATGGGTGCACTCTGACAGCAGCTTGACTGCTGAATGTCAGCAGGAGTTTCCTGTTTGTGAATGACTTCTTAATTCCTTTTTGCAGTGCTCAGACAGTGCCAGTCAGTCGTGGCTCTTCATCTTCCCTTTGTGAAGTGTGCTGATTTGCCTCCTGTCTAAACAAACTCATTCCAGATGACTTTTTCAGTACACTTCATGGCTATTTCTGAGATCTACACTTCAGATTCCTTAAGTTTTATTTACACAATCCAGTGTAGTGCAGAAAATCCTTTGACATTAAAACTGTCATATTTTTAATGTACCTTTGTTGGATCAGCAAGAGCAAATAGGGCAGGGGCAGCAGCTGCCCAGCAGAGGCAGGTGAGGTGATGTTTTGGAGCCAGGGTTTATTGCACTCAGGGCAGGTCTGTGCTCCAGGAGGCTCTCTAGCCCTGTGCACTCTTAGATCTCCCTGAAAATCCTGCAGAGTCCTTGCCCTGTGGATATCTTGCTCTGCTGAACCACCTTTTTTCAGATTTTTGTAAAGGAACATGGTAGCAGTGCTGTGTGGTTACAATCTGGTTCAGTTTCACTAGTTTTAGATTGCTGTCAGCAGCATAAAATTTGCATATATTCCTGCACAAAGGCAGACTGAAGAGAGATGTAGTTATAAGTCCTCTGCACAGGTATTGTGTTGCTTACAAAGTACTTAGAAAATTGTGGGGTGTCATTACATTCACTTAAGAGATTTTTCTGCCAGCTGCTTTTGCTAATTTCCTTGTGCTTAGGTGGCTGTCAGGGCAAAGGAGGGTGAAATATTGTTGATAAAGGAAAGAAAGGATTTACAGATTTTGTTAGGTAACTCAGAGAAATTTCAGAATTAGGAGACTGCAGAGAGCTGTTCCTGTCCACTGGTGCTGCTGTGGTGCTCTCCAGATGATGTGTCCTTGCTGAGTCAGATATTAAACAAATATCAATTAGCTGTGTTTTGATAATGCCATTTGAAAGTTCATGTAATTGAATATCAAACTGTTGTTTTTTGATCTAGACTCATTCATTGTTTGCTCTTTTAAATGGAAGCTTTGTTTAAAAAAAAAAGATAATGTTAGGATTGAACTTCAGGGTTTTTCTTTTGCTGAGTGCATGCCAGGTTTCTGCACCTCTAGGACAGCTGGTGTTGGCAGGAAATGTTTTTGGAGCAGGAATTCCACAGTCTCTGCTGTTAGACTGGCCCCAGCATGGCTGGTAGAGGGATCTAGGAGTATCAGTATTAGAATGGGCCAGGACTAATGGGACTATTTCCAGGAAGCTCTTTCAAAGCAGCCACCCATTTTAAATTTCAGTCTCGTTAATGTTCTGTGACAGCTGACCTCAGCATTAGGAAGAGCTTTGGGGTATGTCTCATTTGATTGTACAGTACACTCTCCCTGCTCAGGACCTAGTGGTAAATATAGCACTGTGCTGTGCTATTGCACTGCAAACTTCTGTTCACCAGACTGCTTGAATTCCTTTTATTTCAGGGGGCAATAGAAGTTGTGTTCTGCAGCTTTTCGCCTCCAAAATTACTCCAGTGCTTAATTTTTAACATACGACTCTGTGTGTCAGCTTTGAATGTAATTTCCTGCATTTGGCATTTCAAGTCAAATACTTCTTGCTACAGCTATATGCACTAAAAGCACTTGGCAGTGCTTTTCAGAAATAAATTTCATGGCAGGATATTTGGAATGAATGTAGAGAAAGCAAGGCTACCAAGTGTACCTGCTGCGTCCTGTGATGAGCTAGGTAGCCTTGCTGCCTGCTGTGCTGTGCTACCTCGTGGCTAAAGGCTCTGTTGTTTGTGTCTTTCAGCACCCTTAACTCTCTTCAGCTGAGCCAACCTATGTTCCAGTGCAATCTTTCTACTGACTTAGTAGCACAGTTCATAAGGAAACTCTGAGCTCCTTCAAATTCAGGCTTTCCATGGCCTTTGCAACTGCTGTGTGGGGAAAAAAGCTGTATTAATTCCCAGTGCACTGGAGAGCAGGGCAGATGGAATAGAGAAAATTAATTGTTTTCACATTAGTCTTATTCCTTGGAAATGTGGTAAGATACTTCCTCCACTATGTCAGGGAGCAAAGGATCAGACCCATTTCCATTGGGTGGAAAAAAATAGTCTGTGCCTTGTACAGTAAATGAGTTGTGTGAACAGTTGTGTGTGCTGTGGGTGGCCACTAGTGCAGAGTAAACCAGTTGTTACTGGGACTAGGAAGAGTCTGGAGGCACACAGAATTCAGTCCCTACTCTTTTGAAGTGCTTGGAAGGCAAGGTAGTACAGATCAGCTAAGTCCTACTGATGTGTTTTCTGTTTTTTTTGCCTTGACACACAGAACTGCTGGGGAAGGTATTTTGCAGAGGAATGAAGGCAAGTGGTGCAAGTGCTTTATTTAAGAACTTGAGGTTATTGTCTGTTCACTTCTCCTTGTACTTTCTTTTGAAATGATGTTAATATTTTATCCTGGAGTTCAAAGCTAGGCTCCTTCTTCTTTCCAATACTGAAATGGTGCTTTGTGTATGCTCTCTGTGTTGCCTGTATTCTTTAACAAATCTGTACTGTAGTACCTCAAGCTGCTTCTGTTAGAAACTGGAAAATGTTTTTTTTCCAGGTGCTAGTCACATTTTCTGGACTTGTCTTTCAGTTGTAACGTAAGAGGTTTAGTGCATGACTGAAGAATTTTTTGAAACTCCATACAAAATGTTTTATAACGCTAATGCTAATGCCTAATACCTGACAACATGATGAAATCCAATTATTAAGTGTTCAGTGCAGAGGGACCAGAGCAGCTACTTGCTGGTTACAGTAGGGTAACTGCTTTTAAACTTTCTCCACGTCTCCAAATTGCCGAGTGATTATTTTTGCCAGTGTTATTTTTGATTTTTATGTATATCAGAATCGCAAAACGAACGGTCTCAGTATAAAAACGGTTGCAGGATTGTATAAGCTGTGTGTTTATAGTGTGTGGCTGAATGTATGTAGTGCATTCTGTGTATGAGGAGCTGAGAGAGGATATTAGCTGTGATGAAGTCATGAACCCAGGCGCCTGCTATAGGCATCTGCAAACACTGGTTACCCTGGCAACAAGTGGGAAGAGGTTGGAGAGGAAAGCTGGAGTAGGTTGTTGCATTGAATTGTTGTCAGCTTGTTTCTTCCTCACTAAAGCAGGGAGATGTTGAAAGGTATGATGTCCCTCTTTCTATGTCGTGTACTATTTTATATGTATTTAGGCAGTTGTTGGGAAAGGGAAGGCTAAAAAAAAAAATACTTGTAATTGAGCTCGATTGGAGAGGAACTTTTCAGTATCAATAGTGACGTGCATTGCAAATCTGTGCTTTTCTCTGTGTGCTTAATTTCTGTGTGCTGTGTTGTGAGAGTGCTAAATGGGTCTCCAGAGTGCAGTACCTGCCCTCAGCCTGGGGACAAGTGTCTCTTGCATATTATGTCTTCAGAAACTGGTTTTATTTTAAACTGGGTTTGTGGAGCTGATGTTCAAAAGCCTGCCAAGACAGCACAAGTACTGAGTAATACCAAAAGATTTATTAAGTGATACTAAATCTGAGCTTCTGAACACCTTCAGAAATGTGCTGCACTTATATTCTGGTGGTTTGCACTTGTGCAGAATATTGTGGTTCATGAGTTAGTGGAGTCTTTACCTCCCTGGGGAAAGTTTTTATTAGAAGAACTAGGACATTATGTTCAGGGCTTAACCAGCATCTTCCTCAAAACAAATATTAAAATATTTTATTCAGAAATCCATTGTAGACAAATAATTAGGAAATCAACTGTCTATTTCTTCTTAGTTGTCCTTCCTTGTTTTGACCTTTTTATCTGTAATGAAAAAAGAACAAATATCTATGCAATATATTAAAGTATAAATTATGTACACCAAAACAATCAATTCTTGTTATTTTCAAGAAGTCTAAAAATATTTTGCGTATTAACTCTATTTTTAATTTGGTCACTTGAGTGGCATTGTTTCTATTTAAAATTTAAAAAAATTAATATTGCACAGTCCTGAAAGAATAAAGTGTATGACCCAGTCAGGGAATAGAATTCTGTGACTGTATAGAACATCTCTGACAGCAAGGGATTGATTAACAGACAGTGGTTCTTGATTGCTATTGTACTGAAAGGCACATTCTAATAGAATATTAACAAATATTGTTTACAGAAGTGCAGTGATAGAAATACACAGTGTGCCAGACTCCTGCCCTTTCATTTCCATTCACTTCTGCATTAAAAATTGTTGTCAGATATTTTATTCAAATTTAAATCTAATTTTACTGTGCTGTAAAACTGCATCTTTGAAACTTGAAAAAATATCTTCTAGAAGAGGGATATGTATATGAGGATGCTGATTGCTCTTGAGAGAATATAGATTGATACCAGTCTTGTAGCATCTTCCTAGAATTAGGCTGCTCAAAAGAGGTTTTGTCATTGGGCCATAATTTAGTTAAAGTATAGAAAATCAGTTTAAGCAATAGTATATCTTGTAATTAAACAAATATTGTAATCAGCATAAGAAGTAGAGTTTTGTCATTAAATAATAATTCAAATCAGAGCTCTTACTCTGTATTGTTAACTAATAAGCCCCTAATATAGTTAAGTAGTAGAGTAGATACAAAACTGCTCTCAGTTAGCAGTGTAGTTGAGGCTGTAGGATTTGCAGTTTATTTGTAAATAGTTTTGTACCTGCTAGGTTAATTACTGGTTTGTATTCTGGCTTAAGAAGTGAATAAGAAAGATTCTGTTAGTACTTACCCTGGCTTCTTGACAGGGTGATTCTGGAGAGCTGGAGTAAGTTAAGAATGAGTTGACTTCTCCTCTTTCTTGTGGAGTGACCTGAAATCATCATTTTCATCTTGCTTTTCTTCAGATGATGCTGTACCATTTGTCCCTGTCGTTGATCTCGTAGCTGTGTCAGTGTGGGAGTGCTCTGGGCTGCAGCTGTCTCAGCAGCAGCAGCTGGGATGTGTGTGCTGGCCTGGGGCCACGCTGGGGTTAAATCCCCTGGGTGCTGCTGGCAAGGGCAGGCAGGAGCCAGGCATCCTTCAGCTCCCTCTGCTTCTTCAGAAGGGAAACAAAGCTTTGGGATTTTCCTCCTCAGGCACTTCCTTCTGTGTTGTTTCTCAGCTGATTTGGTCTATTAATACATGTACAGATGCAGGGATTATTTTCCTATTTCCAGTGCTGTATTTTGAAGTTTCCAGAGAGAAATGTGCAAGAGAGTGCTGAGAATGAGGACTGCATTAGACTGTTCCATTTTGTGCTTGGTAGTGAGTGGAACATCTCAGAACAGGAGCTGCCTGTGTACTGTGCTGTAGTGGATGACCTTTCCTTCTTGGGAGCTATTGGACACTTTTCTACAAGCAATCTCATTTATCCTAAGGCTTATATGAGCTTTTAGCTACAAATCTGGATGATGGGGGTGTTTTTTACCTATGAAAATTAGTGGATGAAAGAACAGCCCGCTTTCCTGAGCTTTTTTTTCATACAAGTTATTCAAGAACCATAGAAATGATAACTGTAAAAAAGTTGCATCTTTCAAACTGCGTAGATCAGACTGTTAAGCTGTGATGTTTTCTGAAGCAGTTTCTGCAAGGGGAACTCTTGTACAGGAGAATATTACCATGGTAAATTCCGAGATCTTCTCTATATTGGTGGAGATGGAGATGTGTTTTCAACACTTGAGGGGGTGGGAGCAGTTTTCCAATGAGGAAAAGTTAAAATATGTGTTCCTTTTTAAGGCGTTGCATGGTCAAAATCCCAAATTAATTTAGAGCATTGACATACAAAGAATTTTAGAGCAAGTGAGACTCTGAATATCCACTGCATGTGCTGGTCCATGATAGCTGCCTGTGCACACCTTAGCCAGTGGAAATCAGGTGACTCAAATTAGACTAGGCAGCCCTTTGTTTCTGAATAATGACTTCATTTTTAAGAGAGAATAAGAGCTCGTTTATGTGTCCATAGCCTTGAAAGGGTTGCTGCCCTGCCCTGAAAGGGCACTGGCAGCTCTCAGTAGTTCACTGAAAATGACTCCTGTGATGTACAACATGCAGCTCAGTGTGTAAGAAAGCAAATTTAACACTGCAGTAATTGAAAAGCAGGTGCAGTTGCTACATTATAACAAGACTGTACACACACAGGGATTCTGAGTTTTAAACATCCCAGATTCTAGAATAGCAGAAGCTGGGAATTTCAGGCTGATATGTTTCTGGAGGTACAGTGGACATGTCAGTGAAGAGTGGGCATTCAGTATCACTGCATACTGGTTTTACAAAGAATGGATTTGGCCCTGTTCCTGGATGTTCACAGTAATGAGTCTTCCTGAGTAGTGAGCTGTGCTCAGTGCAGCAGGTACCTGTGGCTGGAGATCAGAGAGGGACCCATTGGTCACAGCTGGTTCTTCATTAAGGGCGATGGATTTTGCTCTGCACGTGGCAGCTCTTCCTTCCAGCCCTCACAGCTCCAAAGGAAATGCTCAGCTCTCTTGTGTTTTTGCAGATGTGCAGAGATGACAAAATGTCAGACTCAAATTTTTTTCTTTACTTTTTAAATGGCATTTACCTTTTTTAAGAGTTTGAATTGATGGCACTAAGTATGAAAAAGTTGCTTTTGCCATCTTGACTTGCCAGTATTTAATTTCACTCAGTCGTGTTAGGGTTTAGATGCAGGGAAGGGTTGAAAGGATTTTTCTACCTGTCGGCTAGACAGCAAAAGGATTGAGGCTTAAGAGAGAGATCAGGATGTCTCTTAATCTGTGAATTATATTTCATTACTAAAGAGGAAGAAGAGCTTGAAGTACCTTTGGAGGGGCTTGGATTTCAGCAGCAGGAGTCACGGCTTTGTCAGCAGATGAAAATGGCTACTGTCGCACCATCGCCAGAGCCTGTTTGCTGGCAAGTGGAGCCTGTGCCCAGCACAAATTCGGGACATGTTTGTACCCCAGGTAGGAGCTTCCTGTGCTTCAGAGAATTCTGAAATGGGGTGAGCTGTGCATCAGTCTGTAGGCACTGATTGGTTGGACAGTTGGGATTGACATTCCTCACTTTCTCTGCCTGCCTTTCAGTCAAGCTTTCCAGAGGTCAGATGAATTCCTGGCAATGCCTGAGCTTCCTGGGCAAGAGCCCTGTCATCCCTTAGTGGTGATTCTGTTTGGTGCATGCCTGGCATGCTAAATACCATGGCAGCAAAGCCAGATAAAAACCCTCCAGTACCAGCTTTCATGCAATGTAGTTTGTGCATCCTTTAAAGCAGAATTTTTCTTTTAATTGAAGTCTTACATGGGGCAGTATGATAACACTTTGGATTGCACTGTTGGGATATTTAGCAGAAGGAAATGGTTTTTCACAAAACTGACTCAGTCTAAGTAAACATAAAAATCAGCATTACAGCAGTTAATGTGTTCTATCCCTCCTCTGCCCTCTTCCCAAGAGAAGAAGTCGATGTTTTAATTGAAAAAAATGTAAAACCTAGTATTTCAGGCAAGCATAGTCTAGATATTCATGTGTGGGGTATCTTGTTTTTCCTTACTTGTGAGAGGCAGATTATCCTATGTCTGATTTCTGTCTGGAAGGATTGGCTGCCCATGGAGATGGATCACTGACCTTGATGGAAAGCCATGGCTCATCTGTTGTGGCAGCTCTTGCATTCCTGTGTGGTGTTGAGAACATGCAATTCAATTTTACATCCATTAGTAGTTTGCTGTACTGCTGCCTGTTTCTCAGGATAGCGTTAGGAAACTGGCATTTTATTTAGCTGTGTGTAAGTGGCCGAGTTGGTTCCCAATATCTGCCAGACACAGATTTGACAACAATGAATCTGAAAAAAAATGTATATGAACACCTGTCATTATTACCAGACTGAGAAAGGCTATGGTGTTTCTAAAAAATAATTTTGACTCCGTGTGAAGCAGCATTATTAGTAGGAAATCTCTTTTAACAAATACTCAGCTTTTAACATCAGAGCGTTGTCATCTACTGGTTGCTGTTGTGTGTACATAATTTTGTAATGTGATAGTGCCTAGGGAAGGGCTGGATCCTGCTTATGAGATGTGC
Source organism: Anthoscopus minutus (assembly GCA_013399455.1). NCBI lineage: Eukaryota > Metazoa > Chordata > Aves > Passeriformes > Paridae > Anthoscopus > Anthoscopus minutus. The sequence goes on along the minus strand of VWYI01008026.1, from coordinate 1,629,511 downwards.
TCAATATCACTCTGAGAACATTTGCATTGTAGGGAGCCCAAGCTGAGACACTTGGGAAGGATGTGGAAATGCTGCTAACTAGTGTGGGAGCCATGAGCACACCAAGGAGGGTTTATGGCTGGATTTGAACAGAGTCATGGGGAAATTTTGACAAGTGTTACCATATATATTTCTCTAATTGTTGAGGAGTTACTCTCTCAGTAATTAAAGAGATGATGCTGAGGTGGGGGAAGTGAAAACTCCTAAGTAAAGAGCTTTGTTTGTTGTATTACAGAATGGAGAGACAGAGAAGGCAAAGATGATTGCATCTGACGCAAGTGTAAGGATGGTGTTTGTAGTTAATGTAGAGGGCCAGTGCTACAGTACCACTTGTTGTGTTTGGTCAGGTTGAGTTTCTGCCATCCAGTAAGATATTTTTTAATTGCTACTGGTTTCCAGTTGTCATTATACAATCTTATTTTTCTGGTTCTAAGCTTTGGTTATCGCAAGGTTTAAAGAAAGAGCCAGCCTTACGTCTAACAATGAGCTCTTCCCTCTTCTTTGACATCTGAAATCCTAGATAACTTCCTAACATATTTTTTCCTTGCTGTTTTCTGTTTAGCCTCCAGTTCCAAGCCTGAACTCAGCTCCAGTTCACAGACTTTGGGAAGTCAGCAGAACAAGACAGATGGCACCCGAGTAAAAACTCGCATTCTGCCCAACATGCCAAAGCTTTTCATACCTTCATCTGTCACCAAATTTCCACCTGAGATCACTGTCACTCCACCCACTCCCACCCTCCTTTCTCCAAAGGGCAGCATTTCAGAAGAGACCAAGCAAAAATTAAAGGTAATAAAAGGGAAACAGTAATTTTTTAGATTATTGTTTTTTATCTTAATTCTCCCCTCAATAAAATAGTTGTATGAAAGAAGCAGCAGTTCATGTCCCCATTCATAACTGGAGGTAGATAAGTAGTGGCAGGAGGTGCTAGCTGTTACCAGCAGGAGCCAGTTTTAAAGGACTGGTGAAGTACTGGCTATGGGTGAAATGAGAGCTATTCTAGTCCCTATCCCTTTCCCGAGGGGTTTGGACAAAATTACAAAAATGGCTGAATGACCTAGTGCAGCCATTGCAATTCTTAGATCAGTGGAAGCTACCAGAGCATTAACTGTGGGGCAGCCTACTGGTAAATGTTGTTTTATGTTAGGATGACATCTTTTATCGACACAAGACAGTTATTGAATGTGAAGGAATAGCAGCCAGTGGGCTTTTGTCCCTGTGATCATGGGTTTATCCTGACTATTTAGCAATATATTCTCTCTCTCTCTTTTTGGGATCAGTCTGCTATTTTGTCTGCTCAGTCTGCAGCGAATGTAAAGAAGGAGAGCCTTTGTCAGCCAGCTTTGGAAATCTTAGAGACCTCAAGCCAGGAGTCCTCACTGGAAAGTGATACTGATGAAGATGATGACTACATGGACATATGAATGAATTCTGGCCATCATCAACACCAACCACATAACCATTCTCCTTGTTGCCAGCATCTCTGGAAGTTGAAACATCTTCATTGGCATTACCCCATTTAATTGGCATCATTGTGTTCTTCACTTTCATTACCTTTGTTATCAGCACAACCACTTGTGTTGCCTTCAGACTCTTCGCCATTCTCCCCATCATGGTGCTTGACAGAAAGAATGATTGGTTGTTTACCAGGCAGTTGGTTAATCTGGATCACACTGTCACCAGGAACTTCAGTAAACACAAGGATGTTTTGAGCTGCAATTCATATCTCTCTACTGTTCCTGCTTCTCCAAACCAGAGCCTTGGGAGTTGCTCCGGTAGCTCTTTTCTATAGTGTTTTCTTCCTTTTAGTTGTCTTGTGTTTTCCCCCTCTAGCTAAGTTTTTCTTCTAGTAATTCAGCAACCTGATGTCTGTCTAACCATGCCATGATTAATCCAACAGCTCCTTTTAAGGTGAATGGAGTAGGAAAAATTTGCTGAGCTGGTAGAGATTTTAATTGCATTGAGAAAGTCTGTGGCTTTGTCATGGGGCAAGGAGGGTGAGCTGAGAGTCTTGTCAGCTCCTTCACACTGCTGGGTGCTTTGCTGGAATTTGACTCTTTCAAACAGACAAAAGAACCAGGCAGACAGAGAGGGTGGTCTCCTCTTTGTGCTCATTTCACCGATGTATGAAGTCCAGCAAATTTTATCCACCTGAATGTTGGCTTAAAGAACTGATCTTTCCAGAATTGTCTTACAGTCCTTTCTCTTCTAATGCCTTGGACAAGCATTTTGAACTGGGGGCTAGATGATATTTTTATGGTGGTATTGAAAAAAAACCTTGAAAGATTTCAATACCATTTCAGTAATGTCTGTTTTTTACAGAATGACACGAAAAGGTGTTTTTTATCTTATCTGCAGAGGGACTGCTCACAGTTATTTATATGAGAAAATAATGGTAACAAAAATACTTTTTTTTTTCTACTGAATGTTAACTTTGTAAAATAATGAATGCAAACCATGCAAAAAAAAATTACGTCACACACTATATATACACCCGCGTGCGCCCACACACATATATATATGTGTATGTACATATATATATATGTCTGTATATGAAAACAGAAAATGCATACAGCTTGCAATGTCGGATTTCTTTGTGTTTGGGGGGTTGGTTTTCTGTAAAATGCAGAGCTTTGTATAAACTTTTGGGTTTCTTTTCTAATAAAGTCGAAATGCACTATTGTCTCTGTTTGTTTGAGAGGGCACAAGGTGCAGTGGTTCTGGAAAGAGCACTGCTCCTCTTTCCTTTTATTTTTTGGGCAACAAAAAAGGGGCTGGGGGGACTTGATGGGAGCCCCTTTGTTTTCTGAGGATTGCCAGAGGTCCTGGGGTGGGTTTGGTGTGTGACCCAGAACTCCGTGTTGCCCAAACTGCCTGCAGTGGGTTCAGTTTGCCACTGAGACATGAATTCTTTTTCACCCATCTCAGCATCTTTGAAAGCTGATGAGCAACATAAGGGGGGAGACACCACGTGGGGAACAGGATCACATAGAATATTTGGCTGTACAAATTTGCACTTGATCCATTATCACAGTGATTGATCTCATTGATAAGAATGACAAATGGACTGTGGCTAAAAAGAAGCTGCAGCAAACTTTGTATTACAAGGTTGTTCTCAAATTCTGGGGGCTTTGTTTTGAAGAAAATGTGATTTACAAGGAAGTGAACATGTCCATTTTGGATGTGTTAGCAACTGTTTGTGTAATTTGTTCACTTGTTACAAGTGATGGGTGAGGTGAGTGCAATTGATGTAGAAAAGATGAGGCAGCTGATGGTAAAAGCAAACAAGTGTTTTCAGTAGTGAAATGTTTTCAGTGTTTATTCTGATTTGCTGTGGGTTGTTATAAATGCAATGTATAGCATTCTGTGTGGTCACTGACAGGCAAAAGGCTGAGGAAGTTTCAGATAAGCATGATGCTTAGGTTTTGTAGAAGAAAGCACAGCATGAAATAAATCAGCTGCTTATGAGAAAATGAAGGGGGAGGGTATAGTTCTGAACAGGGCTTTTTCACCCAAATGGAATAGACTACACAGACTGGCTAATGTGTATTCTTAAATGTATTGCTAACTTAAAGATCACATTTAAATTTTTAGGTCCACACTTCAGCTTGGGTTTGATGTGTAAAGCATTTGATTTTCTCATTGTGACCACAGAAAATTGTTGGTTTTCCTTTATTATTCTTAAGGATTCCTTGGCATTAGGCTTTCTGGGTTTTCTTCTTGAGCTTTCCTTTGAATTCTAGTCCTGCTTTTTGAGAAGGATTTAATATTTTGCTGGTTTAGGAAAGCTAGAACAGTAAGAGTAATGTTCCTGCCAGCAGCAAGAGCTGCATTTTCTGATCTGCTTTAAACTCATTTTAACCTTCAAAGTACTCAACTGTGCAACTTGCTTTATCCTGTACTGAATTCTATTACCTGGTTTTCCTTTTTTTTTTTTTTTAAATCTATGATTTTTTTTTTATTCCAATTATGCTCTTGAGTAGCTCAAGGACTTTTTCTCAAGCTCAAGAAATTACTGAGACTGAACTATACCTTCTTCCACAAGGGTGTTAGTGCTGCACTGAAGGAGCCTTTCTTCTTCTCCATGTGTGAAATCTGTAAGTACAGCTGATGCAATTCCTCAGTTCAAGGAGCCACATTCTGTGGTGAAGGTGCCAAGGTCCCTGCATGCATGGAGGTAAATGATGTTTGGCTGAAGCCATTCCTCAAGGTACTCGCAGCAAGATCTTGAAATCCTTACAACAAACAGAGGTATTCACTTAGAAATTCAATTAGTAATGCATCTCATGAAGCTTGGCCATGGCATCTTGTGGAATTAGCAAGAAGTATTGTAGTAAAAATGCAGTTAGCCATGACTTGAAGTAGGTTCTTTCATTTTGGTCTAATCCTGGTGGTAAGAGGTTGAAATTCAAGCCCAGGTGAGATCCACTTTACCAAGCTGCAGATCAAATGTAAACATTACATCTGCATTCAGGGTTTACTGGGTAACCACTGCTTCTGAAATCTCTGTTCCCAGGTGTCTGATGTGCCAGACAAGTAAATGGCAGCTGCTGTGGTATGGTTTTGGTTTGGGTTTTCTCTGTGAAGCCATAGGAGCAGGAATGTCTGGTGCTAAACCAAACTTAAAGGGGAGGTCTGTGACCAAGTAGAGTGAAGCTTTCTCTCTTTTTTTTTTTTTCCTTGACAGAAATTGATTAAAAACCAAATCCTTTTTGGCTACTGAAAAGCCAGACTGGTAAGACTTTCGGGCAAATAGCAAAACCATTTTTGGTTTCAAAGGAGATGGAAAAAGGAATTGTTTTTAATTGGCTGTGGAGAGTAATTTGTGGAGAGTTGATATCCTTTCTGTGCTGTTACTGGGCACTGTCTTTGCACATGGGTGTCTTTCACTGTTGAGGTGAAAGTATTGTTAAGATATATGGTACTGGGCTTTGGCTGCCTGCAGTTTCATTTCCTGGCACGGGCATTATATAATCCATGTGTCGTTAAGACCATTGAGTATTTATCTCTCTCAGGGAAGGACTAGAGTTTTACTAAGAATTAATTTTGTTGAGCACAGCTGTCATTAGTGGCTTCTGCCCACTGTCTGACAAATGGTGTAGCATTTCTTCCAAAAGCTAATAATGTTTCTACCACAACCAAAATAGAAGATCAAGGAATATACCAAGTACCCCCTTAATTTTATTATGTGCTAAGGTTTGTCAGTTGTTGTCTCTTGGTTGTTTTGGTTTTTTTTCCTTAATTGGAGTGAGATTTCTCATGAATAATGAAATTAATGTCTTTTGCAGCCAGAATAAACACCATATGGTTGGGGAGAAAGGGACCAGGAAAAGATGAGGAAGGCACAGCAGCAGCTGAAGCTGATAGGAGACAAAATGGTCTGAAAGAAGCAGAGGGGCCAGGTGAGAACAGACAAAGTCTTACCACTGAGGGTGGGATCACAGCGCTGCAAAAAGCACAATATTGAACTGGAAATTTCAGTGAGGGTGGAGCATCTGTGGTGTAGCCTGTGTGTAGTTACACACTGAGCACAGCTCATTTCTGCTCCTGCAGGTGCTTTCATATTTTAGGGGCCTGGGTGGCAGGTAAATGAGCTAAGATGCACATTTGAAAAAAAGCACAGGAGACAAATTCTGTGGCCTCTTAGTCATGGAAAGCTGGGGTGGAGAGGCTTTGCTCTTGCATTTGAAGATGATGAGAGGTTCACTGTAGGCTGAGTGTTACCTGCCATCATTCCCTTCGAGTTCATGACTGGAGATCCAGTAATGCTAAGTTGTGATGTTATTTATGGGTTTTGGAGTAACCTCAGGCTGTACTAGCCCAAGTTATGCCTTTGTGGGACTCTCAGGTCCTTGCAGGGCATGGTGGAACAGGTAGGATTGCAGAGGGCAGCAGACCAGCATCTGTGTTTGTTGGCTTGTGGAGGATGACTTACCTTCACTCAAATGGCACTTTCACATTAATACCTACAGAATCCCAGGCAAATCTCAGCAGAGATTAAAAGGTGCATCTCCCTGGGTAGACATTTTTGTTCCTGCTGCTGTTTGTTTAGTGCATCTGTGACGATAGCACCCATCAGCAAGTGCTTGTTTGGCCAGTTCCAGAGCCTCTGGTCCTGCCCTCCAAGCCACCTCTGAGCTCTCTGGACTCAGCAGCAGCTCTGGGCAGGGGTCTCTGGGCAGGGGTCTCTGGGCAGGGGTCTGTGGGCAGGGCTGTCTATCTGTGCTGGCTCTGGGTGCAGCCCGGGGCTGTCCCGCAGACCCTGCCTGCTCCAGGGGCACTAGAGGGGGCCCTAGGACAGAGGAGGGAAGGGAGGGGAAAAAGGGCAGGGGGACCACCCCCCACTCTAAATGGAGGTCCAAGATCGATCTTGAAGCTGCTGAGACTACAGTGCAGTGCTGGTTTTGACCCCAGTGAGTTGTGAGGCTTTCTGCTGCTGTAGCATATGTCCTTTGCATAATGTATGGTCTGACTGAAGGCAGAGGGAGTGAGAATCCTCATAGGCTGGTTACAGGATTGTGTCCCTGGCCCTGGCAACAAAAAACAAGAGCTTGCCTTGTCACCATTAATATTAACACTTGACAGGAAAACAGCTCCACTATATACTTGATTTTCACACAATATCTGTTTGCTCCATGACTATTTTTCCCTTTTTTTATCAATTCTCCCATAGGAAGCACTCTGAGTGTTTCCATTTTCATAATGTGCAGCATATTACACTGGGGTGTCATGGGTATCTCCTGACAGTCAGTCTTGTGTGAAAGGGCTCAGATAATGTGTTCAGCTTTGTCAGTGTGAATCCTGATTAATTCAGCCCTGGTTCAAGGCAGTGGCATGGGGCTTGTGCCAGTGTAGCTGAGCCCAGTAGCCAGTGGCAAACATGCAACTTGTGGATCTGTGAAGTGCTTTGAAGTAGTTTTGTTCAAGTCAAATTCTAATCAGGGATAAAAATGTGTATGAGAACGATAGAAGAAAGACACAGTGTTCAAGCCTGGATAAAACCTCCTAAGTCTCTGTTATCTGGAGCAGCCCCGAGGTGAGATCAGGTCCTGCAGCCATCTGGCAGCTCAGGAAAGGGAGCAGGGATGTGGAGCTGAGGCCATGCACTGACTGCAGAATCAGAAAAATGAAATCACTTCTCCCAAGGGGAAAAGTAAAATCACACTTCTGCCTGTGTGTAAGATTTATCTGCGCAATTAAATGGTTGTGTCTGTAGCTGGTAGAAAAACATTCCTTTATATAATCCCAGTGGGAGGAGCACTCTGCAGTGTCTCTCAAAGTGCATTGTCTTACTGAAGGAAACTGCCTGTCTAAAGCCAAGTCAACATATATGGTAAAAAGTAGTCTTTGCTCTCAGATTAGACATAGATATCCCACTCTCAAGTTTTATTTCTCAGCCTATTTTTTTTCTCTCCCATCTCTTTCAGGGACTTTGCAAACAACAGTGAATTCCAGTATAAATGGAATATAAATGAAGTTCATATATGGTATAAGCATATGAGAACCACATTGGAATGGTATTCATGTAATTTTAGTTGAGTGATATAATAACTACCAGTAAAAGGCCATGTAACAGGGCAAAGGGTATTTTAGAACCAGTGCTTTCTGTGAGAACCCTGAATTATTACATATATCTGCAGTTAGCCTAAGAACCTGCCTCTGTATTCACATTCTTTCATTTTGCTTCTCTGAAGTGTCTGACACATATTGTTCATAAGGAATAATATGCAACTCAGTTTTATTTGCAATATGCATTGTATGAACTATGTTGTAATATAGCCCTGAACACATACTGTTCAGTAATAATTAGTAAAGGATGTTGTATGAGCAGAAAAGCTTCACCCTCAGAAGAATTCTTTGATTTTTTGTAATTTGTCACACCAGAGATTTCATTTCCTTAAATTATACGTTAATGTGTATGAAAAGTTACATTTTCTCTTCTAAATGCATGTATATATATATATAAAAATGGAACTCTTTCAGTAAGATTGCAGTGATAATTTTCTCCCTTAAGAGATGGCACTAGATGCTCAAAGAATTGCTTCGCTTGTTAATTGAGCCAATATACTCACCTAGAAACCCACCATGCTGTGTGGATGTCAGAAAGCAGTTTGAATATAGAAATTTGTCACTTAGGAATGCCTTGGCTGTAAGTTAGATCTCCATTAGCTTTGAGTGGGTTAGGGGAAAAAAAAATTAAACTTTAGAAATTCACAGTGGAAGTTCTGAGCTTACAACATCAATTTGCAATGCTGTGCTCTCAAGTAAGCAGCACAAGTTCAAACAAGTAACTTCTCTCATGGCTTTCCCAATAGACACCCTGCTGGAAATGCTTCCTACATTAATAAGTAAATGGGCTTTCCTGGGAGCCAAACAAAGAGCCTGGCGTGTTTCCTCACAGTGAGCAGCAGTGGTACAAGGTGATTTTTCAGTTTGTAATAACAGCTTGGGCTTGCCCATTGTAAAATATTTCTGCAGAGAGAAACGAGGAGGATTCGTGTTGATAACCTGGTCTGTGATCCCATTGCTCTGCAGGCTGAGGAAGCCTTTGGGTTCTGCCAGTGCAATCAGAAGCAGCTGCTGGTGTCCAGGCAGTGCTACCAGCTCATGTTTAATGGGGCAGGGCAGACCTGGGAATTCTGCAGAAGCCAGAGATGCCAAGGACAGTCACTGGTGCCCACGTGGATGCACAGTGATGCTTTTTACTGCCTCAGAAATGAATATTCCAGTGAACTGCACAAGGATTCTCCTACAATGGCACATTTTAGCAGGCCTGTGCTTTTCCTTGCAAGTTGTTAATATAGCTGTTTTTCTCAGTGTAAGAAAGATGAGAAAGCAGTGCAGGGTTGCTAGAAAGCCTGGGAGTTGTTTTAATCCCTCGATGGCACAGAGATGTCCCTGTGCAGCTGCCTGGCCTGGCTGAGCCCCTGGATGTGTATTGGCAGCTGCTGAGAGCCAGACACAAGGGCCTTAACAAGTGTGCATAATTCAGCTGCTGCTCTGCAGGTGTCACCCTCCAAACTGGGGAGTTCACGTTCAGATAATTGAGAATTTGATTAAAGTGTAAGAGAGAGTAAATAGTCTGTGCTTAAATGCACTCCTGATGCATTTTATTTTTTAATAAGGTGAATGTGTTGCAATTCCAGTGAAACTCAGAAATACCCAGGATGTGGTAATGTCCAGGCTGGGTGTGTGGTCATGTTTCAGTTACAACTCAGGCACAGACACAGCAGTGTCTGTTATCTGCTACTATCAACACCTGTGGAAAAGTACCTGGAAAGAATATGAAAATATGCAAATGTTATTTCCAAGTGCAGAGTGTCTGCTGGGGAACAGGGAGAGAGGAGGAGGACAATGTTTCTTCTTACAGATGTGTCTGATTCAACAAGGTACCAAAACATAAATAGCTCCCCTTGATTTCAGTGAAGACAGCAAAGGGCAGCCTGAGGTTGTTTGTCACCCTAGGCCTATGATGTGTACAATTTCTTCAGTGACATAAAGTATTTCTACAACTAAATTTCCTTGGAAAATAACTGCTTTAAAATAAACAGACTTAACTTCCTTAATAAGTGCAAACTCAAAAGTTCACAGTTAACCACTGAAAAATGCAGAAGGCCAAGGAAAGGTGGAAGTATCTCTGTTGGTAAATAATTCAGCCCTCATTACTTCTCCCTGAAATTATGGTGGCTGTGGCACATAGAGAAACTCTGCAGAACAACTAGTGTAAGTTCTGGTTAGTGACACCTGTCTTCCTGTGATCCCTGAGGCAGTGTTTATTAGGAATATAATTTTCTTTAACAGCTTTTCTCCCTTATCATCCCCCAGTGGCTGGTATTGCTCCAGCAGGGAAATCCTGGTGGCTTTCAGAACAGTAGCAGCAGAATTGGTGATAGGTTTGGAATAAGATGGACTCAAAGCTGGCTCATTCTTCCTGGGTTCTGTACCCAGGCTTTGTCAATATTCACTTTCTGCATCTATTTCATGATAACACTGTTGGTTTATTGGTTAAATCATAAGTCAAAAGAACTCAGTGTTGCCTCAGAGCTTTCTCACTAGCTGGTGAGGTTTTCAGTTTATATTCCATTTTCTGTCTCCATCAAATAGAAACAACTTGTCCAAAACTGTCTCCCCCCTCCCCTAAATGGCCACTGAATTTGCAGCTAGAACATTTTTATGTGTCATAAATTGTTTATTATTTTATCTTCTAGCCAATTTAAGGTAAAACTATGGGGTTTTTCATCTTGAGTGATTGAACATGAGTATCCAGTAGGAACCACGCCCATAATTAAGTTAAATGAGAGCAACCCAAAAAGTTACCTGGGTTTTTGTGATGGTGAATAACTCCATGTGACTCAGAGCTTCCCATGAGCAGAGTTCTGGAGAGGACTAAAAAGTGTCTGCTCGTGTAAGAGTAGAAGATGCTCTGTTTTTTTGGAGACTCCTTAGCTCTGAATGCTGATAAATTGGCATCGTGCAGTGTAGCAAAACCAAGCCTCTGTTCTAATTAAGACTTATTTGGATTTTTCAGTTTTTCCTGTTCCCTGTCTGAAATTTCCTGTGTCTTGTAACCATTTAGCAATATGTTACTAACCATCCATTATGTCCTGCTTTATTCTCTTTTAGATGAAAGAGCCATGTAAAAAAAAAGAACTCAGCAGCCCCTGTGACTGAATTTGAGCGATAATGTCAATGGAATTAACACATTGCCATTGTTGAATGGTCTCCTGTGGCTATATAAACATCAAGGTAACACATTTCCAGAGCAGAAGACATTACTGCTGTGATACTGTTGTTTTGAGAATATTTCCTCACTGCCAAAACACTGATGTAGATTTAGCATTTTGCCTGCTGAAGAATGGTGTTGGAGTTGGGGAGGGTTGATTCTGCTGCTTTTATTTTTGCTGAATTCTGGTTTATTTGCTAAAGAAAATCTCTTACATTGTTTGGCTAAACATGGAATGAGAGCATAAGTACATTGAGGTTTATTTAAGATGACCTCTGATTGGTAAATGCATTTAAATGCATTTCTTAAGGGCCTAATTCTATTTCTGAAGGCAACCTTCTGGAAAAGCTGGGGCAGAACTGCTGTCAGGAGACCCAGGATCGTTTGGTTTGGGCAGAGTTTGCTCAATAGTAACTGTCCCCAACACTATCTTCCTCCATTAACAAATTTTTATCACTGCAAACAGGAACAGACTGAGGCTTGAATGCCCTTAGTGTGTTGCTGAAGATGCAGACTTCAGTTTTAACTTGGGCGATGACAAACAAGTTGTAAGGCCAGGCTTGTCAGAAAAGCTTTTAATAAGTGATAATCCCAGTGCAGATTAGTTGGCACTGTCTCAGCTAATGCAAGACAGAACTAACTAATGAGGATGTGGCACAGAAGCAATTTGGAACTCCTTGGGTCACAAAATCAGTGAAGATGGCTGCACTGCAGAAGCCAAAGCTGGTTGGGGACACACAGTGATGATTTCCTTTATTCTGACTGTCTTGATCCTGGTGCAAATTGAACAAGACCTGTGTTTCTGGAGGAACATTTTCACTTGTCTTCAGGCAAGAAAAACTTCAGGCAGTGCTAAACCAGAACCTGACAAGTTCTGTTCTTAAATAACTGTTGTTAATGTGAGTTTTACTTCTCTGCAAGGTTAAAGCCATCTATAAGCAATGGGTTGATGGGTTTGCTGCATTTCTGCTCATCAAAGACCATAACCCAGGTTTTGAAGTGTGGGAAGTCAGTCTCAAGCTTGACCTTACTGGACGAAGATGGACATTCCTCTCCAGAATCCATGGGAAATATCCACTGCCTCAACCAGAGCTATATCAGTTCTGGTAAAAAGGAATTCAGATTGCAGAGCTGAATCTGGCACTTTTGTGAATATTAGGGGCTGAAACAGGAGAGAGAGAGGTATTGTCCATCCCAGTTTGTTGCAAGAACAGCCCTAGGTGGATTCCTCAAAGGAAAGGACTTCTCAGCACAGGGGATGTTCTGTTTCTGGCCTGTTCTTGGTTATCAAGAGATAGAAAAGAAGGTTGTGACGGAAAAAAGGAGCTGCCTGTGGCAGGAGTTTGTTAGAGAACAGAAAATGACTTGGTGAGCCATGAACACAGTGCAAGAGTTAAAGGAACAGAGTGGGCATGGTTGTGTAACCCAAAGTTCTTTTCTCTCCCTTGAGGGCAAATAACTGTCCTCTGAAAGCCCAGAGAAAGCCCAGAGAACAGCTCATAAACTTTGTGCTTCAGAATTGCAGGGAAAATGCTTCTCTCATCTGTGGATCAGTCTTTTGTCAGCTCTAACACAATGGCTGGTGGCCTTAGTGTATCTCCACAGTGACCCAAAGGCACTTTGTGGGAAATGTAACCCAGTGGCTCAATAACCTGTCTCCTCATTCTGACCTAAGCCCTGGAGTGCAAAGGAGGAGTGCTCTCCCAAGGTCAGTGGTGTTTCTACTGCAGTCACACCTCCTTTGACAATCAATAGCTGGTCTTTTGTGAATTATGTGTAGAAATACAGGATATGTGTGGTGCTGAAACCCACAATGTGTCAGTGAGCCCGGGTTCCATCCCACTGGGAGCAGCCTGTTCATGTGCCAGCAGAACATCCATTCTTCCATGTGGCCCCTGAATTCATTTAGTGCTCATTTCAGGAATCATAGGAATAAGAGAGGAGCAGATCCATCAGAGCCTTCTTTACTGCTCACATGAAGGCAGGATTGTTCTCTGCAATGGCACTGGTGTGTGCAAAAAGCCATTAAAAGCCTCATACAGGAAGGACTTTGTCTGTTCCTCTGGGAACAGCTGCCCTTGCACAGCCACAGCGTTTTTTCCGGGATAGTCAAATTACTTCTCTCTCATTTTCATCCCAACTAATGAAGATAATTATATCCCTTTGTAGAGTATTATTTCTTCTGTCATCTGTATGTTTACACCCTGCAGACATATTCATTTCTTCTTTGTGAACAGGGCCATCAATCATGGAAGCTTTCCTTAACCAGCTTTTCTAACCTTTTCTGTTGTTCACCTCATCCACTCTCCCTCCAGTTCCCCAGCAGCTTTGATAATGAGGTGAGAAGAATTACATGTGGTTTTGCCAGTTTGTTTTACAGCAGGCTCACAGAAAGAGGCCCTGCCACTTTCCTGCTCAGCTATATGCAATTTTCACATATGTACCCTCTGGTTATATTTGTGGTTATATTTTCAACAAGGAAATGAAATCCCACCTAGAAATTACCTCTGTAATGGAGCCTCCTTAATATTACCATCTTTTTATTGGTGGATATGGCTGAGTGTCACTGTTCAAAACAAAAGTTTAAGTGATCTTCTCTTGAGGGAAAATCTGGAATTGGGGTGAAGAATTCCAGAATTCAGCAATTCCCCCTTTGGACAGCTTCTTCAGAGTATGGTGCAAAGGGAAGAGAAGGAGTAGTTCCATCTTGGAGAGGAAGTACAAGACAAAAACGTCAGAAAAACATACTGGGGGACCATGTATGAACTTAGATTTGAAATTTTTGCTTCAGCTTTTTGATAATCTAAACCAGCCCTCCCTGGCTGCTGTTGAAATTGTCCACTCCTGTCCTGCAGGACACAAACCCCCTCTGAGTCTGGTAGGTTCTCTCTGTACTGTCAGCAGTTATTTGGAAATGAAGGGCCTTGGTGGTGGGTCCAAACCTCCATCTCTGGCAGGCTCAGCTCACCAAACCTGAACCCAGCAGCAGCTCCCTGCAGAAACTGGAACCAGTAACTGCAGTATTGGAGGGTGGCAAACCCAGTGGCCTCAGTATTGGTAACTATGTGATCTGTGCTCACAGGAATGCTTGGCTTGTCCCTAAAGGTGACTTTGATTTCCTCCTGCCAACTCCCCAGCACTTCTCTGAGGAGAATTTATGAATATTTCAGTTGAATTTGCATTGCATTGTTTGTATCTGTGTTTGGTTGGCAGACATAGGTCAGGCTGTGAAGTGGCAGTCATTTAAAAACAGTTTTGCCTCACAAATGCCAAGTTTATGTTTTTGAGAGTGGCATCTATTAAGTGTATTGATGTTTGCAGCATTAGAGAGGAAAAGAAATCTGAGTCATTTATGCCTAAGTAGATAAAATCCAGTATTTTCAGTATAATGCACTCATTGCACACCTCTGTTGTCCTCCTTCCAAGGGAAGCTTGTCTGTTTTACTGTTCTGACTGGACAAAGCCATGTGTCATCCCTTGATTTCTCAAGAAATTGCATCCCATATATTTAAATCATTCAAGTGTCTGATGTTCTTAACCACTTAGGAGCATTTGTTCAATATAGTAGGGCTAATTTTTAATTTATTTTTCTAAGCACATCTATCTGAAATCATGCTAGGCTTTTATATTCACAGCAGGGAACATTGTGAGGTTTAAATATCCCTTTAATCACTAAGGATGTAATAAAAACAAGAGGAGTTCTTTGAGCTGCAGAGTGTTACCCAGGGAAAAATCTACTCTGGAGCTTACAAATGTGAGCTGAAGAGACAAACTGGGCAATAAAATCCACAACTACGGACCAAACCCGCTAAAAATTGGTCTGTAGCTGCCCATCAGGAGCTGCGACTCGAGGGGGGAAAAGGCCATTCAGCACCTCTAGAGCCATAAGAGCCAGGTCATAAACACTTCACAATCTGCCGGGGAGGGGGAGGGAGCCCTGGGCTGTGATCTGCCCGCAGTCTGTACCCAGCTTCTGCCTGCAACAAAGAACCAGGATGAGAAATTTCACTATGGGAAGAATGCAGGAAAAAAAGTCTGGAGAGATGAGGGAGAGCAAGGAGAAGTGGCAGCTGTGTTTGATTGTGTCAGTTCATGTACACTTATGGCAGCCTCATCCCACTGCTGGTTTGAGGAATCCCTTAAATCTGACAGGTGCTTTTTTCTATTATCAGAGGTGTTGAAGGATTCTTACCTGGGTATTGTTATTATGGACCCAAATATCATTTTTTTCTGTGAACTGATGAACAAGGTGGGTGAGAAAAAATACAGCTCAGAGTTTATCCAAGGGCTTTCTGCTTAAAATCCATATATATTTTCAGTCTTTCTTACTGACTTCAGACTTTGCTGCAGATGATGTATGTCACATCATAATGCCCCATATCAGTTTTCAAAAAGCATCTTTCAGGATGTGCTGCATGAATTTGTCTTGGTGTTCATTTTATTGTTGGGAGATCCTGCAAAGCTCAGCTCAGACTCTACAGATCAGTTAGACATCCTGTGTGTTCAGGATGCTGGGAGATGGATGTATCCTATGGCTATGTAATTTTTTATAGTTCTTTTTCAAAGAAATTATAAATAATACTGTAAAAGGAAAATAAATACACAGTAATAAAATCTTATTAAAATGAAACAAGATTTATTGTAGGTGCTCTGAATCAAAATCTGCTGTGTATGGTTTAATTGTTCTCCTGTCATGATTTCTGTAATGGTAGTTAACTTCCTCAGAAAGTTCTTTAGAGGCAATAGTGATGTTGGAGGAACTGAGCTCTACCTAGCTCTGTAGAGCTCACAACAGTTTTTATTTTTAAATTCCAAATACTTTAAATCTTAACAATTTTAATTTGCTCTTTGAAGGTAGTTCCTCTGATAAGGAATTATACATGTTTATTGATTTCCTGGTTTGATTGGAACCTTACTATGATGAACAGTTTATGGAAAACTTCCTTATGACAGAAGAAATCTGTCTTTGCCAAACAACATAACTTGCACCCTAACTTGCACGATTGAGTTGGGTTTCCTGGCTTTACAAATGCCTGATCACCCACAAAAGTGGAAACAAGGTACCATAACAGTGCATCAGCAATCTTGAAAGTCCATTGATTTAGATGAAACCTGGGTCTGAGCTGCTGCTTTTTTTCAGGAAACATCAGCTTTTTGACAGAGATTGCTGCAGTATTGCCTGCTGGGCTTCTGCTCAGCAGAATCCTCAGCTCTGCTCAGGGCTTTTGTCCCGTCTCAGTTCATGGTTAAGCAAACTGCCAGCAGTTTTGAAGATCTGCACGACGCTTCTCTTTGCAGATGTGCGTGCACAAATGCAGAAGGATTTACAGATGGATGTTAAGCCGGAGCTGTTTGCTGCCTGCTTTCTCAGGCCGCTCCTTTGTCCGCAGCGGGCTCGGGCAGCGCTGCCGAGGGCCGGGGCGGGCGGGGAGGATGCGGGGCTGCGAGTGCTTGCCCGGGGCTGCTCTGGCCGGGCTGCCTGCAGAGCTCTCCCGGGGCTGGGCTGCCTGCAGAGCTCTCCCGGGGCTGGGCTGCCTGCAGAGCTCTCCCGGCTGTGCAGCTCCTTTCAGCAGGTTCCTTTTGTGGATTTGAGCGGGACAGAGGCTGAGCTGCGTCTGGGAAACACAATGGCTTGACAGGAAAACACTGCACCCAACATCAGGAGTCTGTGAGAACTTGAAAGGGCTCTAGACAGACATATTTTGCATTTGACTCTGGACTGCAGCCTTTGAGGCCGGGCTCGGGCTGCAGTGTTAAGTGGCCGCTAAGTATTTCCCGCTTGTGCCCGCGCTGAGGGAGGGCCGGGAGCCCGGCGGCCATGGCACAGGGCCGGGCCGGCCCATGCGAGGGAGAGAGGCAGGGGAGCGTCCCCTTCAGCTTTGCGGCCAGATACCGCAATCCACAAACCTGCAAAAGGAAAAGTCTTGTGTTAAGCTTATAATGTACAACTTCTTATCTACCTGAGCTGCTTTCCCACGTTCCCTTCCAGAAGAGGTCCTGTCACAGCTGCCCTGTGGCCTGTGACCCGTCCCCACAGAGCCTCTGTCCTGGGGCCCTGTGGTGAATTAGCGTGGAGATGTTACCAACAGGCCCTCTCCAAACAGCTGTTTTGGTTTGCCAAATGTCATTTTTGCACTCTTGAGAGCACGGGGAAAATTTGAGGGTGATGCAATTTGGGGCTCAGTATGGAGTTTTCAGCCCTACAGAGATCTCCTCCTGTGAGGTCCCATGCATTCGTCCCAGGGTCTGTATGACACTTGTGATATTCCTGAGGACGCC
Organism: Anthoscopus minutus; assembly: GCA_013399455.1. Taxonomy (NCBI): domain Eukaryota; kingdom Metazoa; phylum Chordata; class Aves; order Passeriformes; family Paridae; genus Anthoscopus; species Anthoscopus minutus. The sequence goes on along the minus strand of VWYI01008026.1, from coordinate 1,612,470 downwards.
AGATAGCTTTTCTCAGGAAAAAATCGATCAAAACCATAAAAAGGAGGGGGAAAGCTGCCATTTCCCTCCATCAGAAAAAAATGCTGTGCTGTGTGAGCTGCTGTAAGGAGCTGGGTAGGAACTGTTTCTTGTGCTGCAGCATGATAGGAGATATGTACCACTTTTTCAGAGGCTCTCAAAACACTGCAGGCTTTTACCATTCCTGTAGCCGCCCACAGAGACTTGCTCAGAAAGCTGCCCAAGTTCAGGCTGTGCCTGTGCTGCCAGAGCTCAGCAGCTCTGTCCTGGCCAACCCTGCACTTGTATTTCCTATTTTCTGGGTTGGGTGTCAGGCACTAACAAGGATGAGGAGTTACATGCTGGCGCTGCTGTAGGAGCAAGAGTTTCACCACGCTTTTTCTCTGGAAAAGCTCAGCTTTTCTCCATGGCCCTGTGTGCATAAATCAGGCTGCATGTGCTTCACAGTAAGCTGAGCCTGGATTTAAGGAGATAGTTTGTGGATTCTGAAGAATCTGAGGCCATTTCATGTTTTTAATGAAGGATGAAAGTAAGTATCAGTGTACAGCTATCTGGTTTATTTTGAGCCCTGTTGATGACATGCTGTCTTTTCACTTTTCAGTACTCCTTCTGTGCAGATGGCAGAGGATCCTTCACAAAGAGTTGCCAGGATGCTCTGGGGCTGTGGCCTCTGTGTGCCAGGTGGGAATCAGCTAAATGAGTCCCATTTCAATGGCAGGAAGGCTTTCCTCGCGTTTCAGAGGGGAGGATCTCTTAGATGCAGTGTGCACTGCTCCAGTTGTGCATTCCTGCTTGTGCAGATCCAGGCAGACAGGGCAGCCTAGCTTTAGCCCAGTTTGTTAAAGCTGATATGGTAACACCTTCTCACAGAGAGAAACCTGAGGGTTGGGTACTGGCTGCTGCACCCACGAGCAATGATCCAGGGCTGGCCAGAAGCTCTCTCCCAGGCAGTAACTCTGCCCCACACTGGAGCTTGCTCTTGGGGCAGAATGCTTCCGTGGGAACTCTGCCTGGGCACAGGTGGCAGTGCCACTCCAGCCCCATTGGCCAAAGCTTGACACCTTATCTGTTCTGCAGTCTGGGAGCCCCAGGCAGCAGCCAGCAATGGCAAGATATCACTGTGTTGGAGAGCTCTAGTGTACAAAGCAGCTCCCTGCAGGTCCTGCTGAGCAGTAAGGGTTAAACCTCACTTAAGGTGAGAGAAATGCCAGAAAACATTTGCCTTTCTACAAAACCCGGAGGGGGAATGTTTCTTTCTAATCATCTTCTCAAAGAGATGCAAAGCAAAAGCTCTTGGCCTCTGCTTTTGTCATCACACATCCCCTCCCTCCTGCCCTACCTCATCCCTTCAGCATAGGGCAGAGCTTGCTTTTAGAGCTGGGCTCAGCAGGATTTATCCCTGCTGCTGTAAATGGGCTCGGAGCAGAGCTGTGTATGTCACTGACTTACACGTGTCAGATCCATTCTCTCTTCCATCCTTTTCCACACCCTCAGCCTCCAATTTGCCAGTGAATTGTTAGACACCAGCGCATTTACCTCTGACTCCCCATCAAACTGCCTGAGGGCTCTCCGTGGATGGACAGATGAGGGTAATGTGCTAAATTCCCCCTTTGCTAGGGATGAATTTCCTGGGGATTGCTCCTATTAGCCACGCTTTCCAGCAATAGTAACAAATTCACTTTTTTTTTCACTTTTAAAACATTTCCAGTGCAACTAGAATGGCTGGGAGAAAGCTGGTTGTTAACTAGTCATGGGTAATTAATGGCTCCACCTTCCCCATCAATCAGCTGGGAGAAGCCAAAAGGATTTGAGTACTTGTAGCAAATGTGTGCTCCCCAGACATGCTGATACTCAGTGTGCAAATGAAGTGGCAGCAGGAGACCATCTCATAGCCTTTGTGGAAGCAGCAGTAAGTCATGATACACATCCCACGCTCCTGTCAGGTGAAGTCTGAAATTCCCAGAGCTGCTGCTGCTGTTGTGCGGTTTCTGACTGTGTGGGATGTTGATTCATCTCGCTGCTAGCTTGAATCTGACCCAATTTTTGTTCTATTTTTCCTTTTCAGATTCTGATTATGGTTGTCTTTTTCCGCTTTCCACAATTAAAATACTAGCATTAGAAAAGCAGGACATGGAGCGGGGAGCAGAAGCAATGCTGGCTTTCCTTCTCTAGCAGAGCAAAAGAGCATTTCTGCATCCTGTTTTGTGTCTGATAGTGGCTGTGCAAGCCCAAGCAGAGATCTGACCTTGATACCATTTCACCTGACTTTTTCCCTTCTGACTTATCTCTCCACATATTTAATAAATAATTTCCATTTGAGCTACACATTGACATTTCTCCATCACATGGTATTCCTCTCTTCAGTGGTGCTGAGACTCCACAGCTCTGGATGTCTCCAAGCTACCTGAGGGAGAAAAGCTCTGTGTTACCCAGTGGTTTAAAAGGCATGCCAGCAAGACTGGATGTGGTTCTTCAGAGATGCCAGGAGCCAGTGGACCATCTCCTGCTATAAAATCCTCCTCAGGACTTACCAAATTCTCTAACCTTTTTCTTTAAAACATTCTTCCTTGCCATTCTAAGCATTGGCTTTTCTCTCCCTGGCTAGCACTGGGATGCCTAAAATTCCATATACCACTGGAAGAGAGTCAGTCCCTGCTATGATTAAGCTCCATTGTCCTCTCTGCAAGTCCTTGCGTTGCCTGCTCCAAAACAGAACTGAAGGAATGTTGTTTGGGTGTAGAAACTCACTAAATAAATTCAAAATTCATTTTGTATGTCAGACTGAAGATCATTTCTGCATCCTAGTAACTGACAAAATAGAAAAAACCCGTTTATTTTATTTGGAATAAATCTAGACAATGAAAGAGATGCAGCCATATAGCAAGTTCTTTTGTAATGAACAGAGCTCCTAAATTTGCTGTGCAGAACCCAGCACTGGCCCGTTCAGAGTGATATCCTGCTTTTGTCCTCCACTTTTTGACCGTCTTGGTCCTGTAAATGTTAGTACAGCCATTTGTGTGTGTGAGTGCACAGAACCCCTTCCTCAGGAGGTGCAGTGGCTGTGTTGTGCCCTGGAGCTTGAGTCTTGATTGCTGTCTCTTAGCACTTGTAAGCACTTATAAGTACAAAAGCTAATGGTCACACTTGCAGAATAAACTAATTAAGGGAAAATGCTCAAGCCCTTCGATTTTTCTGCTCAGCCTTCTCTGGGTAAGAGCGGTGCCTTGAACAGGGCATAACCTCAGTGCCTGATCCTCCTGGAAAAGAAGTGCAGTTAAAGGCTGGGAATGCAGAAATTGGGCAGTTGAGTGACGTTGTACCATCAAACGTGTTCATGTCCTTGGAGAAGGCATCTGTTGGTGAAGGGATGAGTTGCTGCAGCATTCCAGTTGTGAGAGCAAACTTTTCACAAACTATTAATCACCCACTTGGGAAGGAAGGGGCTCGATGCCGTCCTGATTCTGATACCAGAAATCAAGAGTAAAATGATTCTGTGTGCTGAAGATGATAATTATCACAAGCCCATGGAATAGCCAAAGAGAAATTATTTATCCCTGCTTGCTGTTTAAGGGATTTGTTTTTATTTTGTAGCTGAGTCCTCAACTGATGTTTTCAGTCTTGTCTCTATTTGTTTAAAAGTGCGTTAGCAGTAAATCAAGGTGCATTTCCCCTGTAGGGTTTCCTGTATGTCAAAGCCATGTTAATTCTCTTTGATTTTCTTCCCCTAGCCCCAGCCATTGCTGCAGATCCTTCCTCTCTTTGTCCCTTTGGACATCAAAGGCTCGCAAGGGGACAGCCCTGGCGGGAAGCTCCTCCCTGCTCATTAGCCTCCATAAAACAGGAACTCACCTTGGCTGGCTGTGCTTGGAGTCCCATCCTCATCCCGCTCACTCTTGACACTGGATCTCGGAAGGAAGGGCTTGTGCTTGCTTCAGGAAATCAGACCTGCTTTTGAACTGGACTATTGTGGCTCCCCTTTTAAGAACTCTGGTGGCTCTCTTGGCCCTGCAAGCTCCTCGACGTCACAGTACATGGAAAAATGCAAGCTTTACCAGGTAAGTGAAGGACTCCTTCCCTTTTCTCACTGCACGGAAGGATCCTAGTCTCATGCCAGAAAGGGAAGAAGTACTCCTGAAGGGCTTACCAGCATTTATAGAAGAGTGCATGGGGCTGGAGAGGATTAAAAATCTCTTTGTTTTCATGGGAGTAGATGAAAAATTGTGCATTTGAATGTTTTTTGGGAGCCTTAGAAGATCTTTGTAAGGTAGCAAAGGTTTGCTCACAGCTGTGCCCAAAACGCCCTTATCCACATCACCTTGTGCAGTGTGACCCTTCAGCTGAAAGCTGGAGGTGTTGTTTGTGTATTTTCTGCAAAGCACTGAATTCTTCAGGTTGAAGGCCACAGAAAGTTTGGAAATACTTGTCATATTTTTAATAACAGTTCTGATAAAAACTCTCTGGTTTTGGGGTTTTTTCCCTATTTTCTATACCCTTTGAAAGCATGAACCCAAATCAGGCATAGCTGGCTCCTTCCAGGTTCATGCCCAGCAAGGGATTTTTGTGATTTCCTTAGGGTTTCCTTGTTTTGCTTCAATCCATCTCATAGCATGCTGTTAATGTCTCCTGTGTGGAGCATGATTGGATTGGGCACAATGACAGAGATGCCTTGGGATGCTAAGGGCCAGCTCAGAGGTGCTGTATTTGTCACTACAACTGAACCCTCAGTTTACTCTGGGGTTTTACTCTACGTCAGAAAAAGAAAACCTGGCCCAGTTTATAGGCAGGCACATCAGAGGTGACTGGGCAGTCTCAGCTTCCTTTCTCTTCCTCTGCAAGATGTCTTATTCATGGGCAAAATATTTGTGCAGTGATTTAGGGGATTTCCACCTTTGCTGCAGTTTTGGGTTTTTTCAGTCCCTGTTGTTCATACTGATTTCTGCCACTTGAATTTTAAGTTGAAAAACAGAAGATCAGCAATGAAAACAACGTAGACTGTGTTATGGTATTTTCATGTTAAGGATTCCAAATATTGCAGTATTCACCTCATTTTCTTACTGGGCTGCTTCTGGTGTATAAACCCCTACAACAGAAATGCTCCAGGTGATGACTGGATGCATCTGAGAGATGAAGACATTGCATTTATAGGAACATGATACTTTTGTTACTGCCAAAAAACTCTCTGGATCTGAGAAATGAGACTCCCTCCAGAGGGTCAGGGTGTTTCTGCTGACATTGAGAAGATAGAGAACATGGGAGGGTTTTTTTGCTTGTTTGCAAGATGAGTTTATGAGAAAGCTTTGTATATTGATATATGTTCCTGTGCCCTGGTGGACACTGGATAGCTGTAAGTGTTGGGCTTCACTTGGAAGGTAACAGCAACAAATGTAATAATAACAACTGATTTTAGTCAAGGTAAGCATAGATTTTTTCCTTAGTGGCGTTTTCCCAGTATTTCAGATCATATCCTACACATTTTGGGAAGGCTGCAACAAAATTTCTGGCATTTTAACATTGTCTTGGTAATGGAAAATTGAGGAACTGCATTAGGTGAGGTACTCCAGCATCTTCTATCCAGAGATCTTCCTCCTAATACTACTAAGTTGTCTCACATTTCTCCTTCTTTCCTTTCTGTCTCCAAAATGACAAAAAAAAATATATGGCTCATTCTAGATACAGAAACTGTAGCACAAGCTACTCCAATTGGTATAAGGACCTTCAACTCAAGCACAGAATAGATTGAAGATTGCTTAATTTTCAGTGCCTTTACCATAGCAGCTTCCTACCTTTCATCCTCATCTGGACATAAAGATCATGTTTTTGAATGGGCCACATGTTACCAACACAATGATAATAGGAATATTGTTTAAAAAGTAAAACTAGAACTGCTGGAAAAGGCATAAATCTCTTTTGGATAATAATGGCTTTAAAACCAAGTTGCACAGAAGAGGAAACCATAGAAGTACAGCTCACACAAGTTCCATTCAGGGCTTGAACACTCTGCCCAAACCTCTCCATGCTGTAATTCCCGCACTCAGGCATCTTTGTGGGAGGGTGAGTGCATGAGCCTTGCCATCAGTTACACAGGCACAAACTAGGAAGGAAACAAAAATCCAAACCAAATTTGCAAACAGAATATAAAGTGAATCCTACAAGTAGATCCATTGGTCCTGAAGCCATTGGCAGCTGAGTGGATCCATTCACCAGCTCACACCATTGCTGGGCTCCAGGTCCTCCTGCAGCCTGTTCATGTCCTGCTTTTCAGCCTCAGCCTGTGCACACAAAACCTGCACAGTGAAAGGCATTAACTACATTTCAAATCCCAAATCCTTAGCTGCAACGTTTATTGTCCCTGTCTCCTGCAGCATTGCACTCCTACAGGTGTGTTGTGGACTCATTTTGGTAAAAACAAGATTATAACATCTGCCTTTGATTTTTAATTCAGTGTTGAACTCCTCTCACTTCAATTCCTGTCGACTTCATTGGAAATCTCCCCTCACAAAAGGCTCCTGAGATCTGCCTTGTTGTAGTCTCTTTTAATGGCATTGGAATTTGCTTAAAGAAATGTTAATTTGAAAATTCATTTGGGGGAAGGAGTGAGCATCTGTCTAGCTAATCAAAACCTGTTTGCATTTATTTGTGACTGGATGGCTCCTGTGGGAAATCAGCCCAATTTTATTGTAACTCCTTTTGATACATGTGCTGCACTGAGCTACCAAATGCATCGTCTCATGGCAGCTTTCATGTCTTTGCAAGAGGATATGGGGGAAGCTTTAGTAAGAAGATGTTAACAGGCTAATCTTGGTGAGCAAACTAGGTGTCACTTCTTGGCCAGTTCATTAATGTTGGATCAAAGCAGAAAAAAGGGTAGAGGATTTTTTTTAAATGCCTAAAGACCTCTACAAACATACAAAATTACATTTTAGTGTTTTCTACTTCTTAATCCTGAGACAAGAGCCACTTAGGGTTGTTTTGGTGGAAGGATAATCCTTTGTGAAAAAAGTTAATTTCTATTTGTGAATGAATACTCTTTTGAAGGCATTACTCAGGAAAGCTGTAACAAGCTGAAAATTCCCTTTTTTCCTGCTATGCTCTGAATACGATCTGATCAGTCTGAGAGGCAGGAAAATCTACCTTTTAAACAAATAGCTGTGCCTGGCTGCTAATGCACCACCCAGAGGGGTCCTGCTGGCCCTGAGCTGGGATGGCCCTGCTGCTGTGGCACCCTGCTGAGCAGGCTCCTCATCCCTCCTCAGGGCAGTGTTCCTAAAGCCCTGCTGGGTCTGAACTCAGCCCACCAGAACTGTCCTGGGTCACATGCTGACCTAAAAGAGAGCTGGGCTTTTCAGTGTGGCAGCAGCAACCTTGCCTGCCTTACAAGACTGCTGAGAGCACCTGCAGAGGTTTTAAAGAAGTTTTTAATCCAAGCAGCTGTACAGACCTGATTGGTACCATCAACACCAAAGGCAGCTCCTCCAGAATAGTTTCCCTTTCCTCATCCCCAGGCCCACAGTTGGTCCTGTGCCTCCAAGAGGAAGAGCAGCCAGGTTGCAGCTGGTGTGTTACTCAAGAGGCACCTTCCACCCCTCTCCCAGGCTCCTCAGTGGTCCCCAGCTCCACTTCCAGTTCAGACCAGCCATTCTCATTACAGAATATTGTCTATCCATAGTCTGTCTCTGTCACCTCTTTTTCTGGCCTTCACTTACATTTAGGACTCCTGTCTGTCTCATCTTCGTCTTCTGGAGGGATTTTTCACCTCTGCTACCACCTATTTTCCCCTATAACCCACTGGTGCACTTAAAATATTTCCAGTCCCTTCAGCTTTCATTGTATTCTCTTGATAAAGTGTTTTGTGTAACCCTGATCATACCAGAACAGTGGATTGTGGCTACCTGCCAGTGTGGGTTTCGTAACAGTGGAATTTAGGTTGAGTTGGTCCTTACAAAAGGACCTGCCAGCCAAAGCCAAACCTGTTGGAAAAGGCTCCCTACCTCTGAGCCTACTAAGTAACAAAAATCCTTTGAAGAAAAGTAACAGTTTTTAAGAGGTTTGTTGTGGCACGGACTGCCCAGACCCCGAGGGTCAGTTCCCCTCCTGTCTGTCTGCAGTCACCGTCTCTCATTTCTCCTTGCAGACGTGAAAGCGCCGTGTGAGGCCCTTCCTTCCCCCAGCCTGGAGCCCTTCCCACAGAGCTCCATCGTGGTCACCCTCGAGGACATGGGGCTCTGGATGAAGTTTCACCAGATAGGGACTGAGATGATCATCACCAAATCTGGCAGGTAAGGGGTACAGGACAGCTGCCCGCACACACCACACCCCTCTGAGCTGTTGTCAGTCTCCAGTGCTCATTTTTCAAATGGCAGCCCTTAAACTGGTTTGGGCCAATTGCACAGATCTTCCTGATCCTGGCAGAAGAATTGCACTTTCAAGGTGTCATAGAAGTCCAAACTGTGAAGTGCAAAATGTCACTTGTGGTGCTGATGTGCTGAGAAAACTCCTGTACCCTTATCTCACCACGTACCACTGGTGTTCTTCCTGTCACTTTGAGGTTGCTCTGGGAAGTGCCCTGGGCTCCCTTTGCCTGGGTCACAGGCAGCAGCAGTTGAGCAGTAAATGCTTGGGTTTGAGTCTGTGTTTGCAGACAAGAATGTGGCCCAGACTTAGAACAATCTGTGTGTGCAGACTCCACTGAAGTATAAATGACTCATGTATTGTGGAGCTTGCAGTGAAAGAAGATGCAATTGTGAAGCTGTAAAGTATTGTGTCAAAGCTGCTGTGAGCTGGAATAATCCTTTTGGGTAGGGAGGTAGCTGTCAAAGCTTTTTTGCAGAGTCAGAAGTTAAAAGTAGTGGCAGGGAGTATGGGAACAGAAAGCTGGGTGTGCTCTTAGATGAGAGCACGTTTTCTACCCACACTCGGATTTAATCCATCCTCCAGGACTGAGAGCTGCAGCGGACCAGGAACTACATACAACCTCCAAATAGTTCCTTTCAAGTTTCCCACTGTTGTGTTAGAGGAATTGGAAGAAAAAAAAGCAGTGACAGTGTCAGGCCCTCAGTGACTGCTGCCTTGTTAGTGTCTAAACCCACAGGACTTGGCAGTCCATCAATAAGATGGACAAATGGTCAGTGGCTGGCTGGAGAAATACTGCTCACAGGGCTTTGCACAGTAGTGAGTAAATGTGACATGCTGCTTGATCATTTACAGCCACTTTACAGAGGAGCCTTTATACTCTATTTTTCATTTCTCCCTCAGACGAATGTTTCCTCAATGCAAAATCAAAGTCTCTGGCTTAATCCCATATGCCAAGTACCTCATGCTGGTAGATTTTGTGCCAATGGATAACTTCAGGTACAAGGTAAGTACTTTAAATAACAGAATTTATGCTGTCCTTTCATCTTTGGTTGAAATAGATTAATCTTTATGCTTCACTTGTCACACTGATAAATAAATTCTCTTTGGACAAAGTTCAGAAGTAATTGATGGATTTTATGCCTCTCTGGAGTTATTTGTCAGTTTTGCTTGGGGAGCAGCTGGAAAGGTAACTAATTTTCATTGTAAACAGTACAGTTTTAATCATGATTAATGTCAGACTTTTCTGGCAGCCATTGGGAGAAAGGGAGGAAAAATGAGGCCTAAACTTGGAGCTGATTTGGTAACATGATCATGGCTTGTAAGGGAGAATCTGCTACGTGTGCTTCAGAGTGCACCGAATTGACAGTGAAACAAACTTGCTGGGCCTTTTGTGTACTGAAACCATTTTTTTTTAAGCTCCAGATTTCTGTCTTTCCCTTCCCAGTGGAATAAAGATCAGTGGGAAGTTGCTGGAAAAGCAGAGCCCCAGCTCCCTTGTCGCACCTATGTCCACCCAGATTCCCCAGCTCCAGGCAGCCACTGGATGAAAGAACCTGTGTCCTTCCAAAAACTGAAGCTCACTAACAACACTCTGGATCAACATGGGCATGTAGGTTGTGCTGTGCTCTCTTGGAATTCATTGCAGACGGACTTCGTGGGAAATAAGCAGGATTTGTGAGAAATTAGATGATGTAGAAATTAAAACATACCCAAGTGCCCCTTCTTTCTCCCTCAGCCCAGCCCTTGTGCCCTCTTAGCTCCCTGCTAGGGAAGGAGTGGGTCTGTGCTGGGAGACACCAATCCCAGCAGAAGTCCCTGGTTAGAAATGGGTATCCTGGGGGTCCCCACAGGGGTTCTGCAGTGTGCTGGCAGTGGTGGCACATGGAAACCTTGTCCTTTGTCTGTCCCAGATCATCCTGCACTCCATGCACCGTTACAAGCCGCGCTTCCACATCGTGCAGGCTGATGACCTCTTCAGTGTCCGCTGGAGCATCTTCCAGGTGTTCAGCTTCCCTGAGACAGTCTTCACCTCTGTCACTGCCTACCAGAATGAGCAGGTACAGTGTGCAGGCTCTGCTTCTGGACACGCTGTGAAATGCTGTCTGTAAAATTCCTGTAAAGGAAGGTGTCTCCTTCCTGGCTGCTCATCCTGAGCACCTGTGGTGGAGAGTGGGAAGAAATAGGCACGTTGTGGTTCCTGTGGAAAACATCTCTGTGATGAGATGAGTCATGCACCTTGGTGGTACTGAGTGCACTGTCAGTGACACAGAACTCCAAGTGCAGTAAAAAGTATGGCTGCAGGTCCAGATACAGATCCTCACCCTGTATAATTCTCTAGTTCAATGAATCCCACCCAAATCCCTGCTGACCCTGGCAAGGTCACTTTATCTGTTGTGATAAATCCTGAGGTGAAAGTCTTGGAACAGTGAAGAACCCAACCCATCACTGTGATGCTGAGTCTTGTTCCTTTCACTTAAAGATTACAAAGCTCAAGATTGACAACAATCCATTTGCTAAAGGTTTCCGTGAACATGGGAAGAACACTCGAAGGTAAACTGTTTTTTTCATTTTAATTTGTTTATAGCTGGAGTTCACTTTGAATTTTACCCAAGGTCTTTGAGCAAAACTCTACCAGCCAGCTCTGCTGAGCCTGCTGCATTGTGCACACTGCATTTCCCTGTATCTGGGAGTGATGTCCCTCTGTTCAGGCTCTTCTCAAGAGACTTGGGGAGTGGGAGGTGACAATTCCTACAGAAATGTGGGAGGTGTGACAAATTTGAGACCTGCATTCCCTTGCATGTTGGAGCTAGACTGGAGTCTGACATATGAATAGCAGTGATAACAGGAGTCCACAGCAGACCATTTGGTCTCTTGGAGATCAGCTTGATTCTGACATTTGGAGGCTCCCTTGTCTCCTTTTCCTGTGGGTGGAAAAGTGTCTCTTCCAGTGGGAGATTTTGTCTGCAAGAGGGAAAATGGACACCAATATCAGTGAGATCTTCTGCTTGGTCTGAGGGCAGCTAGTGGATGAGGTGGAAAAAGAGCTGAAATTGCAACCCCAGGCTGGCAATAGAGAAGGATAAAATTGGATTTTTTACAAGCAGAAAATGTTATGAAAATATATGAGATTTTGTTTTGTGTTATTTTATGCCTGAAAAAAAATCTCCTGAAAAAAAAAATCCTGATGAAAAAAGGCCAAGTAAAAAAGACATTTTTTTTTTTGCTTAAACTTTAAAAATGTTATGGATTTTCTTTCTCCTCCTAATAGCATCCCTGCCTATATATCTAGGCAAAAAGCTTACATCCAAGCTACCCCCACGTCTTGTTTCATTCCAGGGAAGGACGAGCCAAATGCCAGAAGCCCAGTCCAGCCAAGAGCCAGAAGAGGAAGCTGCCTGATGAAAAGGAGCCTGCTGCTGAGGAGCGTGGTAATATTGATCACAACAAACCCAGAAAATGATATTCAGAAAGATTTTTAAGCTAAATCATTCCTTGCTCCAGCTTATGGTGCTGCTTGCAGTAGCAGAGCTAAGGAGAGAGGATATGGCAGGGCTGACCACCACAGTATCTGGGCAGAAAAGAGGAAGGGAAGAGGCTATTCCCTTAAGACAGAAGGACTGCAGGAGATGGTAGTGTTTCTCCTTCCACCATCCTGTGATTACTGCAACTGCCAAGAGACCATTGTGAGCTTTGCCTCCCTCTTCCCCTTTCTTATTCTTTTCCATTCTTTCTTTTCCCTGCTTTGAGTCAGATTTTGAGAAGGATGAGAATGTAGATGTGAAGGAAGAGAGTAACCCCGTGGTGGTGAGCAGTGGGTATCCCTTCTGGGGCTCGGAGCAGAACAGCAGCCAGGCCTTCCCTGCAGCCTCACCCGTGCCTGCTGACCAGAGGGAGGGTCTGGCCAGAGAGCAGCAAGTGCCAACGCCGTCCTACCAGACATATCGGTGAGTCCTGCCTTCTGCTCCAAAGTCACACCTTAACTGGTGGGATTCCTCTTCTTCTGCTGAGTATTTCCTAAGGAAAACAGCCAGCTGGGAATAGGGGGAGGATGCCATGGAATAGGTGAGGATGTCCATGTGCTGGACAGCACATGTGGTTGAGACATGGTAGTTTAGCACAGACGTAGGTCCAAGGAGAGCCTTTCTCTTCTAGTTCAAACCCACTGGTTCTGGGCATGCTTGTGTCTTTGTAAAGTTCTTTATTTCCCTGTCCCAAAAATCTCTCCCAGCCAGCTCTGTGTACTACAGATCTTACCTGTCCTTTGGAGGAAGTGTTGGAAGAGTGACAACACTCCAGTGATTTTTCCTTCCTCATTGCAAAATTGGCTGTGAGTGAGCCCAGACTAGAACTTAGCCAGAACTCTGGACTCACTTTCTCTGGCATTTCATTTTTCTGTGACTGTGACAGTGAGGCCTGGGCTAAAATCCACAGTAACACTGAGATGAAGCAGTAGGCAAGGGGAAGAGCCTTTCCCCAGGGGATCTTTGTGGGTTTCCCACAATTTTCCACTCTGGTGGGTCTGACTCACTCTTCTCTCTGCCCTTGGGCCCAGGTTCCACGAGGCTGGGGACAGCCAGCAGCTTCCCAGCCGCGATGCCGCGACCTTGAACGATTTCCGGGCGAGGTGCCACGCCTTGGACCTCGCCATGGTGCCCGAGCACGACTCCAAACAGCTCCCAGAGGGCTTCACCAACCTGCCCCCACTGCCCCCACCTCTGCCTCCTCCCCAGGACTACACAGGAGTGGTGAACATGGCTCTGGACTCTGTGGGGAAAGCCGGGGCCCGGGCGCCCATGTACAGTCCCTATGGCACCGAGCAGGGCCTGGGGCAGTGGGTGGTGCCTTCCCACAGCCAGTACAGGGCAATGAGCTACTCGGCCTTCTCCACGGAGTACAACACACAAGGAACTCCAGGACATGCCCATGGCACCATGGCAGAGTGGAGCCAGTACCCTCTGTTCCCCTACGCCTGCTGGTGAATGTGGAGGACCCTTCCTAGTGAAAAAAACTGAAAGAAAATTGTAAATGAGATTGAATTTGCTCTGGGGTGTTGGACTTGTGAAGCTTTGCCTACACTAGGCAGAGGTATCGCTGCAAGCAGTAGCATGGGACACCTTCACTTCCTTGTCTCCTTGCACAACAACCCTCCATATTTCACAAGCAGTGGTTAAACTGGTGGCTGCCCCAGCCATGTCATTGTGGGTCAGGCTCAATGTGATCTGCAGTGGTTTTTTTCCCAGCAGGAGTAGGAAGCCACAGATCTGCAAGAATAGTATTTAAAGAGCTGCTGAACTCACAGTCTCAGTGTTGGCACCTCACATCTGGCAGTTTCCAACATCCCTTCCTCCTGGGACTTGGTGCAAGGAGATAGGGGTTGAGGACTTCCAGTAAGCCATCTGTGTGGCCAAAAAGCTGGAAAAGAAAATAGAAAATATTGCAAAGACAAGCAAAATAAGCAATCCTGGTGAACTTTGAGCAGCTTCTCCAGTTGGTATAGTCAAAGTAAAGCTAGAGTCTTGCTTTCTTCCAGCAGCAGATGAGAGTAGAATGCACAACACGGTGTGTCTGGAGCACAGCAGTGGGTTGTGCAGGCAGGGGAGAGTTTGTTCTGTGCAGAAGTAGCAGCAGGGCTGTGTGTGGTGTCTTCCTGTCCCCGTGCCCATCCCTCCTCTGTCAGCCCTAGATTCGAGGTCAGTGAAACACTCTTCATGCTGTGGAGGTGGATGGAGGGAGGTTGTTCATGGAATGTGGGGGGCTCCTCTGGGGCTTTCCAAGGTTGTCAGAAGCAGGGCCATGAATAGCAGTGCTGCTGTGTCACTCCAACCTCTTCCTTCAAGGGGAAAGGAAATTTTTCACTGTGAACTTACTGCTTCTCCCACTCCCTGCAACTCCTGGAGAATATAATTTATAGTTGTGGTTCCTGCACTGCTCTGTGTGTGAAGTCATCTTGCCACTCTTTGGAGTCTGTAGGGATCTGTCCATGTTCAGTTATCAGAGTGGTTCCAGCTCCCTCCTCTCTGGTCCCATCCTGGGCAGGAGCAACCTGTGCACTGCCATGCAAGCAGGGATTCTTTTCCTCTTCCTGTTAGAAGGGGGAGGTCTCCCTGTTCACCCGGGTGCAGATTTGGTGAGATGGACTCATTGCTTCTTCAGGGAGGATAGACACGTTCCTAGGTGTTACTTTGGGAATGTTTTTGTGTCACACTAATAGCTGCTGTGTGGCCTGCAGCCATCAGCAGGCACTGAGGTGTGTCAGCTAGCCTGTGTGCCAGATGGTTTTCTGTGTGCACACATGTGAGTGAGTGCATGTGTGTGTGTGTAGCAAGGTGCTGTCTCTGAGCAGGCTGGGCAGGTTTGTGCCCAGTGCCTCAGGACCCCTGTGCAGGGACACTGGGAAAGGCTGTGCACCGGGTTTTTGGGGCACCAGCTCCTCACTGTGCATCTGCATAGCCTAGGGATGTTGAGCCACGTTGTTATTGTTAAAATTACTGTGAAAAGTAGCCATGTAAATTTGTGAATTCAGCTACAATGACTGTTTCCTTATTTAAATTGTATATTGTGAACTTCTTTTGTACCACAGTTATGATATGTACAGAGCAGCTGAGTACTTCCCCTGGGCTTCCCAGGAGTTGAGGACATGCAGCATTGAAATAAAGGTCAGACTTTGCCACAGTGCATGTACATAATGCCCTGTGAGCCTCCTCTCTGATGGCACCCTGGCCAGTAGTGATTTGTACCTGCTGTGCATGACACACATGTGGATGTGAGCAAGTCATTTAAGAAATCTGGCTGGGAAAACAAAATGTGGAGCAGACTTTTTTTAATGCCAAAGTATCATGATTTCCTGCTGTCTAAATGCCATCTGTGTGAGGCAGGTCAGCTGTAAAAGGCTGTCTCTGGCCATTAGTAGTTAATTTTGCCACCACAGTCCTTCACATCTTGGAAATGAGATGAGCAGAATGGCTGGGGAGCTGAGTGAGTGCCTTGAGCACCACGTGCAGGGACCTGAGGTGAGTCTTTGTGCACGACACAGGATCACTGCCAGCAGCAGTGCCAGCAGCTCGCTGGAGAATGCATCCCCCACAGGCTACCTGGTTGGAGCTGTTCCGTTTGTAGCCGGGGTGTGCTTCCCTGTCACAGAGCGCTAATGAGGATGAAAAGCTGCAGTGAGCACGAGTAACTGAGGACAGCTGGGCAGCACTGGGGAATTCCTGTGAAAATGCTGCTTCTTTCAAACCTTTGCAGTAGCGGAGCAGATGCTGCTGCCCCCTGGGCCTGTGGGTAGAGCTGGTTTGGCGGTGGCTCTGCACTGGGGTGAAAGCCCCAGCTTTGTGCCTGGGACGAGCCATCAATTACCCACCAGCCTTCTGTTGCAGCAGGACTGCTTGCGGTTCTCCAGTGAATCACCCAGCTCGCTGGAGAAGTACCTATCCTTTCTCTCTGATTAGAGACTGTGCTCAGCTTGTTTGGGAAGCCTTTGGAGATTTTGCCTGTAGGTGTGCTCTGGACTCTGCTCCCGCCCCCTCCCTTTGCAGTTCCCACTGGCTTGTTTTCTTCAGCTGCGGCATTTGAAGTCTGTGGGAGCTCGACTGAAACGCTGGTTTTGCACGCATGTGAGATAATGTAATGCCTCTGACAGCTTCAATAAAAGGAAATGAGACATATGGAAGTCAGGCCATAAAGACTAATAAAATAAACTCAAAAGGGTAGGTTTTGTGCATCTTTCTCAAGCACAACGTGCTCTGCTTTAGTCATGTTACCTGGGGCCAGTTTGTACATGTATGACACACTGTTGATCTCAGCATTCATTGTTCTCCACGGTGTGTTCAGTGAGCCTCAGGTTATCTGCTCACACTGCTAGATGTGACTCAGGCTCTTGCACCAATTCTTTGCAGCAAATTGTTTATTTTCTCTGTGTTTTCTGCTCCTCTCCTGCAGAGAAGTTACATAAGGAGCAGGGCAAATGGACTATAAATGGGATCTAGGTAAATTTCCTATGGGAAATCAAGAATCTTGATTTATTTTGGTTTCTCCAACTGTTTTTTTGCAGCCTTAAGCCTTGTCTGACACTGCTTCAATGCAGACAGGAATGGCAGAAAAACGCTTTCTTGCCGATGCTGTGGTTTTCCCGCAGGCAGCTGCGGGCTTGGGAGAGGCAGCTGTTCCCTGCCAGCTCTGCCCACAGCCCGGGGCGGGCACGGTGAGCTCCAGCCTGGCCTGTGGCCTCTGCTCTGGGACCTGCACTGGCTCTGCAGGAGCAGCTTCCAGCTGGTTTCACTTAGAGCTTTTCTAATTTCCAGGTGCTGCAGGATGGTGCCAGGCTGGTGCAAACCGAGGCCTGGGATGGTGCTGCTGGCCGAGCTGTGGCCGCCGGAGCGGGGCTGAGCCCTCACAGGGCTCCAGGCCGGCCCAGGATGCTCCCTATCTGCAGAGAGGCCTGAGGGGATCCTGAGGAGCAGCGTTTCCATGGGCTGGGGCTCTTGGAACACCTGGTGCTGGGCAGCCAGGCTGAGCAGGACCCCTGCCTTGCTTTGGGCTCACCCCGCTGCCCAGGCTGGGCTGTCTCTCGTGCTCCTTGAGCTTCCCAGGAGACTGCGACGTGCATCTCCCTGGTCAGCCTAAGTACCGGCCCACTTGAAGGCAATCCAAGCGAGCAGCACAAACCCCCTTCCAGGAATAACAACATTCCTTCAAGTCAAATGGTTTTTATTGCAGAGCTTAAAATCCACTTAATTCCCAAGCCCGAGGGTGGGATCCCTCTTAGCAGGGGGGAGGCAGCATTTGGTTGGAGCAGTGCTGGTCACCCGCCCTGAGCGGCTCCGAGGCGCGTCCCTGCTGCCCGAGCTGCCCACGGTGCGGCCCCGGCCCCGTGTGTGGCTGCAGGTGTCTTCATGTACCTGCTCGGCCCCAGGTACTCGGAGAGCGGCCAGGAGCAAAGAGAGAGGGATAAAACTGCGCAGGGCTGGCTGGGGAATGGAGGGATCTCTCTGGATCGTGGTAGGGCTGGCCTGCTCTGTCCCTCAGCTGCCCTGGGCGCAGCCGTTCTCAGAGACACGACCTTGCTGCAGTGTCAGTGCCTGCGAGGGAAGCCTGTTCCTGGCTCTGGGGCTCTGTTCCCAGCCCTCTGCTGCTGGCCTGGCTCCCTGCCCCTCCAGGTAAGCTGCTTTGTACTGTCCTGCCTTGCAGAGCTGTAGTGAGGTCTAAATATTCTTTACATTTACAGCACATTTACATTACAGCAGGAGGATCACAGGGTCAGGCTTACAGTGAAGGAAGTAGGAAAAGCCTTTCTCCCTCACAGCACACAACACACACATCCAAGAATACACCCAGAAATGTTCTTGAGACTTG
This sequence comes from Anthoscopus minutus, assembly GCA_013399455.1. Classification (NCBI taxonomy): domain Eukaryota; kingdom Metazoa; phylum Chordata; class Aves; order Passeriformes; family Paridae; genus Anthoscopus; species Anthoscopus minutus. The sequence goes on along the minus strand of VWYI01008026.1, from coordinate 1,594,749 downwards.
GGCCTGAGCAGAAGTGTCAGACAAAATTTTAACTGAGGATGAAGCCAACCTTTGATGCAGGGTTGAGAAGAGGTGCTGCAGCTGTGCTGAGCAGTTGCTGTTCAGCTTAGTTTAGTTTTATTCCTTTTTTGTTTTTCCAAGTCCTGTGAGTTTGTTTTATGACCTGAAGCACTTTGCTGTGGGGTGCTGGATTGCCTCTGACACTTCTCTAATACCCAGTTTCTTTTCTTTGAATGTGCAGGTGTACAACTACAGTGTTCCTGCCCAGACAGAGACCTCCTTGATGAGTGTAATGGATAGATTTAATTTTAATCTCCTACAGTTCTTTGGGGACATGCTGAGATTTTTATTTCCTCCTCCTCTATTTATACTGAAGAGGGTAAATCATATGCCTCCATAAAGCAGAGTGGGCAGTCAGTGGTGGTACAGGATGGGCACTCCCATCAGTCATGCACCAGGCATAAAGCGCTGCTCACTTTCAGTATCTCTGCTTCTCGTTGTACAAATATGACTGTACATGTGAAACAGCAGCTGCTCACAGGAGAGACTTCCTGCATGCTGGCACTGTCACTCCAGCTCCCATCTGTGGGGTCTCAAAGCACAGGCACCTGTGATCTCTGTAACCATCCTTGCTGGGAGATGGTGCATTAAGGATAATCTGCGTGGAAGTGCTGGTGCAGAGTAGACAGGAATGAGTCAGGCGTGATTCCTGTCACACCACGGGGTCTGTCCCCATGCTGAGCAGCCAGCCCTTTGCTCGCCTACAATCTGGTTTGGGCTCTGCTTTGCCATCTAGAAGGGGCTCAGTGGAGACACAGCTCTCCAGAGCAGCTCCAGCTCTGCCCAGCAGCAATCGGGTGAGGGGGAAATGGGAATTGCTTCAGTGACCATAAGTCAGCCCTCCAGGGATAAAGACAGTGAACTAGAGCAGTGGAGGGGATGTGATCAAACCCGCTGTTCCCCAGGAGGATGTGCTGAGCATTGCACTGACGTCGGCTGAATGACACTAATGTGCTCCCTATAGAGCCCCTGGGAACACGAGGGCATTCTGTAAATCCTGGATGAGAAAGCTCGGCCAGGACGGCGGTGTTCTCCCCCTCAGGCTGGGCTGGCGCTCCTCCTGGAGCCTCCGCATGTTCCTCATCCTGCCCGTATGGCTGTTAATGGCCTTGTCCTGACTCCATCCTCAGGGAATAATTGCCTCACACTTGAGCAAATGTGCTGGTGTTTGAAAGGAGTCTATCGATTTGTGCGTATTCCTGAAAGCCTCACAGGGCCCTGTTCCCTTTGAAGTGTAAAAGCATCTGTCTGTCTCTGCTTCTCGAGCAGTCTCCCACCCCATTTGCATCTCCTCTCCATCCCATCTCCAGGAATCCATCCCTGGCCCCATGCCGTGCTCCGGTTTCAGCTGCTGAGAGGGCTCCCTGCCATGGGAAGATGGGACTTGGAGACAAAGGTGCAAAGTTTCGGTCTAGGGAGGGGGTTGAGCTCAGCTTGCAGCTGGGGGTACTCAGGATGGAGCTGTTCCTGGAGGCCAGTTTCCAGTAGACAGACTGGGAATATTCTCATTGGGCATTTATCCCTGGTGGGTGTGTTAAATAGGAAGGAGAGGAAATAGCCTCTGGCTTCTTCTCACCGTAGCACTTCACTTCCCATGCCAGACAGCACTGGTTGGTAAGGAAGAAGGTCAGACCTGGATTGCCTGGGATAATCCACCATGTGGGAGCTGATTTGCACAGGAATGACCAGAACTGTTCTCTGATGTGCATTTGAACAAATGAACATCAGAAAATGTCGTGGAGTCCCTGGTCTGTGTGTAGGAATTCAGCCTGTGATTCTCCCCATCCCACCTCCCCGGGCCAGTGGGACTGGGCCTGGATGGGCTGCTTGTCCCTACCAGGGCATTTTCATGTAGGCACAGCCTTGCAGGGGTGACTGTATTTCTGGAGCTAGGACTCAGCTCTGGCACTCCTTGGTCATCCCTGGGGTGTGAGCACAGTGCAGATAACTCCCGGCTGGAATTGCAGCCACTGCCATCCAGCACCTCCCAGATGGTGAGCTGAGTTTCCTATTACAAGGGGGCCCCAGTGGAGCAGCCATGGCACCTCGCTGCTGGAGGCAGTAAATGGGCTCCCATCTGGTTTTAATGATCAGTAGCACTTTGGTGCTTGTTTATTCCTGTGTTTTATGCTTCAGCAATAAAATACTGCTTCAGTTTGTTCAATCCATCCTGGTGCTGGTTGCAGAAGAATTCACAGTCTCTGACAAAGAAGTCCCAGTGGTATACAGGATGTTGTCTGTTTGGCTTTTTTTTTAGACAGCCAGGCACAATCAGATGATGTAGTGGCTTTTGAAATACAAACATCAGTGGACAGTATAGAAGGCAAGGCACACAGCCCAACACGTCTAGCAAAGAAATCATGTCCTTAGATTAAAGAATACTTGGTTCTGGAGCTGGAACTGTCTGCCCTTGTATCCCCCACAGGGTTGCACAATGCTCTGGTGTGGAAACTGAATGAAATTAGTCTCAACTTTAAACTAGGTACTCAAGGAAATTTTAAATTTGCTGCCTGTGGCACTCACTGAGCTGCAGCACTGTGCTTTAGCCATCCCACCACAGCCCTACAGTGGCAGTAGCAGAAGCACTGGCAGGGCCACATCTCACCATAGGCACATGCCAGCTCTGTGACAGGTTCCTGGTGCCACCATGCTCAGGGCAGCTACGGTGGGCTGGGAGCTGTACAAAATTCTCTGGGGTAATTGCAGTCATGTATTAAATTGATCTAAAGGGGCAGTGTTTGTAAGGGGCTGTGGGGCTTCCTGTCCCCAGCACACTCGTGTTCCCTGGCTGGTGTGTCCGGGAGCAAGGAGCAGACTGCCAGCAGCTCTGGCACTGAGGGGATTGTCCTCCCAAGGGACAGGCAGTAACACCTGGTACCTCTCTGGCACTCAGTATCTGGGATCCTGAATCAGTTCTGCAAAAGCCAGTTAAAGTTTTTGGCACCTCTTTTGCAGGGTAGGTGGGGACACTACGGCCAAGAGATTAAAGACAGTAAACCACAGGGGGAGAAATGGGCTCTTTGTCTCCCTTCTGACTTTTATGGAGACCTGGAAACATTTTGCTTTCCCATCTAACATTCGTCTTCTACCCTAAAGGTGGAGAAACAGTCTTCACCCCTTTTTTCTCAACTGTATGCTCCTTGGAGGATCTTCAACTCTTACCTCTAAAGAGCATTGATTTTCTGCAGAGACCCTTTTCCCCAACTGTGTCAAGGCTTGGAGCTTTAGGTGGCAACTAAAGAGAGGAGGATTTTAACAAACTAATTAACCTCCCTCCAAGTCATTCAGGGTCTGTTCCCTCGGTGCCACTGATGTTGCATTTGTGCTAATTTCCCCTGGAAGGTCTAATGTAGGGAGAGCGATTAAAGGAGGCTTTTCTCGGGCAGTTTTTACACAGCAGGAAGTGGAGAGGTGGCAGCCGCTGCTCTGTTTGGTTATTGGTGTCCCCAGGGCCATCCAGTCAGCCCCTGCTGGAGCCAGAGCCCAGCTCCCTGCTCTAGGAACACTTGGAGTGCACCACCGAGATTGGCCAGGTCCCAGCAAGGCAAAGCATTCCCTCAGACCTCACCAGGTACCCTGTGAAATGGGGCTCTGGGTCACACCAAATGTGTCACCCCAGCTTCCCAAACAAACACGGGCTGTCGGTGCCGAGGGAAGGATCCTCTATGGACCTGAGCGGGTTTTGCCATCACAGTGTCACAAGGGCTCTCTGCTGCTCTGGCTTTCAACTGCAAATGAAGCAAATGGCAAAGCACTGACAAAGGACCTCCCTGGCCTCTGCCCTGGCCCAGTGCTGGGTCCAGCCTCCCAACCCTGGACACATGCTGATGGTGTCAAGTCTCCTGGAATCAGGGCAGAACTGTGTCATGGTGCCTTGGAAAAAGGAAACCCTGATTCTTATGGATGCTCCCAAGAGCTTTGTGCTGCTGGAATCGGGTAAGGCCCTGGGTTGCAGGAGACAAGCAAAAGCAGGTATGGGGGCACCAAGCTCATCCTGGTGCTGCTCACAGGCTGAAAGTGGGGATGACAGGGAGAAATGACACTGTGATTCCTGGGATGTAGGGCTGGGACAGTTTGTGAGCTGTGGCACGAACTCCTCGAGTCCAGACTATAAAGTACTTCACAGGCCTGTCCCAATTGCCTGGCCTATTAGTTTTATGGAGGGGCCTATTGTAAGGATGCAGTTGGTCTCCTTTTGCCACGGTAATGAAAATACAACCACGGTGGGGAGAGAGAGACCCTGGCAGGGAGGCAGCAGGAAGCCTGCGTTTGTTTGGGCATTGGGGTCACAACCCTGTGGGCTCCTGGGGTCCCCGGGTTGTCGGTGCCACCGTGGGTGCACTGCGGCAAGGGGAGCCTTTGCCCCTTGGCTCAGCCGGGGATTCCTCCGGGCAGCCCGAGCAGAGGAGGCTGGAGCCGGGCATGCACTGGCAGAGGCACAGTGCCACCCAGTGACTGCGTGGGACCTGCGAGGGGACAGCCGGGGCAGCCTGCAGGGGTTGCTGCAAAGGTGCTGAGGCCTGGAAGCTGCACCAAGGGTATCCCGGGCAGTGTGGAGAACAGAAAGCCAAGAAACCATCTTTGTTGTTGCTTTGTGGTTACAGTGCACAAGGGGAAAAGCTCTGGGGCTGTTGTGCTGTGTCTGGAGCGAGGGTTTTGCACGACTCGCTCAGGTGCTGACAGAAGCCAAGTGTTGGGCAAGTTGGGGCTGAAGCAGCTCATGTTTTAGGAGGGAGCTGGCAGCAAAACAAGGGGAGGAGAAGGCAGTTACCTGGGACGAGCTGCTCTCCATGGGGAAGATGTCTCTGCTTGGAGAGGTGGGGCAGCTCTGGGGCAGCATGTCTGGTTCCAGAGAGACAAGGCTGTCACAGGGGCGGCCTTGGAGCCCCTCGGCCTCTGCCAGGAAGGGACCTCTTGTGTCTTGAGCAGTAGGTGACAGCCACGTGTGGTGGATTTGTGAGGTTAATGGAGGACCTTTCCTCCCTTTAGCCCAAACCCTGCCTACATTCCTTGCTAGGTCAAGCCCTGTGTCTTGTGTTCCCAGGCTGTAACAAGCATCAACAGGCAAGAGTGGTGGGGGAGAGGGACAGGAGCCAGGTACAGTGGAGCATGATGCCAACATCTCCCAAGGTGGCTCTTGCAGGAGATCACTGCCCCAGGCAATGCCTTGATATGTTTCCAGCATTGCTTGGGGCAGTGATTCCATATGTTTCTGTGTCTCTTGGAGGACGCACAGACTGTGGCTCTATTTTGGGTGATGACTGCAGAGCCCATGGAGCATTTGGCAGCAGGGAGGGGTGTTAAATCAGCCTGTCCTTCTCCAGGTACATCATCTCCACCCCCCTCCACTTTCCACAGCTGTTGCAGTGCGGTGCTGCCGTGGGGCTGCAGCGTGGGCTGAAATCAGGGCACTGCAGTGAGGGAGGCATGAGCCCTGCATGGCTGATGGATGCAGGTCCCACATCTTTACTGCCCTGTTAAGGACTGCATACACTTTCTGTTCCTAGGCTGCTCTCCATTGTGTCTTCATTTTCATCTGTTTAAATTTGCCAGTGTTGATCCCACAAACACCACTGTGGGGTCTGTGGGCTTCTGCTGCTGTACAGCACAAAGCCTTGCTAGAAATCCAGCACCAGCTGGAGGGCTGTTTCCACCCCATCACCCACCTCTGCCTTGATCAGATGGCCACTAGTGATGGTGGATCACTGAGCCTCATACAGGCAGGAGCTGCTGCTGAGTTCTTGGAGTAACCTTTTTGTCACTGCTGGGGTACATCCTGCAGGATGATTTTGGCCACAGATTTCCAGCAGTGCTGCTTATCCTGCATGTGGTGGTCAGACCTGTGTTAGCGCATTCAGCAGAATCCCAGACCTGAGTTAATTTTAGCCTTTCTGTTTCAGACTCCTGCTGATGTGTCCTGAGTCCAGGCCAAGGTGCTATTTCTTGCAGGGAAATGATCTTTGTTAATTTTAGATCTAATTCTCCAAAGTGCCGAGCAGGCACAGCTATTGCAGGTAGTTGGGCACAGCGGGAGGCATTCGATCTTGGTGGGATATGGCTCTTCCTCACACAATGAAGGCCAAGCCCAATGAATTACATTTCCTTTGTGCCCTGCAGAGCATGAGGCTGATGCTCAGCAGGAATCCAGCCCAGAGCTGTGTATCCGTTGTCACTGCAGACTCAGAGCCAGAGCACCAGCTGCGATACCTGGAAAGAGAAAAGTTCTTTCTCTTCAAGGTCAGTGGATTAATTTTATCACTGGTCACAAGAAGAGGGGAAAAGAAGAGATGGTCTAACGTAACAGAAATGGATTCAGCAGGTAGAAGCCCCCATGAGAGCCCCTGAACCACATAATCCAGATCAAAGTAGTAAAGTAACAGAATACATTAAAAACTGTGGAAATCGAGTCTAGAAATACAGGGGGTCATTACTTCATAGTAATGGAAAATGGGCAAGTTTGATTTTTGTATTTCTTATGGCAAGGATAGTAACAGTGCACTCTCTAAGGCCTGGCTGGGTTTGTCACTTCTGTCAGGAGCATCCCTGGGGGTCTCCAGCTTGGCTGCTGACTGGTGGTGGGCTGAACAGGAGTCGAGTGCCAAGAGTTTCAAACCAGCTCCTGTTGTTCACTTATGCCAGTCCCTTCTGTCTGCTCAAAACAGAATCCTCTCTAGCATGCTACTCCCCTCAGATCAGCTGGATTTTGGGTGCAGGGGCAGCTGGGGGAAAGCAAAGCAGCATGTCCAGCATTGCCCTTCTACCCCTGCTGCCCTCTGAGAGCCCAGCAAGAGCTGCTTCTGCCTGAGGGTCTGGAGAGAATTCACTGGATAGCACAGACTGGGAATCAGTGCAGTGGAGGGGGATTAACATTCCCTTGGGATCCACACTTTCATTTCAGTTTTAGTGATAAATTTGTAGACCAAATGCTGGTAATGGATTTCTCAGCGCTGACTTTCAGCTGCCCTTGTTGGACCAGCCAGGACGTACGCAGCAGGAGCCAGATCCCTGCGGATACCCCAGATTTAGCTCTGATCCCAATTGTCTGGTGTGCCAGCGGCGGGTTAGACTGATAACTCGTGCGGGGAGGGTTCTGGTTACAAAATGCCTGGAATGAAGCAAGCAGGTGCTGGGAAGGTTAGCTGAGGGGAGCACTGCGTTAATGCCCCGTCGTCTCTGGCTCCCCCGGGAGCAGTGGGATGGATCTTCCGCAGGTGAGGCTGCACCGAGGGGCTGCCAGTCCCTGGTGAGCGCCGTCACACCACAGAGCAGGGGTAGCTCAGCTTCTCGCTCCCGAGGTTGTGCAAGTCTGGAGCAGGAGCCCCGTGGAGCAGATGGGCCGAGTCACGGGCGGGGTCCCCAGGCTGCTCCCGGGGAGGGCGGGCAGCTGGAGCAGTGCGCGGACAGCCGGACTCAGGGTGGGCGCACAACACTCGGCGTGAATGAGTCACAACAATCGGTGCCGCTGTGGCTCTCGGCGAGCTCTCAGGGCTTGCATTCAGAGCAGGAGGCTCACTCTGGGACAGCTGTGAGGGTTTCTTGCCCTGCTGCCGGCCGATCCCCCCGGGAGACGCGGCTCTGCTGCAGCGGGGCTCAGCTGTTTGCACAGCGAGCGCCAGTTTGCAGCTCGGGGGATGGAGGGTTCCTGACACGGGAACTGCTTTACCTTTCCCTGCTGAGCTGTGACTGGTGGTTCAACAGCTGCTACAGGAGCAGCTGACCTGTCCTCTAAAAAAAAAGGCAGAGGGGACAATACGGGGACAGAAATCAGTACAGTTGCTCCGAGGTGAGTGTGGAGCTTTCATCTGTGCACAGTCCACCCTATGGGGAATCATGTAGGAATGAACTGTGTTCTGCTGTGGCTGCAGTTTATTTGGTGTATTTAGGTGTATTTCCTACTGGTGTAAGCTCCAACACACACACCTCTGGGTATGTCTAAAAGGGTGTTTGTCATCACACTGGTTTAGAAATAAAACCTTTTAAGTAAATCAGCAAGAAACTGATGAACCCAGCTTGCACTGAAAAATGGAGGCTTGTGCTGCCTGTTGTTGGACTGAAGCAACTGAACTACTTCAGATTTGCACTGGTGGAAGCCTGAATGCAGGTAAGACAAATAAACCCACTTTGAGTTACTGCTTGCTTCTTGCTACCTTTTACTTTCTGCCTTTAGCCTGAAACAGGGTTACCAAGCCCACTGAATGTATCTCACCAATTCTCATCTTTAAAACACAACTGGTTTGCACCAAAACATAACTGGCCAAATGTGACTATTTGATGATAAGACACTATGCAGAGTTGGCTATGAATGTTTATTAACATCACATGGAAATCTGTACTCCAGAGAAGACAAACACGAGGCTGTCACCATACCTACAGAGTCCAGGGAACCAATACAAGCTTTGTTGGCTTCTCCTTTGCAGCAGCTGAGTGGCTGATGTTCTTAAGTTTTCCTCCTATACAGGATCAGCTCAAGTATCAACACCTTGTTAATGATTTAACTGAAAAAAACCTTTAGCTAAGTTACTATTGATCTGGATTGACTAAAAAGGCAGAAGATGACCAGGATGTGAGTCATGACTTCCAAACACAGACAGTTCTGATGTTTTGCACCAGCATCTTGTGGCAGGGGCTAGAGCTGCAGTCCCTGCTCTCCAGGTTACACCTTGGTTACTCAACGAATGATAAAGGAAATTCAAACCATTGCATAAACCAGCCATTCTTACAAGCACAGTCAAGGGCATCACAGTAAACAAAGGTCATGGTTTCCAGAGACCCTTAAAAGCCTGGGCCAAAGAGCACAATAAATACAGTGGTGGAGGAGCAGGAAGAGCACAGACGTGTCAGGCATCAGGGCAGAGGAGACGTGGGAATCTGTATCACCATGGATGCATCTTTTTGATGTGAACCTCCAGAGCCCAGCAGTATTGCCTGAGAAGAGGCACGAGGATGGAACAGGAGGGTATCATTCAGCCTGGCAACAGCATTTTCTCCTGCTTAATTCTTCCTGTGATTCTGGAAAACTTCACTTGGCACACTCTGTTCACCTACAGAACAGGGCAGTGTAAGGACAGAGCAAGGGCTGACACACTCTGCTGTTATCCTCAAGGTTTTCAGACTAAAGACGACAAATAATACTGTAAGTTGAGGCAAGTTTTATTTAGACTGTACAAACAGGGCCTTGGGGAAAAAACACAGTGGCTTGATGTTGGGACCAGTTCTATGAATTAAGTGGAGTAAGAAATTAAAAAGGCACTAATCTTAAGAAAAGACACTCCATATATTCTAAGAATATAATTCATTTAATACTGTTAATCTTATAGCACAAAAAATAAAACAAGCTATGATCCCCAAAATAAATTTTAAAAGCTTACACTTAATATTATTGCCTGAAGATCATGGTCTTTAAATTACATATTGTGTTTAAAAGTTTACACAGTGAAGACTGTCTCAAATACAAGGCCACCTTTCCCACTGCAATAATTGTATCCTTGTCCCAAAATACATTTTAACACAAATAAACAAAAAATGACAACTATACAGGAACACTTTCACTGGTCCCAAAAGGCAGTCTTTTAGGCAGGTCTCACTTTCAAATGCAGGTATTGAGGAAAATGCTTGAAAACCGGACTAGAAAACAAAGGCAGCCCACTCATTCCCAGGATGTTAATACAATATAAAAAATTACTTTACAGGCACATGAAATGGCACAAAGAATGCTGTTTTTCCCTTTACAAAAATAATGCTCAGGCTCTTCAGAGCCTCAACCCAAACAGGATATTCCCTTTCTGTTTATTCTTTCCCAATTTGTAAACAATCATGAATTAAATAAGCGCTTATCCAGTGATGGACACTGATTAAAACAGTTTTCATTTAAACTTTCAGACTGGTCAGAGGCTTCAATGTCTATATACACATGTACACAGCAGGAGGAAGCCAAGCCTTTCGTGACAGTTGACTGTGGTGGCACCAGGTCATTACACCAGCTCCTAGTTCCAAAGCAAGGACAACTTTAATGGTGCATAGATTGAAGCCATCACTTGCAGGCTCTCATGCTTCATATCAAGGTTACCTTACACGCCCAAGAACATTTACACTGATAGATTATCACTCAGGTTTAAGAGGTTTCATAAAACGACAGCACATGTGTAAGCAAGCGACAAGCGACTGAGAATCCAGAGTCCTTCAAAGAGAAACACACACTGATCCAATGCAGTCTTTATATGAAAATACTTGTCTCATAGTAAAATAGCCAAGACACATTTTGAAGCAAGGTTACAATCAGCTTAGGCTGGTCAGTATGCTACATTGAAACCACGTTTTACATACCTGGACCACACTGCTGCTACTTGGAGAAACACTGTTCATTCACGGCCTAAAACCAGGTTCACAGAAATTCAAGAATTCTTGTCTTTGCATCAGATACCAATACACACAATTTTTGCATAGTTTTGAAGGTAAAATACTTTGCTTTTCTGCAGTATTGGAACATAATTAAACCTAAAACAATGTTTGTGTTCAAAGTGTACACCTTATTCAATGAGGGGATGAGTCAAGATGTTTATTTCAGTGAAAAAAAATCAGGTTAAAAGTTATGTTCAAGATCTCAAATCTCACAGTATTTATTTACCACGCAAAGGAAGAATTCAGTCTTCTGAAGAGCTGCCTGTAACTAGGTCAGGCCTGAAATAAGATTTCTCTGCAGCAGACTGAGTTTAGTGCAGTTTGTATTCAGAAGATGACTTTCAGTAGTACAATTTGTGTAGTAAACGTGCAGGTATTGTTGGGGCACAGGAAAAGCATGACCTTCTTTATTTAAGAGAACTGCATAGCTTTTCTTTGCAAGACAAAATGTCAATGCCTATTGTCAAGAATTACAGCACCAAACAGTTCAGTCAATGCTACTCTACTTCACAGTTAATTTGGTAGTAAAATGCTCTACAAGAACTTCCAGACTGTCAGCCACTTGATCAATATTACAGAAAACAGTTAATAGATGAAGGAGAGACTTCTTTAAAACTTGACATTTTGAATGTCTGCTTGTGAATGCCATTTCTGCAGTTCTTCAGTGCCTTCCAGCTAAGGATCTCATGGCACTCCCACATGAACTACCAACAACATGCTTTTATTAGGATCAAGCTACACAAATCAACAAGAAAACATGCTGGAACTTAAGACAATGTTTATATCATTAGACATGTGTAAGATCTGATGACATTCTGCAGGTGTTTGACATTTCTCATTTTGCTACAACCAACAGCTTTCCAAAGCTGAAAAATGGGAGCTGCTGTTTTCCTGCCAGCTTCCACACTGGACATCTGCATTAACCAGGCTGTCTGAAAAGGGAGGTTTTGTAGCTGAATCTTTGCAGACATGTATTCTGTTAATTCAGTGTTCCATCATTTTGCAAAAAGCATTCCAGTTCACCTACAACACACATTTGAAGAAGGTGGCACAGGATTGCACCATGCCTGTGCTTTTGGATCCTGCACCCGGGCTCAGGCTGAGCACCCGAGGGTGCTCAGGCAGCCAGGAGCTCCCTGCTGAGAACACCCAGAGCAGGAGAGCTCAGGGACACAGAGAGGGAAGGAGCTACACTAACAGCTGTGGCCTCCTCCATTATCACCTGGGGGAACCCAGGCAGCTGACTCCAACCATTTTCTAGGGGATGCTGGGAGGGGAAGGGACCTGGGTCGTATATAAACCAGGGCCAATGCCTTAGGAAGGGTAAAAAAAAAAAAGATGTCAGCATGCAGAGGACTTGGAATACAAGCAAGGAAAAAGAAGGAAGGGGAAAAAGAAGATGAAAGCAGCTCAGGAAGAGAAGCACAGCAATGCAGAAAACCTGATAAAAGGTATGGTGTTTGAAAACGAGCTTTTGATGCCCTGGGGCTGGCACAGCTAGGAAACTTTGGAGAGAGCAGGGAGTCTGCAGAGAAATGGATAGAAAAGGTCTTTAAATGTTTAAATAAGAGGATTTTATCAGTATTTACCAAGTTCTTCTGTCCCACCCCTATCTCTCCTCATGGCAATCTGATCTATCTACCAAATAATAGCCTGAAGACAAGCACTTCTGTACTAGTAAAACTATACTTTCAACACTGCAGAAGAGCTGGATGTAGACCAGGCCAAAGTGTTTCCCCTTAAAGCTCATTTTCTACAGTTAGTGCTTGCAAAAATCAACAGAAATGCATTAAATATGTCAAAACCATGTTACAAGTATCAGCCCCTCCTAGGTTTCCTCATAAATAAATGCCTCAGCTTCAATGCAGCTCAATCAATGGTTATTTGCATTTAACACACACTGTTTCAGGAAGGTCAACAACAAGCTTAGGAGTTAACAGAAAAGAGCAGTGTCTAATACAACTGCTTAGAATACACAAGCTCCAATTATTGTCCTTTAAAGAAACCATCATTTTAAATGTACTACCTTAGGACAGGTAATTTCAAAACTAAATCTTCTTCAGTTCTAAAATTGCATTTTTGTTGTTGCTTTTTGTTGGACAGTAATGCACAAGTTGCATGTTTGATCTAAGACTAGGGCTCTTCCTAATGAGCAAACCAGAAAAAGTCCATGGAAGTCTCAACAGGAAAGGTTTTTTTCCCATACCTCTCTGCTATATTCCGGTTCAGTCTTCTCCAGCTTAAGGCCCAATAAAGTTTTAGAAGTGAAACTAAATTCTGGATGACACAACTACGGTCTGAAGGTCAGGCAGTGACTTCAGTTGTATGTATTCCAAATGTATATTAAAAGAACTGTCAAACTGCAGCAAGCTGGAAAATGGGCAATGCTAGCAATGTGCCATTAAGTCACCATCCCACCTCAAACAATGCTAATGATAGCCAGGAAAATGAAGCAGCAGTGTAAATCGGGCAGAGGGAGTCATTCATTCTCATCTGGGTTTTGTGGGTCAAATATTTTGACATGCGTGAAAGGGAAGAGCCCTTTTCGCCCGTTGACTTCTCCTTCCCACTGCCCGTTTATATTCATCCTCGTCACCTTCACAATATCTCCAACCTGCAGAATTGGAAACAGAAAAACCCTTAGCACACATGGGATTCTCTGGCACAAACACAAATCAAAGGAAGAACAACACAAACAAGCCCATCATAGAGAAAGGAATCCTGCCCTCTTCTTGGCAGAAGGTTCAGTGGAAAAGTTACTTTTACTGAAGTATGCTACCAACACTTGGTTGCTAAACACAAAAATGTCATCTGCACTCTTCCTGACACTCTTAATTACACATATATTTATAAAAATTACTGAACTACACCTCTGTTTATAGGAGAGCTTACAGCTTCATGCAACAGTATCTTTAGCTTAGATACAAATTCACATCAGTAAAGCTACAATCAGTGATGAGTCACAACATCCTTTCAAAAGAGCACAGCACTGGGACTGGCTTTAGCAGCAGCTGATTTATAAGAAATGTAGTTTTTTCAAAGAGAGATTTCTAAGGCAAAGAAACCATTACCTGAAGCTCTAATTCTGATAATCACAGTCTAAGAACCTTCTGTGATTTCTAAATTTCTTCTGTAACTTCCAAAATGAAGAAGAGCAATCTCAAACTTTCTTTTTTTCTTGTAGTAGATATAGATTCTAACTTAGTGGTTTTCACATCTACTTCCTGTCAAAGCATTTGAAGCAGAAATGATGACAGGTAAGGCCTTTCCTAACATAAATATTCTCTTCCTATCTGTCAGTGAAAAATGAAAGAAGTCTAAACTATGATCAAGCAAAAAACAAGAGCTCAAATGATGATAAACTCTTATTGTTCAACACCTGTATTTAACCTGGATTAGGACAATTTACATAGTGAAATATCCAAATTGACAAGAAGCATTTAAGACAAGCTAAATCCTCATTCTCACTGAGATGCTTCTGGAGAGCTGAACACACGTGGGCTGTTACAGCAGCTCTAACTTCCCCCTCCCTTCCTGTTTACTTATTTGATTCTAAGTGACAACTACAGTAAATATTAGAAAAGTGACATTGGCAGCTAAAAACTAATTTCACAAAAAGCAGAACCAGCCTATGACCAATGCCCGACAGTTCATAAGGTTCTTTTCCAAACCACGCCCAAGCTCTTTGTAATTGAGTCTCAGTTATCAAACTACTGCCGTGAAATTCAAAGGAAACTAGCTTCAATATTATTTAAGGAAAAAATAGACATTGATACAGTGTCTAAAGCAATTTGTCAATATTTTCTAAAGAGCATTAAAATTCAGACCAGATACAGATAGGCACTTGGCCAACATCCATAAACTTTTCAGGTGAGACCTGCATATTTTATATTAGAGAAAAAGCCTTGAGTTTACAAAACCATGGGCATGTCACTATATGACTTGAGGCCCATTTAAACCAGTTCACATAACAAATTTTTGAAGATCACGCAGAAGCAAGAACCCTTAAGTGAAACTGAAGATATTATAATAAACTCCTTGGCAGTCTGTCACTCAGTGTTATGTCTTGTAAAAGAAAATATGTTGAACTTTGAAACTATTCTCAGAGATTTAAGCTTTATGTGTTGCTCTGCCTTCCCTGCTTTTTCCCCACTACTTTGGTTGTCTGTGTCCTGTCTGACCCCCATATTTGAGACTGTCTCACTTGGAACAAATTGTAATTTTGTGCTTTGAGTCCCTTAAGTTCTTAGGCTATAACTGAGCCCATATTACTTTCTTAAATGGACATATGCTGTTATATATGCTGTTCCTAAAGTCCAACCTGAAGCCAGCATGCAGAATTAAGCAGTTAAACACTGCATGTACAGAATCCACCCAACTGCTTCTCATCTCTCCAGGGTCTGCTGCAGCATGTTCTGATTGGATATTTGGTAAAAAGCACAATTTGTCAGACTTCTCACTCAAGAGAGCTTTAAATAGTAATAAGAGGACCTAAACAGGAACCTAGCAAATGTCTCTTTAGGAAAAGGCTGATAACATCTATAAATACTCAGTCTTACATTGCTACATTTAAACAGCCCTTGAAGACAGATCTAGGTTCCAGATTCTAGAACCAACCTGAGAAAGATGCAGCCAACACCACAACAGAGCTAATGAGTTGCATTCTCACTACACCGTAAACCAAACCCACTCTCAAACCCTTCAATCTTAACAAAAAAATCTTCTGAACCAAAACCATGGGCCTGCACTGGTGTGCAGCAGCTTTGCCCACCCAGCAGCATAAAGCACATTTTACATCATTAATCTACAGGGCAGGTTGTTGCAGTGCAATAGGAGATATATTTTAAATATTCTTTTCACTCAGCTGAAGCAGTATTTCCAAACCTATTCACACTGTGAAGCCTTTCAGAACAAACTTGAAGAGTATCTGTTCTAGAGCTTCAAAATGCATAATGGATTGATCTCTACAGCACATGAACAGAATTATATTGTCAGACTCTCAGAAAATGCAGGCCCATGGTTTTGGTTCAGAAGATTTTTTTGTTAAGATTGAAGGGTTTGAGAGTGGGTTTGGTTTACGGTGTAGTGAGAATGCAACTCATTAGCTCTGTTGTGGTGTTGGCTGCATCTTTCTCAGGTTGGTTCTAGAATCTGGAACCTAGATCTGTCTTCAAGGGCTGTTTAAACGTAGCAATGTAAGACTGAGTATTTATAGATGTTAAGCTTCTCATAACATACTCCAAATATGCTGAGAACCACTGGAATAGTAAATTAATTTGCAACAACTTTCTACTATTTTTGAGAAGGCTTTTTGTTTTAAATGAAAGCTGCTGAATATCCTCTTGTGCTATATTATTTTTAAAATGTAGTTTCCCTGAGAAGACTAAATTAAATAGTATGTTGAAATAAGATTTTTGTGCAGGAACCTTGATTTCATGCTATACTAACTCATGGATCTTAATTAATAACTTATCTTGAAGACCTTTATTTCAAAACGTCTAGAAAAGTCTGGTCAACTAGTCCCTCTATGTATTTTCCCCAAAGTAAAAGCAATATTTTGTAAATGCCTTTTAAAGCATCTATAACATGGTCAGCTGAGGTGCAGACTCCCACTAAAATTATTTAACACACTGGTTTTTTTTCAGAGAATGTTTTAAGCCAGTCAGAAGAATTGTCTTATGATTAGGCATAGGACAGAGTCAGGAGACCTGGTTCTATTCTAATCTCTGCCACAAACTTCCTGTATGACTCTGGACAGCTAATAGCCCTTATCTGCAGATGAGGGGAACACTTCCTGAGACTCAGCATCTCTCAGAGAAGTTATTTCAGCTGTGAAGCACACCAGCATTGCTGGAATGAAGTATCACTGCTGAAATGAGTAATACTTCTGAAACACAGCTATTTAGTTACACCCAAATGATAAAAATCAAAATGTATTTTAGATCCCATCTTTCATTATGTCCTTGTTAGAGCATGAATTCAAAGCCCTGGGGAAACACAAGCTGTGGAACATGCCAGTCAGAAAGGTTACTTCATTCACTCTAGACTCTTCCATACCTGTCTTCCATTTGAAGCTGATTCATACTCTGCAAAAGGTTTCCTGCAAGCCATTTTAGTCAACCAATTCAATGAGTTTTACAGATATTCCAGCAATTGTATGTTAATAGTTCTATGGCTGATAAAGTTCTGTAATATAAGTTCAAGGAGATAAAAATGCATTAAAATTCTAAATCATCACTTTAGCCCACTGGGTCAGTGCTATAGAAAACATTGCTCTCTGGAAGCTACAGGGTGTTGAATCACAGTCATTATACTAATTAGTGTCACAGCTCACCTCCTGTGGTAACACTAATTCCAAAACAGTTGTTCAGGCCAGCTGCCTGTCTGGAGAAGAACAGACAAGGTCCATCACTGAGACAACCTGACTGTCCCCCAAGTGAAGAGCTACACAAGAGAGGCAGAGCTCAGCCACTTTGCAAACAGGACAAAAGGACACTGAAGGAGATGGTGCTGTATGTATTGGAAGATCCATGAAAGCACAGCTTAATTATCCTTTACTTTGGGTGTTCTGGGCCAGAACACAGTTGATGCCCAAACTGGAGAATCAAACAGTTCAGAGGAAAAGCTTCATCCTTTCTTGAGGCATGAACAGAGGTTCAAGGGCAACACAGAAATGTGGAAGTGCTAGATGCAATTAATCTGGCCTCACCTAGGAACAGATTAATATAAAGGAACTTTGCATTTCACCAAGAGCCAGGAAAATTGTTAGAATAGGGGTTGCAGCATCAAAAAAGTGCTGCTCCTCATTACATGGTGGTAGCCTGTCCCTTCAGATTAAGCCACTGTCGTGACTGTACAGAATTTGGAAAGTTCATTTTCAGTTCAACAGTTAACAGCAACTAAAGCTCCCTGATCAGCAATTCACACTACACAAATACAGGATCAATACTTTGCTTAAAATCCAGACTTTGTGGGTTAGATGCATTTTAATGCTTAACACAGCAAGGGTAAGTTCCCTTGGCTTAAGAAAAACACAATGCTTGTTGTCTACTGAAAGAAGTAGCCTAATTTCCTAATTAAGAAAGTTCTACTGCTAGCACATTTTGGCCTACTTGTCTCAACTTTCCTTTGAAGAGGGAAAAAGTTAACTGTAACCTAATTGTAACAAGCTCAAGAGAAATATTGTAAGTCAGTTATATAATTATGGTGGATGGATATTTATTCCACCAAAACATTTCAGTGACAGGTTAACTCTGTACTAGCAAACATACACATGTATGACTGCTACACCACAAAAAGATAAACTACTTAACACTATAATGCTGGCATGAATCTATGAGAAGCTAGCACTGGTATAAAAACTTTCAAAGCTATAATGCAACCCTTTTCTAAAAAGAAAACAATAAATCTTTGATTCCATAACACTGTCAAGTTAAGTCTGGAGATGAACTCTAGAACCACTGCTGCCTTCAAAATTAACTGTGATACTGATTACAGCATTGGTGATATATTTAAGAATAATTTTTTAAACACAACAGGTATAAATCTGTTGGCTCCTGATTGTCTCCCATTTTCTGGTTCCTTACCCCATTTCATTCCATTTTATAAGTGAATATAGAATTTGTTGTTCATATCCTGGTTAGAGCTTGTCAGTTTGAAACAAGGCTTTTAGTTTTCATTATTGCTAACAGACTGGCTATAGAATTACTACAAGTTCATAAAAAGGCTGGGAAACTTTCAGGTAGACTTTGCTGCTCTGTATCACAGTAACAGTGCCAAAGAGTCTCTGCTCTTATCAAATCCATCTCCTTCTTAAAGTCCTTTGAACATGGGATTGCCCCACAGTAATCAGCAGGATTGCAGAACAGCAGTGCATAACCCCGTGGTGCAGAGTTTTGGAACCAGTAAGCACAGGACACTGTAACCCTGTCCCTCGTACCCCTTCCTCTACAGCACCAGAAAGGAAGGAAGGAAATAGCTTCTTGCCTACAAGTGCACAAGTAAAGAAACAGACCTGGCTCGTCGGCTTTTCGGTTGGGGTTGGGTTTGGTGGTTTTTATTTTTATTTTGTAGCTTGCTTGTTTAATGGTTTGGGGGTTTTTAATGCAGTATCCATAAAATTCTACACATATTAGTAATGAAGTTAGTTGTAGTGAGCAGCTATAGACTTCAATCTGTAGAATTTAATGTTCATGAAAAACATTACATCTGAACTGCCAAATTAAATCATCAGACGAGAGCATATGTAAATCTTAGAAATACATGTAATTTATTGTAGGCTTTACTAACTGTTCCCTGGTGCAGGGAGAGGCACAAAATTACATGTACCACCAGCTGTAAGCTTTGAGATAGTGTCTATACTCACAACTACCATTTTAGCCTATGAACAGATTATTATTTAATTTTTTATTTTAGAAATAACAATGGAGTATATAACATGACAGGATTGAGCCAACACACATCAGTAACTTCAGTAACACCAGTAGTGTTACCCAGAGAGGTTGTGAACTTCCCAGCCCTGCAAGTATCCAAGGCCACACTGGATGAAGCTTGGAGCACCCTGGGATAGTGGAAGTGTCTCTGCCCATGGCAGGGGGTGGAATGAAATGAGCTCTAAGGTCCCTTCCAACCCAAACCATTCTGTGATTCTATATAATGCTAAATAAACTTAGCCCAGCAAAAATAAATGCCCTATTGACTAGCATCCTACAGAAATAAAATTGTAGTTGATCTTAAATTGTCACACTTGTAAATTCATTAGTTGAACCTTTCATCTTTATCCAAGCTATCAGATCTTGCTTGAGATTTTCTGTAGAAGTCACTTGATCGCTTCCATTTTTCATGTAAGAAATTTATTAAAAAAACCCAAAACCACAACTTGCTTATGATACAAACTTCTCTGTAACAGGCAATAAACTTTCACCTTTTCTTAAAGAAAAATTCTGTCAGCTTCTGTAAACAACAATGTACAATAGAAACACTGGACTTGCAGGCAGGGAGCTTGTCCCATTTTAAGCTGAACCAAGAAGAATGACACTGCTCCACTTAAAAGGAAGTTGAGCAGATTACTATGCCATGGCTTTATTTACTCCAGATGCTATTCTCTTCCTTTTAAGTACTGTCTGTGTGCTGACCACACAAGGCTACAGCCAGTAAACAGATATTATACTTTCATATTGCTTTATCAGTTTAAATGAGATTGCACAACCAGCAACCATGTACTTACACTCACAAGGTGTTCTACCTGCACAAGCTGAACTGACACTTAGGGTATACCTATACTGAGGTGGAAAACTGTCAAATAATATTTTGATGAAAGAATAACATTAACTTTCTTCTCCAAAACAGTCCCATAACCTGTTTTTTGTCTAACACTACTTTCAGTGGTCTTACAAAACAGAAGTTTCAAATGGTTCAGTTTCTTTAGTAATGTGTAGAGCCCTCAGAAGGCTGGGATTAAATATTTTATCAGGGTCTTGCAGTGTTTGGCAAACTACAGGAAAACTATGAAAAGAAGCTGAATGATTTTTTTCTTTAAGATTAGCCCATGTGACAGAAAAATACTGCTATAATGAAGTTGCCTATGCATGGATTGATATGGAGAAGCTGGAATCCCTGATGTCAATGAAAATGTAGAGCAGTTCCCAGAATTCTGTTTCTGAAGCCTCTTGAGAAGCCACAGTATGGATGAGGTACACTAGCAAAGAAATAGACTGAACAGTGCTGAGAGACACAAAAACATGAGGCAGTAAGTGATTAGAGAATGAGAAGAATGTCCCAAACAAAACTTCAGTAATTTGAAGGTTCAAACCAAGTCAAACCTATTTGTTGGCCAGAGAATTAATCCTACTGGTATCCTAGAGTAGCTAAACGGATGGGGTTAACTAGGTCACTTAAAGGGGAAGTCAGAGAGGTCTGTATGTAAGGCCCAACCTTCCAGGTGGTTCTGCTACCCTGCAGCAATGCAGGTTCCCCAAAGTAATTCCATGACACACGGATAACATAACAAAATCAATCGTTTGCCTTGCCTTGCTTTCAGAGACATGAGTAGTTTTGGCAGGAATCTTCTGTACAGTGCAGCTGGCAGTGAATTTACACTTTGTTCTATGAGAATTTTCACACACTGTTCACAAATAACAAGCTGCTAGAGTTCACAAGACAAAGAAATCCCAGTGATTCATGTTTAACTTTTAGCTTCATAAGAGTAACCACCTGTAGAAGTCTTACAAATACAGGAGTAAAACAATGAGGGTGAGCACTCTGAATAATGGGAAGTCACAAATATAACCTTCCAAATTTTGGTCAAAAGTATCAGCCATAGGTAACAGTTTTAACTTGCAACTGAGCAAAAACAGGAAAAGTTCAAAAGCATTTTAAAAAACATGATTATCTTATTTGCTAAATTGTTGCTTCCTGTGCTTGTTTGCTTGCATTTGTTCCTGGAAGTATTGCAGCACACTCAAATTTTACTTTTTCCAGGTGAGGCATTTTTGAATTACAGGTTAACTAGCCTTCAGTATCATCTAAATGTAAAAGTAATAATCTTAGTCTTCTGGATATAGCTTTGAAAAACTTCCAATCAATCATTTACTCCAGTTAAATTAGAAGTATTATACGAATTCTTTACTATTTACAGAATAATGCTCTAAAGTTTTACAAGATATCTCTAAAAAGATTAAAAATGCAATAGCAAGCATAGGAACTTGCAGCACTTTAGAGATTACACTACACCCCTCACCCTCAGTTTAGGTGTAAGGGTTTCTCAAATTCCACTTTTTAAAACCAAAGTAAAAGGGACTAGAGTATGTCTGATATATTCTGCCCAGGTTTCAGCTCTCAGCACATCTTCAAGTGCATCTCACAGCTGAGGATCAGAAACACTAAGTGTATCAGCCAGCAATCTTTACCTTTCTTTGGAGGATGCCACTGTCAGTTCTCAGCCTGGAACTCTACAATGATTACTGAAACATCTCTTTCCTTCTCCAAGATTAGGTGGAGAAGCAAAACCATCCTCTCACTAGCACTTCTTCAGCATGTGTACACTCTGCTACCCCTGTAACATTTGCAAGTTGTTGAACAAGCAAGAAGGGAGGGAAAATGCAGGTCCTAAAGTTACTTACTAGCTCATTTTTCTCAACGGAAGTGGTATAGATGAAGCAATTCTTGTGGATGTTTCTTCAGAATGTAACCTAACTTTTCAGTCCCTTGACATAAATAAGCAGACTCCACATGAAGTCATCCACACCAACTTCACCATAACAATTTCAAGTTTCTTCTTTCACAAGACAATTGAAAACTCTGAGACTGGGAGAAACTTACCTCTAACGCCAGCGCAGTCTTGTCATAAGCACAGGGTACTCTCTTTTGGACAGCTTTGGCATAGACTGGTCCATTCTGTGTGGATGGCAGAGGATTGATCACTGCTCCAGGTGTGCTGGATACTGAGGGCAGGGGAGTTGTGGTTTGAGGCTGAGCATAAGCATGGGCAGGTTCTGGAATACCATAACTATTGGAATTCCTGTTTCCATGCTTCCCAACAGAAGACCTGACTAGCTTTTCTACGTAAGGAACAGGAATCATCCCAATCCGACCATCCTTGTTTCTGGCACTCCACCACTGTTCTTCTGGCTTCTCCACAATTACCAGTATCTCGCCCTTTTTAAATGGA
Source organism: Anthoscopus minutus (assembly GCA_013399455.1). NCBI lineage: Eukaryota > Metazoa > Chordata > Aves > Passeriformes > Paridae > Anthoscopus > Anthoscopus minutus. The sequence continues at coordinate 1,572,623 of VWYI01008026.1, read as the reverse complement.
AGATCCTCGGCATCGTTGCCAGGAAAGTCATACAGAGTCCGGACATACTCCACGTTTTCTTCTGCAGTGGACATGGCAGGGGCAGATCCAGATCCCATTGGTGGACTTGGATACCTGAAGATTTGGTAAAAGTAATAGCTATAGGTTTGCATTTCTAGTAACAAAGCCAAGTACCAGGTTTGCAGTAGGAACATCAATTACAGAAGAGTTACTTACTTGGATTTGTAACAAAAGTATTGGCTCCACAGCACTGTGAGGAATTTCATGAGTAACTCACACTCTCAAATAATTACTTGGATACCCAAAGCAGGTTCTCCAGAAACCCAAAATAATCTATCATGGGATGCAGAAAACTGGGAGAAATAATGCAAAACCTTCATCCACCTGTTCTAGATTGTTGTGAAGAGCTTAGACTCAAATTAATTCTATAGCTTAAGTTATGAGAGTAATGATATAGAAAACCAAATTAAGACTATTTGGGTGATTGAGGTGGAAGGGCAGTACATAAAAATATAGCTGTGACTCTCTCCAAGAGCCCCCTGCCACTTCCAAATAATTTTACTTTTTTTTTAACTTCAGCATCCACTTCTAAAGAATTTGGTAAGTAAATGCTAGACTTGAAGCACCGTAGAGGAAAAAGGGAACAAAAGTAAGATGGTATGACATCTTCATAAAGATAGCATGAAATACTTGCATCCACTGATAAGAAGGAACTAAGGAAAAAAAAGCTAGCCTTCTAGAAATATTCCTTTGCCTATTAGCCATATTATCTTTAATTTATTTACACAACTGTTTATTACTATGTCTGTCATTTGTCAAATACAGTCACTTTGTTGTCTGTGATAATATACAAGATTGTCCATCAAATGAGAATGCTTTAACTATTTTCATCATAAATGTTATACATTTTATTCAAAGCAGCTGTCAAAAAACCTTAATGGATATAGGCCACAGCAGATACTTACTATCTAAGCTATGACAGCAAGAATGCATGCCATTAGCCTACTTCAATTCTCTTTTGCTACTTGCAAAATATGATGGAAGTCAAATCCCTGTGATTTTTGCAAGACATGCCAGAAGCTCTGAAGAGAAAGATGCTCTATCTTTCAGACTCTCTGCTGCAGCCAAAGCAGGGGGACAGAGGGAACCTTTCAGGGAGCAATTGCTCTGCATAAGCAAGAGCTCAGGAACATGAGCAAGGATGGTCAGAGCTCACTGCTAGAAATGCAAAGCAAAGTTTAAAATGGTCCATTTACAACTGTTTTAAAAGCTTACGATGTCATCTCCAAGATCTAGAAGTACTGTAGGGCTCTATATAGAAACCACCTTTCAGACTACACTTTGTGAAATTAAAACAATGAACAACTTTCAGAAGCACAAGCACCTGAGAGCAATGTTAAATGGACCTGTAAAATGCCAGAGAAATAATTAGCAAAACAGTTCTGAAGCACATACCTGGCCACCTCTATTCCAAATCTAGTCCATTAACTAAAAATTTTTAAAAAGCACAAAACCCCCCAAAAATCTGGGAATGCTCCCTTTCATCCTCTCTCTTGAAGCAGGAAGTATCCTTTGCACAGAATTGAAAGCTACATCATTGATTTTTCTAAGAGTCGTAACAAAAATCATGCTAAGTAAAAACACCTAGTTCATCCCATTTGTAGCTCTAAAAAAAGTCTGTCAATTCACAGCAGGTTAGGTCCCATCTGCCTCTGTGCTGAGAGAACAATATACAACCAAAACCTTGGAAATAAGGTGGTACTAAAACGTTCACAGAACATTTCACACAGGACTCCTAACAAATACCAAGTGTGCAAGTGCAATCAGCTCTAAGTTCTCAAGTGTTTTGAGAAAGCCAAGTCAGTCACGGCCATAAATGATTAAGAAGTTTTTGCATCCAGAAAGGTCCAAGTGTATCCAGGTTAGAGAACGGAGATAAGCATGAAGATTGCTTCAGCATAAGACTTTTTTTGTTCCCAACTCTCCACAAGTTTAAGCATGCACAGAACACTGGGCAGCTCCATGTAAGCATTCGTGCAATGGTGAAAACGACTTTTTATCATCTACCCATCTCTCTAGCCACAATCACTACCCAAAAGGCTGCCAGCAGCTTGAAGAGTTCCTGAAGGAACTACTTTCTGTCACACCCTGCCCATCACTCGACAGCTTTTCAGAATGACTTTTGAACACTAGTTTTTCAACTCCACAAGCCACTGTCAATTGTTGACAAGTGACTGACTGTCATTAAGTACTGCTCTACACCAAGGTTCAATTGTGATTGTAAACCTCCAAGTTACTCTTCCCTCCTAAGAACTTGCTACTCTGCAAAACATAGTAAGATATTAAAATGCAGAATTCAGATGTGAAGCAATTTAGATTTATTTTTTTATTATGCCACTATTTTTCTCTTATTTAATTTAATTTCTCTATCCAGGAAGCCCAAAAGCTTTGACAAAAGACAGTGAGAAAGGCTTTATTTGTTAAAAGTAAGGAATATGTTCTAGGGTTCTTCATAAGCAGTTTACTGATCCATGTTGCAGGTATGTCCCACGCTGGGAGCAGGACAAAGAAGGAGCTCATAGCCAAGTCACATTTTCCCATCCTCCTAGAACAGCATTTCTCAATGAAGTGTATGGTATATGCAGATATAGACGAACAGTGCCACACGCAAACCGTGAGAAATAAGTGGTTTACATTTTTTTGGCACAGAAATGCCACTCTAGAAGTTTGGGAAATGCTGCCCTAGAATGTATTAATGCTGACTTAACAGGGCGAAGCAGTCTAATCACATAAAAGCCAGTTCTATTGTAATCAGTGTGGGTACAGGGGTAGACAGCAAACTAAGCTCAGAGGCTGTACTTCAATCACGGATAAGACCGGCGAGCCAGCTTCTCAACCATCCTTGGAATGGAGAGACAATGCTAGAAGAGTAACACAAAAAGGGTGACGTGAGACCACACCCTCTTTCAAGGCAATTATAGCCCATGGTAGAGGTACATGGTACCTACAAGGTCAGCAGAGGGACAGAGGATGATTTGACTGAAAGAGCAACACTTTTAATCATCAGTGAGATCCAGAGCGTTAAGAAAGCTCAGTGTTAGAAACGAACGTTTCCTTAGTATTTATTAATAGCATCTACATGCAGTGCCAGGCTCCCAGAGCTACTCGGCTGGACTGTGACACCTTTACAGATCTCACCTCCTCGCGCCACTCGGAGCAAAGGTGGCGGTGGGTGTGGCGGGGGCGGGGGACACTCACCTGGGCGCGGGCTCGATGAGGGTGGTGGTGTCCAGGTAGTGGATCTTGTAGAACTCCAGCAGGGCGGGCAGGTGCTCGAACTCCTGGTCACCGATCTTAAAGCGGCGGTTGGGCAGGGAGTTGATGATGTAGTGGGAAACGCGGGAGTTCTCGGACACCGAGAGGACGTAGTCCCCCGGGCAGGTGGACGAGTCCCGCACCAGGAACATGCCGTGCCGCTGGCCCTGCAGCCGCGTCTGCGCCTCCGCCCGGGACACCGGCCCCACGTACCAGCTGGAGCGGTCCGACGAATCGAAACGAGCGGCGGAGGACATGGCTCCGGGCGGGGAAGGGGAAGGAAAGGAAGGAAGGAAGGTGAGGAGCCCGAAGGCCCAGGCGGAGGAAGAGACCCGGAGAAAAAGAGGCCTGGGCAGAAAGGCCTTGGAGGCGGAGCGGGCTGGGGGCGAGGGGGAAGCGGCTCGTGCCTAGTCCAGGAGAAAGGAAACCCAGGAAAAGGGGGATAAGGGAGAAGGAAGCTCCGTGCCGCTGGAGACGAAGGGCCGAGGAGCGGCTGGGGTGGGGCTGGCCAGACGCGGCGCGCAGGGCCCCCGAGTCTCCCTCAGCGGCGGGGGGTGCAGGGCATCCTGCCCGCCTCTCTCAGGCCTGCGGCGGGCCCGGCCAGGCGGGTGACGAAGAGCAGCGGCGGCTGATACGGCCAGGCGGCCCGAGAAAGCGGCGAGCAGAGCCGGCTCGGGGCGGGACGGGGGAGGCAGAAGCGCCGGGCGCCGCGTCCTCCCGCGGGTTCCTCCCCTCCCGAGCCGAGCTCCAAAATGGCGGCGGCGCCGGGCCGCGCGAACGCTCCGAGACACCGCCCCGCGCACGCGCCATGGTGGCGGGGCCGCGCCCGCCTCAGGGGCCGGGCGGAGGCAGGCGAGGGGTCCGTGGCCCGGGGTCCCGGTGCCCCGTCCTGGCGTCCAGGGCAGCGGGAGAGCCTCCCCTTCCCTATTTATCCGCGAGAGTCACTCAAACCGTCCCCGGCGCACCCCCGGTCGGTGCGGTGAGTGAGGCGGGAGTGACCCTGCGCCTGCCGCATCCCCTCACACGGCAGGGCTCCCTCGCTGCTGCAGGAGCGCTTTGACGCGGGGCACCCCCCAGAAACTTCCCAGCCCTTGGCCTTAAGGTATGGAGGGGGGACCCTCCATCTTCTCCCCCTTCCTCCTCGGTGCCGCCCAGCTCCAGGCTTTGCCTCACGGTACACCGGGACTGCCTCGGGCCGCTCTTGCTGCTCCTGGATCTGGGGGGTGCCAGCACCTGGCCCCAGGCGGTTTGCAGCAGACAGCACCTCCCCTGAGGTTTTGCTGTTTTTTACTAATTAATTAATTTTCTTTTAAGGAACAAAACGGCACGCTGTGATAATCATCTCTGATCTCCAGATAACTTCCTACGTACTCTCAGGGGCCGTTTCCTGCCTCTTCGTAGCCTCGTTCCCAGGTAACGGGGTCAGAGCCCTGTCTGGCCCAGGCGGGGGGGAAGATGGTGTCGCAGCCGCTGAGGAGGAAGGAAACCCCGGAAAGGACTCGGCAGGGCTCGGGGGCAGCGCTTGGCACATGGTGCGGATGAGCTGTTTGAATTTGAGAGGGAGGCTGGCGCCGTGAGCCCAGACAGGCACCGAGCTCTGACTCACGTTCGGCCCGTCCCGCCGCAGTGGGCAAGGGCGCGACAGAACAACTGCGCTGGCTCCCCGGACGGGCTAAAAACCTCTGCAAATTGGTGTGATTTTAGATCAGTCTCGTGACGTTATTTAATTTGTGCCTTTGGTTTTCATTTTGCTTCAGGGCTGGCAAAGTGAAATGAAGCATCACTTTAAAGCAAAAGGAAGGAAAAAAAAACCAGTTCAAATGGAGAAATAGATTTAAGATGTCTATCTTGAAGTGCTTAACTGGACTGTTGTGCAGTGTTATTCCAGCTTTGCTGTCTTTCTTTCATGCTCTGCCTTTTCCAAAAGCTCAGTCATTACATAGTCATTTTTCCTCTTTGTTCCTCATCCTGCATTGGCAACCAGTGCCAACTGAGGTGTCTGGATTGGAACATATGGGCTGTGTCTCTGCAGACATTTAGCAGAGGTCAAATCACCTAAAATGGAAGACTTCTCCAGTGTCATGTTTTAGACAAAACCATCCAGGAAAAGTCTCATCACTGAGATGAAAGGATCTTAAAGCAGCCCCTGAATCCATGTACAGGTATCATTTTACCAGCCGCTGACATACAGCCATCTCCTGGGTGGAAAACAACAGCTGTTAGTCATGTACAGCCAAACAGTGACCTAGAGATGAATAATTACATCTGAAAACTCACATCTATGCAAAAAAATCTCATCCATTACTAGGAAAGCTTACTCAGTAGCTGTACCTCTGATCCATTCCTACTGGAGTAAGTGCTGGTATCTGCCAGTAAGTTAGTTTTAAACACCTGTAGACCGACTACAATTGAATATGAAAGTTATGATGTTTTCTTGTGTCATTTGAACAGATCTGGCTTGTTTTCTGTTTGACCATGGCCAAAGTACAGATTAGTCCAAGATAGCACTTGGACTTGCAATAATATGCTAAATAACGTTTAAAAATAATTACAAAAGCCATACATTAGCAGCAGATTTAGTAACATGTAGTATATAAAAAGGAAATAAAAATTCCTGCTACATAATTTCATTGAATTACAATTTTTCTTAAAATAAAAATCAAATATACATAGTGATTTTGCTTCCATTATGTATGGATAATACTAGAATCTCAAAAGAGTTGGAACATGTCAGAAATAGGCAGTATTAATTAGAAATCAGTTTTTGTGTAGTACTGTATGGGGCTGGACTGCTGCTGGAGAACCAACACACCCACCTTCCCATCCAGAGAAGATTCCAAGGCATGAAGAGCTTTTCAGTTTGGAAGGAACTTTCAAATTAGATTTTCTGAACTTGTATGTATGTAGACTGTGTGCATCCTTCAAGTCATTTCCTCCTCAGTTTTAGTGACTGTGGTTAATCTAAACCAGATATTTTAGGTAAAAGATCCCCACATTCTACTTCCATATGAGAAAATGGTGACTTTTTAATCATAATTTCTTCTGGTAAGACTGAGCTTCAACTTCCTAGACTACAGACAATCATCTCAGGTGTATCACATCCCTACAAATGCATTTGGTTTAGGAAGAATGGATGAATGTCTAGTATCACATCACCTTTCTGGTACATACAAATACCTTTGTGCTCTCTGACTTTACCTGTTGGCAGCTGACACCCACAGAGCATGGCCAGTTGTTACGCAGTGGAGGAGGTGAGGAGTTCAAAAGTGCATCAGCTGCCCATAAAATAAAAACTCAGTTGGCAGAATGTTCCCTTGAGAAGGCCCTGCACATCCTTCCCTGTGCCCAGCTGTTCCTTCTTCTTTCACCAGGAGCTTTTGATCCCATCAGTTGGGCTGAGTGCCAAATAAATTGTACATGTGGCTCATCCCTAAGTGAGGAGAAGGAAATTTCTGTCAAGGGTACAGAATAAGAATCCTTATTTTGTTTCAAATCAAGTACTGGGTATGCTTCCAATGCAAAATTAATTACCCTAATTTAAACTATGAGGAAAATGGGAAAGGATATGTTGGATTTGGAAGTAGACAGCTGGAGAAGAAATACAGTAGTGAAAGCAGTTATGAAACAAAACTGAAGCAATCACAATCACTTCTGCAAATGTGGAAGCCTGAAATACTTCAGGATACAAGTCCACTAATTACAAATCTGGCAAATATGCCTCTACAGCTTTACCTCTGTGCTGGCAGGAAATAGGAAAATAGATCATCAAGAAACCTAATTACTATTCTTCTGGACTTCCTAATGTATCAGCAGTTTAAGTGTTGGTATTTTGATCACTCAGTTCTGGAAGAGCTGTTTGATTGTTCTCTCACAGACCAGAAATAACTTAAAGCTTTCTTAGTTCATTGTCCATCTGTCCACAATGTCTTCTTTTATACTGGCTCAGAGAGCTTACTGTAAAAAAAAAAAAAGCCTTTTGCCTTTTACTTTCAGATACAAGATTGACATATTTAGGACACCAGAGAATTTATAAATTAAAAAAATACGGTATCAGCTGGAAATCCCTATGAGTACATGTTTCTTTGGAGGTAACAGAAAGCTTAAATGGGCTCGTGGAAGTTCAGTTCCTGAAGTATCATTCTTGATAGGAAAACCAATCAATAATAATTACAGCTCTTTGTATCAACATGTAATCTTTCCTGCAATTTGTTTATTTAAGCAATGGTAGTAAACAAGAAGTGCTTTATGCCTGCTGAGTAAAAGAAAATTGGCATTTTTAAAGCAAAGCAATTTTATTATTATTATTTAGCCTGTGTGCTAGTTTGAAACCAGGACATACTAGCCTAAAATGAGATGCTGCTAAAAAAATGATTAAGATGGTTTGAGCTAAACTCCATGGCTTTTCACCTAAATAAAATACATGCAAGTAAGACAGTGCATACTGTAACTTTGAACAGTTAAATTATGCTCAAATGTAAAGAAATTTTGGGGTTGAAAGCAAAAATATTATCAAATATTAACTGCCCTTAGGTTTAGTTCATGTAACTTAGAGTTGTTATACCAATAAGTAAAAAAAGAGAGAAAAATAGTGTACTGCTAAGGCAAATGATCATCTGCTTTAAGTAATTTCCTTGCAACTGCATTCTAAGCCTTATATTCATTAGCTTTGCACAGCATCCAACTGCAACATTTAGTGAATAATGCAATCACAAAATTGCATATGCTGATAGATGGAATAACAGATGAGCTCTCTAGAAATCAGTATTCAAACACAGAAGGAGTGATAGGGTAGAAGCTGGAACCCCCCCACCAAGTTTTCTCAAGATGTGTCTTTGGCTCATTAATTACTCATGAATGTCTTCTGTGTAATCTAAGAATTAGCCTGAGGTTGGTTATTTGTAACAGTGAGTAATACCCTCTAGTGGTACACATAGGAAAAGGAGCTGGACAAAGAATGATCATTTCGTTTTTCATTGTTGAAGAGTCAAGTAAGATTTTATCTAAATAACATAAATAACCCTGTATCTTTGTACAACAAAGGGCATAAATAACATGAATAACCCTGTATCTTTGTATACTCAGGGCATAAATAACATGAATAAACCTCTATGTACAACACAGGGAATTGCTGGTCTGTCTAGAGGTGCTGGTTAAAATGGAAAATGCACTGCACTGAGTTAGGTGTGTTACTTAGACCCAGCTGGGTCTTTAAGCGTGTGTTTGCAGAGGAAACAAATTGCCACCTGCAGTCTGGAAGAAGTGGTTCTGGTGATACCCAGGCCAGAGAGGTATGTCCTTACATCTGAAGGCTACATTTAATTCCTACATAGTACAAGTAACTCTGTAGGCAAAAAAAAGAATATTTATTAGCCTCTAATGTTGCAGAAAGTCTGTATTTCCAGACCCTATGTACAACCAAGAGTTTACTATCAAAAAATATTTTCTGATAAAGCTCATAATCAGCATTTCCTGCAGTTACCAGCTCTTTTGTTTTATTTGCCAATTTGCAAAGGTTCAGAGATGGAGGTGAAAATTGACAGTGCTGAAGAATAAATTCCAACAAATGCCCCTCTCACCAAGAAAAAGCCATTAAATTTATTTAAACAAAAGTGCAAATACTCTTGAATCTTTTTCCAGAATCCCAGTCTACTAAAGCAGAGTAATCTAGGTTTGTTTTGAAATCATCTTTGCTTCTATAAACAGAATACCCCCAAGCAGGGGGAATATGCAGGAACTTACTGCATTTCTCTGAAGTAGCACATCCATGGTCAGGATTTGTCACAATGTCACTTGACTAGTCCCATGTCATTCTGATTGTCTCTGGTTTTGCCTTTCTGCAACCCCATTATTGCTGTAAGATTTAAATGCCTTTGCTGGTTTTTCAGGATTTTCTGGTGCTACTGATTACCCTATCCCTCCAAGAGAATGGATCTCATAATGTTCAGTATCACACTGGGTCAGATTTGAATCAGCTTCTAACCTAATGTTAAGCAAGATGGTCGTCAGGAACCAATTATTTTAAGGCCCCATGGAGGAAGGATTTACTGTGCCTCATCTTTATCATCTGTAGTTCCTGGCATTAGTTCAGCCACTGCAGGGTCTTGGACCAGTGCAATCTTCCACACTTCTTGTTATCTCTTTTTTTTTTTTTCTTTTGCTGTGCCAAACCAATCTCTGTTCTCTTTATTCCCTTCTAAAGCACATAATAAAACAATGAAAAAATTGCCCATCTCCCAAGCTGGAGTAACTTTGCCAGTACTGCAGTAGGATATAATGAAACTTTCAGCCACCACATCACTGTTAATAAAACAGAGACAGCAGTTTAAAAAGTTCTGACAAGAATTTATTAATTTACGGTTGAGAACAAATATGTCTGACAGTGGAATGATGAGATTGCCATATTCTGTACAGAGAGATTTTTCTAGAAATCTTCTTTCCACTGTGTTGACAGAACTTACAGTATAGAAGTTCAGGAGTGGGTGTCAGTTCACAGACTCTCAGCCAGTTACAACGATGGCTGCATGCCCAGATGAGATGAAGGTTCAAACTTTCTTGCTACTGTTCCTGTATGTTCAGTCTTGCTGAAAAACTAATCAAGCTGTCTGACACCTGGCACAGGAGGGCAGCACTAGGTGTTACCTTCCTGTATTAAGCTGGCTAGGAAGTTTTATTACCCAAAAGAAAAAGAAAAAATCTCAAGGAGGTATTTCAAGCTAAAAGCTGGAAGGAAAGAAGCTAGTCAAGCTGAGCCTTCTGTGCTTTTCTGTCCATGCTGAAGGCTGAGAAAAGCCTCCTTCAATGTACAAGAACCTCTATACATCTGGGGGGAAATGGCAGTTGTGTGGTTATTTTAAAAAAATGCTGCTTTCTGGCAGGTGGGCAGGTACTAAGTGCATTTTGTGTAGAACAGTTGCAGATGGGTAGATATTGACTGTGAATGGCATTTTGTGCAGAACACTTATTTTTAAAACCTTTAAATACTTTTATGTATATAAGAAAGACATATAAAATCTCTCAAGTACTTTTTCCAAGCCTTAATTTCCTCGTCCACTGGCAAAAAAAAAATAAAAAAAAATTCTAATCTTCACTTGAGTTGTCAAATTCCTCCCAGTCTGATACGCTCATAACTTCTGATGGAAAGTCAAGGTGATGCTTCATTCTGTCTGCGTGCCATTCTGAGAGCCACTTCTCTGTTTCCATTAAAATAGCCCTGGGCAACGTGAGGACACAGGCAGCCATCCCAGAAATATCATCCTCCAGCTGGGGTCCTTCCTCCCAACAGTCTCTCTCTGCATCATAAATGTGGACATAGTCCATGCGGATTCCCCTGTTGTGGGATCTGCCTCCCAAGACATAAATCCTGTTGTCTAAGACTGCAATGCCTGGCTCTCCATGTCCTGCAGGAAGTGGACACACATTTGTCCACTGATCAGTGCTTGGCTTATAGCAGGCAACCTGTAAAGCAAAAAAGAAAAGAGAAGCCAAAACTGAACTTGTATCCTAGTGACAGAGCCTGGCCATAAGGTAAGCTATTAGGAAGGAAGACCATCAGTCTTTTGACAGTGTTGATAATGGAGACAGTATATGACCATCTAATACAAGTACAGTGCTCAGCAGAAAATTGTGCATCGTTGCCACATAGCTTTGAAATCACAAGTTCTGACCCTGCTTCTGGAGTAACAGCTGTATGTCATTCAAAAATGTATACAAAAATGAGAGAGATGGGAACACGTGCTGATATAAGCCTAGACACAATGCACCTGTTTGCATTAAGGACAAAATGCTGGAACATGCAAATATAACAAATCTGCTAAGCTGCTTCTGTGCCATATGTTGGAGAGTTTTGGATTTCATTGGGTTCCTACTTGGCTAACTGCTTTCGTTTGTAGGCACCTTCTTATCATTCAGATACACTCTTCAGCTAGATTTAATTCTACCATCTTCACTGGCTCTACAAAAATAATTACTTTTTGTCTCTTCAAGTCTCTAGCAGTTCTAGAAGCTGAAATAAGGTTCAAGAGAATTTTCTCCAGATGTCCCTTACCACCAGACACTGGACATTTTGATTGCATTATACAACTGCCATCCAACATATCCTTAACAGCTCTGCCCTGCAATTATACATTGGTAATTTAAAAGTTCTCCACTTAGAAAAAATGCATGTAAAGACAGCATAAAGTAAATTTAACTGATGTGCTACATACTGGGCATATGCATGCCAATGAAGCTATCCATCAGAGATGTTTTAAAATTGGTAAGAACTCCAAGTGCTAGAGCTTTAATGCTTTGTGGGTGAGACAAAGTGTTCAAGACAGATAACAGTAAATAAATCATTGCCAGTTCTGCAGATGCGTGGGGGAGAGCTCATCCAGCAGCCACTGCTGAGCAGACAGTTTTATTTGCATACTTAGTAGGAGAAAGACATTACACCTAAGTGCCAGCATCCATAAGAAACCAAGAAAAGAGCCGGGTGTGACATGTCTCACCTGGTGAACGTCCCTCCTGTAGCCAGAGTCATTGTTGCTTCCCCCGATGACGTAGAGCTTCCCCAGCAGCGCAGCCATCCCGTGCCACGCCCGTCTCACGGGGCCGTCTGCCAGCACGTCCCAGCGGTCAGTCCTTGGGTCATAGCACTGCAGCTCCTTCAGATAATCCTCTCCTCTCCTGCCACACGTGATGTACATCTTCCCATCCAGCGCTGCTCCCGCGTGGGCGTACACCTGCACCACCACACCAATGGCAAAGCAAGAGCTTGAGGTCTGGATTTATGTATTTCTCCCAGTTTTGAAGCAGGGAATAGACATGAAGGGAGTGACATTCTTCATGAGTTATGCAGAGATCAAAAGCAGAAAGGATTTTTTTATGGACAGCTCTAAGATATTCAGTGAATTTCTGAATGAAACACACTAGAATTTCTGAAACTTCCAAAACTGCAGCATTCTCTGTCTTTACTGTTCCTCGATTAGAAGATCAGATCATTCATACTATAACTTACTCCCTAATCTACTTGGAAGCCTTTTTATTGATGATTTTTCTTATACAAGCAGTGTTATCAGGAATGCAAGTTATTCTACTTAGTAGCACTCAATTTAGGCTTTTTATATTTTCAGCACTGACACACATTTATTATTTGTTTTATTAATAGTTTTAAGGATTAACACAATAAAGGTGCAGACAAAATCAACAAGAAACAGGAAAAAGAAACATTTAACTGGAAAATGTAATTTACATATGCTATTATTTTATTTCCCTGTCATCCATTTATCCCATATACAGAGTTTACTGCTTTCCATCTGAATATCAGCAAATTAAAAGTTACGCCTGAGAAAAACATCTAGCAAGATTAAATCAGGAATTGGGGAACTATGGTAGTGTGTGTGGCTAATGCACTCCTTACCTCCTTCTTCAGAGGTGTCACATATTCCCAAGTGTTGGTTTTAGGGTCATACCTCTCCACTTCCCTCAGGTCTTCATGGTAATCTCGGCCTGCGACAGCATAAATATAGTTGTCCACAACACAAACACTGAGGTCAGCGTGCTCTTGCTGCAGGGACTGGATCTGGAACCATCTGTTGTGTCGTGGGTCATACCTTGTAAAAGAGTGGGACCAAAGAAAGTTATTCCTGCAGCCACAGAATCACTGGAATACCAGACAGCTCCATGGATGTGGGTTACTGCACTGTCTTCAGCTGAAATTGAGCTCATATGTAAGTGATGTGAAATTTGGCCTTCTCAGCATTTTATTACTAGCAAAGTTGTTTGATTCTATTTATAGAAGATGTATTTTAGCTAACATAATCATGCAATAAAAGCCTAGGTTTTCCATTATCTTGTGAACTGCTGTTGGGTCACAATCTCTGTTTGCACAAAGCCATTCTACAATGCAACACAGTCTAAAAATAGCACAAAGGCTGAATCTGGATCTTCAAGAATACAAGAAGGGCATAAATATGTGGAGGGTTTTTTGATTCTTTTCCCCAAATATCTGCTGCTCAAAGCAAATCTTATGATTCATGTCAAACTATCTCTTTCAGCTGGAAATTTTAGTTACAGAGAAAACTGTAACTTTTGAATTTTAATTGAAACTATGCATGCCATAAAATAAGAGCAACTCAGCTTGGATTTGTAAAAACGAGTACAATATAAAGGCAAAAGGGTTTATATCTGTTTTTGCAATGTAATGGGCATGAAGATCTGTCCCTTATCCTTCCTCCTGCTCTTTTTCTTTTGTATTACTGTCACACAGTAATACAAAAGGACTCTGGAATGCTGCTATTGTGCAGATTTTTGAAAATCGGTTGGTAATAGCATTTTATTTAAAATGCTTTTGTATTGGGATACAAACTATGCATAGAAGACTTCCAAAAAATGCTAGATAGAGAACATCTAGACAACCTAGAGTTCAGGCTCATTACCGCTTCCCACATTTTTAATAATTCCCTCCTCCAACAAGGCAGAAAGAAGTACGAGTAATACTCTTGAATGAGTACCTGCTTCTACATTGTCAGGCTTGGCTTGGTCTCATAAGCACTGCTGGGAGCTTCCTGTTACTATGAAGCTCATTTCTTGTGTTTTCTTTCAGTGAGGCTCCAGCTCAGTTCCTAATCTTTGGGCTGGCAAGTGTGCTGACTGTCTCCTGGATTACTGACTCAGAAATGGGCAACAGGGTGGCAATAAAATGAATAGCAGGATTATCCTTATCTTACCTCCAACACCTTGACTCTGCTCGAAAACCACTTACATTGTTGTCTCCACCAATTAAATATACAAAATTATTGAGAACAGCAATCCCCTGGTTGGACATTCTGGGGGCTAGTGCAGCTGTAAAGTGCCTCCACTCCCCCAGCAAGGGGTTCAGATACTTGGCTTGATCGCTGAGGACAATGGATGGAGTAGAATGCATCCCTCCAAATCCCACTACACACTGGAACTCTGATCTCAGCTGTGTCTGGGAGCTCTGAAGCATTGGCTGAAGACATTCATTCTTGTGGTACATTAATGCATCTGCAACTGTATCTTTTAAAGGACATGGACTTAATTTGTCATGAAGCCTTTGCAGGATCTGGGGTTCCATCAGAGGAAAGCGAACTGTCTCAAGTAGCTTAAGGGGCTCCATCAGGGAGACCTGATCTGTCTCCAGTTCCTCTGGAGAATAGTGATAAAAAAGTGCTCCATCATAAACTTCAAACTCATAGTTAACCTCCAAACGGTTGCTGCTGAGAAGGGAGTAGACCTTCTGCAGGGGTAGCTGTCGGTACACTTGTGTCCTTGAGAAAGCTGTAAAGTTCTTCAAAATGTAGGAGTCCAGCTGCTCACTCAAATGCCTCAAGTCATAGTGGTCAGCTAGTCTGTACACATCAAGGATGTTCTCTTCATCTACCCAGGACATGAGGAAATCACAACAGAACTTAATGACTTCTGGAATCTGCAAGAGAGAGATTTTTCACTTCAGACACCATCTGCCCCACACTTGAGAGACAGGGGACTGAAGCCTGGGATGACTGTAAGGAAATTGTCCATGAAATGGCTGCTCTACTCACAGTCTGACCACCAGAGTCACTTGTGCCCTGCTCACCTTTCTCCAGAGAAAGAGAACTCAGTGTGGCTATGTAGATGAATATAATACAGCTCTTCTAGCCACACTGTACTGCAAGACTGAGTTTGGCTTCAGGTGCAGCAGCAATGTGTCTTCCAAGACATGTGGGGCACTGGCAGCCAGGCTTCCTGCTCTACTCTGCCCCAGAGCAGCCAGGAGAACAGACACAGGGGACATGGTGATTGCAGTCACTCTGCCTTTGTTTTTTCAGAGCACTATAGACATACTGTATCAAAGATTGCATCTCTAACAAATATATCACTCAAGAGTATAGGGCACCATTGGAAAGGAAAACTAACATTTAGTATTGTCTTCTGAACACCGTTTGAAGTTGTATCTGGCAGGAGGAGCTACTGGCAAACAAAGAACTAACTGCTGTCCAGGAGCCTCTCTGCTAACAAAGTGTGTAAAAACCAACCAAAGCAAGCACTCACAAAGTTTAAGATTTAGTACCAAAGCCTTGTGCAGCAGTTAGCTGCAGGGGAAATTAGAGGAAAAAAACCCCTTGTCTTAAAAGCACATGAACCCTGCACTTGGTGCAAACCATAGTGGCAGGATTTCCTCTAGTGACAGGGTCAGGAGAGGTCAGGTGCCTGTAGACTCACTTGGGGAAGACTTTGAGCAGCACAACAATTTCTGAGCAGCAAACCCTATTCTTTACCATAGGCCAGGGATATTCTCTTTCAGGGAAGCCTTCATAAGCAGATCAGTGAAAGTGAATGCTATATAAAATACTCCTCTAGATGAAATGGGTGATGTTTTAAGTAATGAAACCATTGGCACAAATGAGACATACGCCCGTTCATTGTTCCGACCCTTCCACAGCTAGTTCCAGTAGATACAGCAGATACAGCATCCCAGGAATCCTTATCATGCCCATGCTCTTCCCCACCTCTTAACCCTCCCTCTAACCAGATCTCTATGTTTTCTGTTTCTTTCATCATTGCTTTGTTTTGTGTTTCTTTTTTGTCATATCTCCCAGTACCTCACCTGAAGTTGACAGGCTGCAGCTAAGGTTTCCTGTACACTGTTCACACTGAGTTCCAGCTCAGAAGTGTATATGAAGTTCAAAATTTTACACATTGCATTGTAGGAGATGCCATGAATATGAACTTCTTCTTGTTCCATCTCTCTCAATCCTCCTGCAAACATTCCTCTGCAAAACAGACAATGGCACATGCTATGGCAGATTTGCATTGAAGCTATTTCCAGTTTGCTCATCTTATGTTGTCCTGGGATCACAAAAATATTCAGAAAAACCCAGCTAGACACTTTTATAAGATTACCTCCCTTCCAAGTAAGAGTACAGGCCTTTAGGACCGAGGAAAGTAACTCTTCACTGTGCAGGAAAACAGTAGGGGCAACCTAGAAGGTACAGTTCACAGCTGAAGGACTTAAATACAGATCCAGTATATATGGATAGTCAATGGTAAAAAGGCAGATGCTCTGGGTGTGGGGAAGAGGAAACACAGAGCAACTTGGGACAGTAGGAACTTTTTTCTAAGGTAGAGCAGTTCTTCCTTCAGTTAGAAGTTTGTCTGGATTGACTTGGGTGTTTGCTCTATGAAAACACAGAAACTGCCAATAAAATTGACTGGGGACTGGCTGCTTTAATGGCCAGTGAGTCCATTACACCTATAGGCACACAAGAGTGACCCACCTCCAGTGAGTTTTTGTGTATTATGAAACAATCACTACAACGGGCAAAGTCTTACTATGCTAAGGATATGTTAAAAGCCACTTAGAGTGCACTTAAGCAGAAGACACCAGTTCAGAGAGTCTCTTCTCTTTATAAACCTCCCAGTACGCTCAGTATGTGGGAACAAGAGCTTTCTGCAGCTAAATAAGAACTATTTCTGCAGAGAAATAACAGAGAGATGAATAAAGCCATAGCTAGTATTTTAAAACAGCCTCAGCTCCACCTGACAAGCCTGATTTGAGATTCAGAAGGAGTATGCCCAGACAGAAGATTTGGATGTCACAGTGCTGACTAACAGCCACCTGCTGGTTACTGCAGCGTACCTGAAGTAGTCGCAGGACGCGGCCAGCAGGATGCGATGAGCCTCGATGGGTTTGTCTTCCACCACCAGAACCACATCGAAGAGGATGCTGCTGTCCCGGAGAGACACCAGCCCACTGAGCAGCGCCTGCGAGTGCTCCGCGCTGCGGTACGTGTTGCTGCTGCGCTGCTGCAGGGAGGGCTCCAGTGGAGCTTTGTGTGCCTGAGTCAGCTCCTGATCCTCCGCCATCCCAGGCAGAAATGCTCAGCCACCAGCTGCAGCAGAATGAAATCTGTGAGACAACAGAATTGGCAAAGGTTTGTGCCTTTTGCTTTACAAACGGTCCTCTGAGCCTCGCCTGTCACAGAAAATAAATAGCAGCTCTTCAGTCAATGGAAAGACAGTTCTATCCTAAGCAAATTATTCCAAATGATACTGAAAACAGACAGATGGACATCAGCACACCAAAGTGGCAAAATAAGGTTTTCCAAAAACTGGTATTTTGACTCCTGGGTTTTCAGAACAGTATCAGAGTATGTGTCACATGGGTATTTTTTTTTTCCTAGCAAGAGTTTCACTTTCCAATCCATTACCAAACCCCCCTTGTTTCTTCTGCATTTCTGCATCATCTGCAGTAAAAAATGGACCAAATTTTTGCCAAATTCCAAGCTGCCTAATATTCTCAGGTAACTTTTCTGCAATATAAACTGAACCTTCCATCCTTCTCTTAATATTTTACCACAGAATCAGAAACCTCTCCTCTCTCTCTGTGTTTGTTTTTTCCACTTTCTGTAGCTGAGCACAATTCCAACCGTAATTGTGCAAAATCCTGTATGAAACTGCAGGCTTCAAAGTGAGTTTCTTTATTTTAGCAGCTTCAAGCTAGCATGCACAACTACTTTCCACTTCCCTGTGAATCCCTGCAGAGAGGAGGCATTTCCTCCAGAATGGGCACTATCCAAGGCTATCCTGTATCTTTTTCTAGGGCTGCCACTGACACACTGGGAAGGTCCCCTATGGCATATTGGGAAACATCTGTAAAAACCTATCTGGAAGTGATTGTGTTTCATGTCTATGGTTAAGCAATCAAAATCTCATGAGTCCTCTTCTACCATCCTGTAATTTACCCTGTCCATTGTCTTTGAAGAATGTCAAAAGTTGCAGCAGTCAGAGCTTATAGACTCTATCCAGTTGTCAGAGTGCACTAAAAAAACACCCCCCATTAGCAAAAGGAAGTAAGTGAGCTGATATGGCTGCTAGCACATTCATAAATCCTCTCTTCAGCAGCCTGGGAAATAGCTTAGTGCCACAAGGGATAGTCACAAGGGGCTAGCAGCAGTCAGGGAAGCAAAAGAGAACAAACTCAGCAAGTCCAAACAAACGGTGAAGAAATGGAACCATTGTTTAATTGTGCCAGCCATAGGCAGGGAGTGCAGCACTGGAGATCTCTCAAATTACTGCAGGTATTCTGGGCATGGGCAGCAAGGAAGGAGCTACCCAGATGACACCAAGAAATATGAAAATGTTTATTGTTCTGCCTGAGGAAGTTAACCTATACTGGCCAAAACAAAAGGAAGGTGGTGTTGCATGGTGAATGAGATGGAAAAACCCCTGAGAAAGTGTATTAATGTTTATCTGCCCTTTGCCAGCAAAACTAAGCCAGCAGCTGAGAAGAGGAGCTCTGACAAGACAGCCTTCTGGGGAGCACTCAGGTAGATTAGAGAGGGAAAACTATCCATGATCAGCTGAAGAGATGAGTAATGGGTTATTTTTCATGACAGGTTGATGCTTTTCCTAGAAATCAAATGAAAGCAGACAAAACATTACTGTATCATTGCATTTGCTCCTGGGGAATACTGAGTGATGGATTGAGGCAAGGGAAATAATATAGTAAGAAAGGCAAGTAAAACAGTGATGATTTATGATCAACCTGATGTTGATCAGAAATTTCTCAATTCACTAAAAGGAAATAAATGCAGCAAAACCAAAGTAGAGTGATGTATAGTCCAAATGAGGAACTGATTAAGATTAATTCTGTTAATGTGGCTCAAGGTGGTTAAAGCTCCAAAACAGGTTACATCTTTTCCTCTTCTAGAGAGATGTACCAAAATAAGTCCCCCTAGAAGTAAAATCACTGTATCAAAAAGCAGGAATAAAAGCAACAAATTAATTATTTTCTGAGTCCAAAGACTTTTCACCAGAAGGGGAACCAACATGACCTTCCATCCAATCTTACAGTGTATCAAATATTGCAGCTATTGGTAGGAGAGAGGCAAGGCAAAGCAAGTGAGAGAAAATAAAACTACAGAGGCCACTGAAGCCCTGTAACAAGTGTTAGCAAAGAAATGTATTGTAGGAGAAGCAGGTTACAGAGAGAGATACATGCAGGGTTGAGTGGGAAACTGATACAATAATGCAAGTCTTTGTTTATTTAATTTAAATGAATTTGACTGTAGATACTGTTCAGAATACATTTTCTACCTGAAAAATCTTTAAAAAGTAACAGAAAGGGGATGAAGCTTCCAGCAAGTAAAGCCCTAGAAGAAATGTGGTAACTGGAACCAGGAAGATTAAATGGTATTATGAAAGAGAGAAAATAGAAATAAATTTAAAGGATAAATCATTCAGTGATTCTGTAGCCAGTATGAGCATTAGTATCTGAATAGCTCTCAGTACCAAATGGGGCCTGTCTTGGAGATCTACAGGGAGTTTATCTCACAATTTGTTTGAATAGATACAGATTTGAATTATGCCACAACTATTATCAAGAGCTGAACAAACCAGCTCTGCCGTGACCACCCAGTGTGGTCAAAAAGAGATGCTAGGAGTGCAGCTGAACCATCCTCCACAGCTGATTTTTGGCTGGTTAACAGCTGAACCTACAGATATTTTGTTATGCTCTACTTTCTGAATTCTGGCAGTCCTGACCTCTTGTTTTCAACTTCTGCCCCTGGGTTTTACCTCAGCTGTCACCACCAAGCTGGACTGACCCTCAGAGTGGTCACTCATTTTTGTACATCATTCTAATGAACTGCTCCCAGCCTATACAATTAAAGATGAACATTTGTAGTATTAGTCTATAAACTCTGCCTGACATATGTGGTTAAGTCTTCCTTGAATCAAAAGCCAAGGAAAGCCTCCTAACACCTGCCTAGGTAGTTTTAGGAGCTGGTAGAAAAGAGATGTAAGACCGAGAAGGGTAGAGGAGCATGGGGTGGCTGTGGGCAGCAGGATTCCCTCAGCTGAGTGTGCTCAGCTCTGGAACAGCTGCCCCAGGAGCAGCTGGGGTCCGGGGGGCAGGAGGGTGCAAAGAGTGGATGCTGAGGCCGGGTCAGTGGGGTTGTGTCGTGGGCTCCTTTAAAAGACAAGAGGAATGGATTTGGCATTTGAATTTTCTGGATTAAATGCAGCGTGTTTGCTGAGATGGTTGATCATTTTGTGTATTTCTTTGGGTATTGTTCTAAATCCTGATTACAAATTTGCTGAGGAGGGATATTGCTGTTAGCACAGCACCCTTCTTCTCAAATTGTGTGGTGTGACCAGAGTGCTTTGTGCCTTTGCTGCTGTCTAAAATCTTTATTAAGAAAACCACAAAAACAACCCAAAGCTGCCTAAATGTAATGTAAGCAGGACAGCTCTGGATGGAGAGACAGAGCAGGTTTGTTCCCTCTATCCTGAGCTTTTCTACTGTCAGCTTCTTGCTTGTAGGATGTACCCCAGGCCTCTCTGCTCTCCTACTTCTGTTATTGAGAAAACAGCTCTGTGACTGAGACAAGTTCTTAGAAATTTGAGTAATATGTTTGCTTTCCCTTGTCTTCCTGAGAAAGTTTCTCAGGTCAGGTGCTAGCAGCAGGCATCAGTGCTGAGTACTGCAAACTAACACCCAAGCAGGTAGAAAAAATGAGGAATCCTTTGAGTTCACTGTGCTTCTTTAACAGCAGCAAAGATAAAAAGTATTGTCTCATGTTCTATGGGATGTTGCCTGCAGAAACAGGGGAAGGCAAGTCCTTGTTGAAATTGCAGAGAAAATCAGGCTAGCCTTTTGCTTTGCAGGCTGCACAATGCATTTGAGCTTGCAGCTATGTTAGTTTGTCTTTTGCAGGATGAGGGTTAGTGTAGTGATTAATTTTAATGTATTACAACTGAGTGTCCAGTACATAAAGGAGAAAGCATATGGGATCAGCAATTGTATGTGCACGTCTATAAGCAAGTGTAGGAAGATGCTGACTGTTCGGTCACTTTGAATCAAAGAGATAAAAAAACTACAACAGGCAAAAAAATCCCCCATAAATGGAAAAACCCCAAGGTGTACCTAGAAACAAAAGACTGCTCTTTTTCAGTAGACTGAAATCTTCTACATTCTGTGCCTGGATTCCATCTGAGAAACAAGAGAAGGCAGCCATGCCTTGCAATGGAGGGAGCACAAAAGCACTTGAGTACTTCCTCCTGTTTCCTGTGTTATACAGAATTCACTCTATCACTACTGCCTGGTAATAAGCTACAGACACAGGGAAAGCTACAATGTCTCAGTGACTTGCAGATAACTCTGTGTGGCTGTCTTGTATTCAAATTCCACTTCTACAACATGCTTCTGCAGATTACTGGCATGAAGAAAAGTAGAGGTCTTAGGCTTCTAATTATTGAACTGAAAGAACACATTAAATACTCATAAAGAGTTGTGGTAATTTTTTAAAAACAAAATGACCTCTATGATCAGCAACAGAATACTTGCTTTCATAATAAAGGTATGTGACTTGTGACTGAAGAAGTTGTCTCTGGGACAGGAGGAATTTAGGGAATGTACTGTAGTTTGATTAATGGCAAAATGGTGAGAAACTGGTGTGCTGGCTTGCTCTTGTGCTCACTGGAAATCCTTATCCTTTTAAGAATACAAGGAATGGAGTAACTCAACCACAAGCAGAGGGGAAGGGAAAAGTTAAAGGTGTGGCAAAATAAGTATGGTAGAGGAGAACGCAGTGTCTGTCCTAAGTGCATTTTTCAACACAGATCAGTTGTCACACCATGGTGTCCCTGTGCTGCCATTACAGCTGACTCAGGCTCTGTTTCCTGTGAGGGATGCTGTGCTTTACCGTGGTGTGCATAATTTCCAGTGCTGAAGTCAGTGATTGGTGTTGTGTGGTATGATACACATCTAGCCAAGAATTCACCTCTTGTTTGATCAGCATCCAGGTCAGAGTGATGCTCCTAATGTGAGGTGCATGTGTGGGTTTAGGGGTGTCTTTTGGTAAAGTTGTGCTGACAGCCTTAATTCTCTACTGTAGAGAAATGGCTGGAAGGATTAACAAAGTTAGTTTCTATGGAAACTCAGACATTTTTGTATTCAAGAGTTCTTGGCTGTCAGTTACATCACTACAAAGAGGTGTTTTACGCAGATAGTGATATTTTCTTGTGCATCAGCTGTGCCCAAAATAAACTCAAGCTTGCTGGTGTCGGGTATCCAACTCTGTTTAGCTTACTGCCATATGGACAGGTGGCTCCAGCTTGGTGAGGGTCCCATGCTTTCTTAGAAGTGTGGAATAATTTAGACTGGAAAGAAACTTGGGAGGTTTCTAGTCCAATCTGTGCTTGAAGCAGGGAAACCTTCAAAATGGGGTCAGATGTGGAGAGCCTTGTCTAGTCAAGTGCAAAATCTCCATTCTTGTCAGTAGCCAGAAAAATGATTGTTTAACCACCAGATTTGTTTTCTTCATCTGTCTGATTTTTTTTTCCTGCAATTTGTGACACTTGTCTCTTACCCCTGGCAGGGTATACCACAAAGGAGAGTTTGGCTCTACATTGTCCTGTGCCCACTGGGTAGCTTAAAAAATATCAGCTGGCTCTGCCCTTATTCTTTTTGCCCATTGCCAAACAAATGCAGTGTTCTTGCCTTGCAGGTGCTTGTATCCTCTTGTATAAGTGCTCCTGCCCTGTATCCTCCACTGAATTCTCAGGTTTTCTTTCAGTAGAGATCTCAAAATTGGGGACAGTATTCCAATTTTTGGGGATTATGAGTGCTCAATAGAGTGGGAAATAAAAATTTCACATGACCTACTGGCTGTGCTATTGCTAACACAGCCCAGCATGAAGCTAGACCCCACTGGAGAAACCATATTCAATTACTGCTTGTCAGGACCCCCAGGGTCTCTTCCAAAGCTGCCTTGCAGCCAGGCTTGTCTCCTACCTGCTGTGATATCTGGAGTTACTCTTACCCAGCATGACTTTACTTTTGCTGTTAAAAATTATTGAGTTCCTCTAGGTTCCCTCAGAGCTTGCTGTCCTCTTTCCTGCAGGCCATATTCACCAGAGCTTCTCCCTGACACAGAACAACCAGCGTGGTGTGCTGGTAGGGATCCAAATACATTAGGCCCTTAAAAGTCTTCATGCATTGGAGGAATTTGCAAATCTGTGCCCTAAGGCTTCCCACACCTTCATTTCTCCCCAGGGAGTAACAAGGATTAAGATTTAAATCAGGCTTCAGCTGCAAGCCTGACAAGACAAGCTACAGGGTTGGAGCAAAATGCAAGTTCTGCTGAGTCTTGGGGGCTGCAGATGCCAGCAGGCAGAACCTGGCTATGGACCAGAATTTTAACGGGGCAGAGGACACACAAACATACACATCAGCTAAGGCAGGGAGTGTGCAGAAAAGGAAGGCAGCTGGGTGCCTGCCAAAATAGTTGGGAAAACAAATGTGTTGCCACAAACAATGTCAAATGAAAAGGGAAACTATTGTTCATTGTAACTGGAGTGCAAATACCAGAATAATTCATCAACTGTGTGATAATTTGTAATGGGCACTTGTGAGACTGCTACCTAGAAGACAATTGAGTTCATATTACGTGTAGACAAGACTGAAGCCCGTTTCATGCTTCTTTCAAGGAAAAGGGAAGAAAGATAAAGGGAAGGGAGCTTTTTTCAGTAATTCTTCTTTCAGAATCCCTCTATGCAGTCACAGCTGTGCAAAAATGAGTATTCTAAAATACCCCATCTTAGGAACCTTCTACAAACACAAGAAATAACCCAAACAACTTCTGACCGAGGTCCCCACAAAAAGAAAGAAAGAAAGGAGGATATCTAGTATTATATAATATCTCAGCACTATTTTTGAGCACTCAAATGATGACGTGCTTTTGCCTGCCCTGTACACACAGTCTTCCCTTATATTACTAATGGAAATATGCAGAAACACACTCTGAATTGACTTTTGGAGCCATTTTCAGTTTCTAGCATTAGTAGTATACTTGAATTGTGGGAGGAAACCAAAAGGCGTGGCTCAGGAAACAGCTTTTGCAAACTATGCTGGCTCACAAATGTTGGCATTCATTCCTTTCAGCAAACACCTGGGGGGTTTTTGCTTCCCCCCCCCCCCCGAACTCATTACAGGCTATTTGTAAGACATATCCAGAATAAAACACCTCATTTAAAATGTATATGACAACACCACCATGAAGTATATCTATAGTTAAATAAATGGATATTAAAAAAAATTTTTTCCTCCTCTGAATAGTAGTAGAGCTTTCTAATTTGAGTGCTTGATCTTATCTGTAACAGATTTGCAACTTACCCATATTCATAGAACTGTAATGTTTTCTGTTGTGTAATTTTTGTGTAATTTATAGTTTAGCCAATAAGCTCAAAGAATTCTGAGAAACTCAGGTAGCTGCCAAGACTTGAATCTGATTTATTGAATTGCTTAAATCACATAATGACTTTTTAAGTATTTTAAAAAACAAGGAGGAAAAAAATTAGAAAGTAATTATCTCTATGCCAAATACAACACTTAAATGACCCGGAAGTGAGCAAGGGCCTCTTCCAGCACTTCCCAGCTCCAGTTTCTCATGAAGATGAATTTTTTCATATTATTCACCACATTAATTTTGTTCTGCCAGGCGTCTGTGGGGTTCTAACCCATGACTTAGACATTTCCCATCAGTGACACAGAATGAGCCGTTTTCTCTGCAGGGGAAGGTGACCTGGAATTGCACACCACTCAGTGAGGCAGCCTGGCTCCAGAGCAACCCTGTGACCAAGAGGTCGAAGCCAAGTCGAGCACAGTTGTGGTTTTACTTCCTGTTGCCGGGCTGACAATGCCTTTGCAGGTCCTGACGCCCTCTGTGGCCGCGCTCGCTCCCCCCTATCGTGCAGGCAGCCCGGGGACCCTGCACAGGTACGCGGGGCCGGCCTCCGCCTGCCGAGCGTCCTCAGCGGCCCCTGGCCCGGGGCTGGGGCTGCCCGGCCCGGCCGGGGCGCGGCGCTGGCACACCCTGCCCCGGCACCTCCCTCCCGCTATCTCCCGGAGCCCCCGGGCAGCNGGAGGCGGCGACCGGAACCGGGGCGGGTGGCGTGGGCGGCCCCAGAGCCGCCTGGGCAGGTGTTTGGCTGTGCCCAGTGAGTGCCGGGCTGGTCACCGCCGCGAGGAACCCGGGGCTGCCGCTACTGCGGCCGCGACCCTCGGGGCCAGTGCGGGGGGTGCCCGGGGAGCCACCGACGAGTAATGCTCCTGGGCCGGACTACATTTCCCAGCAAGCCTCACGCCGAGTAGGAAGATCCCGCGAGAGTTGGTTGGCGTAGCGCCAGGACTCCATTTCCCGCAATCCCTTGCGCGGCGGAAGCGGCAGCGCGACGGTTCCGCGGCAGCGGCGGCCGAGGGCAGCGGCAGGAGGCGGCGGCGGCGGGAGACGCTCCCGGTGGCGGCCATGGACGTGACTGGGCCCGAGACTGACTGGCGCAGCACCAACTTCCGCCAGAAGCTCGTCAGCCAGATGTGAGTGAGAGCCGCGGGCTCGGTGCTGGGTAGGCCGCACGCGGGCCTCAGTTCCTGCCGCCCCCGGGGCCGCCCCCGGTGTCGCGTCCCGC
The DNA here is from genome assembly GCA_013399455.1 of Anthoscopus minutus. NCBI lineage: Eukaryota > Metazoa > Chordata > Aves > Passeriformes > Paridae > Anthoscopus > Anthoscopus minutus. The sequence continues at coordinate 1,546,859 of VWYI01008026.1, read as the reverse complement.
CCGTGCTGTTCCTCCGCAAGGCTTTCCGGCCCTGGGTCCGGCCCTGGGTCCAACTTTCCGGGTGGCTGCGTTCGTGCCTGGTCCCCGGTGTTTCTTCTCCTAAGGGGGAGAAGGATTTGCTCAGACCCTGTGCGGGGATAACCGGGACTGTTCTTTGACTTAATTTTTCCGATCCTTCTTCTCTTTCACTTTCCTTTTCTCCAGCAACACTGGCTTCCTACCCTGCTTGACATTGTCTGTTTTCGGGCTTTGAAATTTGCCGGTGTCCATCCAGTTTTACAGTATGGATCAGATACTTGTGTTCATGGCCTTGTTTAAAAAGCAAGCAAAACTTGTCACTGGGATGGGTTTTTACAGTGACTGCAGCAGATTTTTAAAAGCAATTACTATTAGATATCCAAAAGCAGCCTGGCCTGGTTTCATGTGGCACTTGGAATAAGGTGAAGCTAGCCAGAAGTTGAGTTTGTTGAATGTGAAATAGAAGCAATTCACTTGATAAAAAAAACTGGAGCTCTCTATGCAACAAGTTCCTATTTCTTTCCAGAAGCTCGCAGCTTTGTCATTAGAGGCTGACATAGTAGATAGAAGAGGAAGATAATTCAATTTCTGGTCAGTCTTCTGAAAGGTTTTATAATTTGTGGGTAGGTTGTTCTGAGCAGTTAGGGAAATACAGTCTTAAATGTGTGTATGTCTTCCAGTTCATCCTGCAGCCAAGCAGTGATACTTGTCAAGATAAATGTTAACACTTGGTCCTGAACACTGAAAGCATGAAACCATTCACATAACTCGTTTTGGGTACCCCTTTATAGCTGTTGGATATAGGTGTCTCAATTTGTTGCAGTTCCACACTTGGATTTTCATTACAACCCTGAATTTAAGTTTTCTGGATTTTGGCTTTTATTTTCAGAAGTCATGTTGTGTGCCACATTTCAGTGGGCAGTGGGTATCCTGAGGAATGTGTCAGTGGCCCACATGCATGATTTGGTTGTGGACATTTGAGAGAACAGTGCTTTTGACATCCTGAGAAGCCTCTTCCAGTATTAGTTTCTGTGTGACTGCAGGTCTAAGCAGAACTTCCATACTGTTGCAAGATTGAGGAAGCCTGAGCTCTAGTGGCTGAGGCTGAGAAGCAGCTTTGGCTTCTCTCAGGAGTCAGCAATGATGTAGGAGTGTGGAATACACTTCTACTTGCAGGGCATCACCTTATTCTGGCCCTTACAGAGAGCCAGTACACACTGGTGCCTTGGGAGTCTCCTTTCTAAAGGCCTTTCCTTAATATGTTTTTAGGTGTTGGTATTGCCTGAAGGACAGATCTGATCTGGGCTGTAAACTCAGTCTGTGGTTGTGTCTGGTTCCTGCCCCAAGCTGCTTCGAGGCTGTGTTGGGAGGGAATTGTGCTGAGTGTGAGAATGGGATGTAACTGATGTAACTCACCTTGTGTGCTGGCCCTGGAACTCCTCTGTTCGGTGTTTCACTGTAACAACTGATTCACCGAGTCTGGTGTGGAGCGGCAGCTGGGGCAGTGTTGAGGGAGAACATGTTCTGCAAGATTTTTCTGTTAGACTAGCTAGCCTGGTGCAAGGTTGCACATATTTGGGCTGGAAACAAGCTTCTTGAGAGGGGAGGGGGAATTCCTGAAGCTGGTGTTGGTGTTGAACGCTTTGTCTTGTGAAACCACAGCTCTGAGTGTTGTGTATGAAATCAGAAAGGCAGACTTTTAGTGCACATCTGCACATTTACTAATGATGAGTTTACAAAGTGCTTACAAGGCAGATGAGGGTTGAATTGGTTGGTACCATCTAGTTCCCAAAGTTTTGTAGTGTTGGGTGGTCTGCAAGGACTGTGCTCTGTGCTAAAGCTATGACTTTTTAGCTGACTTCCCTAGTCTTTTAATGTAACTATATTGACTGCAGTTAAATATGTGAACAAGGAACGAGTTGTGTGTTTTTGTTTCTTCCTAGTCTAAACCTTTATTGGAATGCTAACAGATAGTTTATGGAGAGCTTGGAGTAGTATTTACAGTAATGCAGATGTAGTCACAATAGTACATCTTTCATGTTCTATAATGTCAGGAGGAAATGATCCATATGAAAGCAGATCATTTCTTTGCTGTGCATTTTTTTTGAGTTCCTGATACCTTATTGATCAGTGTCTCTAACACATTCACTAAGTGCTACTTACATGTTACTTTCTTTGCCTGCCTCTGTGCAATCTTTGTCTTCTCTTTTTGTCTGCTCAGTTTTCAGTGCTCTCAACATGAAAGGCATTGTCGTTGTACTGGGACTGGAATGTTAAGGAGGATTCAGAGTAGTGTGGATTTAGAGGCAGCCTTTCCAAAAAGGAAAGTGTGAATAAAAAGGACTTGTTAATAGAGAATTTGATATAGCTCCTTCATGCACAGCAGAGCTCCTTTATGAGCAGATCACTTCAAGGTTTGTTTGCCTGTGGAGGAGGAATAGTTACTCTGCATTATGTCCCGGTTCTGCTTCAGTTGAAGTGTCGTGTATAAGCAGCATTGTTTTGCTGGCTGCCAGACCCCACAAACAGGCTCCCATGAGAGCCTTCCAGCAGGCACCGTGTTCCACTGTCAAATAAAGACTGCAGCAGTTTGGCTGTGAGCTGCTGGTTTGCCAGGTAAGGAAGGGTGTGAGCTGTGGCAGCCTAAGCCTCTGCATTTGAAGGCTGTAGCATCTGCTCTTCTGTGACTGTCATTGAGTTAATTCACAAAGCTGATCCCGTTGCCTTCTTGTGCAAGCATCGTTTCTGCTGCATGGGGGGTCATAGAAATTCAAGGAAAAAAAAACCAGTAGTGCTTCTTCAGAGTGGCTGAAACTTCCAGGGGTCACTGCCCTGACCTGTGTTTAACATAGGGTAGCTGCTCATGCAATGGGAGTCACTGAGAAATAACTTTCTGAGATGTTAATTACAGAGTGAAAGTATTTCCTGATCACTTGTTTGTGGAATTTAGACTGTAACTGCCAGGCTGCTTTGAAAAAGAACAGGTTTTGCAGGGAAGTTTCTAAGAATGACAGTACCTAGAGGATTGGAATAGGGCTTCACCTGGCTGAACTCCTTGTTTTAGGACGTCTTTCTTTTCATGTTCCATAGCTGAATTGGTTGCTGCTCTTTGATGTACTACTTTGCACTGATGTCCCCTCCCACCCTGCCCATCCCTGCACCTCTGCCCTTCCCTGACCCTCATCAATGCTCCCACTCATTGTCCTCACTCACTGCTTAAGCCTCTGTGCCTTTAGGCAACCTATTTTTGTTTTATTCTTCCACCTTACGTTTAGAGAATTCTTTTGGACAGTCCCAATGCTAGGAAGCTCAATCTCATTGTTTGCCAAACATAGATTACATTAATCCTGTCATTCAGCTTTCCTCAAATAAACAAATCCTATTGTTCATTTTTATTGGTATTTTGTCAAAATAATACATCAGGCAGTAAAATAATTGCTTGTGTAGCAGTTGGTTTTGAATTTCTGTAAAGAATATTTGTGTTAATTTTTAGAAATTAGCTGGGTTTTTTCTCCATTATTTGAAGAAACTTTAAGGGGTGGCAGTTTTAAGTAATATGCGGTGGTGGTTTGGTTTTGGGTTTGTTTTTGTGGTGGGTATTTGGGTTTTTTGTTTGTTTTTAACCTCTAAATGAGAGAGGGGTAAAAAGCTGTTTCACAGACCTTTCTAACTACAGGAAGTATTTTGCAATGCCCTCAATTAATGCCCAGCCTTTTTTTTTTCCTCTTCTTTTTCAGAGATGAAGCTATGAGGAAAGCTGGTGTTGCCCATAATAAATCTAGCAAAGATATGGAGAGCCATGTGTTTATGAAGGCCAAAACAAGGGTAAATCTCTATTTGCTTCCAGAAGTTATTGGGAGTCAAAAGAAGTTTGGAACAAATTGCAGAAATAGCAAAGCCAGTGCACTTAAGAATACAGAGTTATTTGAAATTTTGATTTCTGTGTTCTGCTTCTTTTGAGGGGGAATTCTGCATTCAATAGATGAATGTTAGTGCAAGACAGCTTTGCTGATGCTGCAGTGTTTCATGCACATATGGAATCACACTTTTCTTACCTGACTATTTGTGTGAAGTGAATTGCATAGAATTTCCTTTATCTACAATGTAGCCCCATTCCAGTTTGGTGGTCAGAAAAATTTAGGATATCAATGAAAGGGCTCTGTCAAGAATAACCCCAAGGGAAGAGCCATGCTCTCTGTGAAAGTCTGACTATAATGTACAATTCTGCACTCTTATCAAATCAAAACCTTTTTCTCTGGAGCTGTGTTATGAGAAATTGGATAGTGTTGCTGTCTCCAAATGAGCCATGTTTGAAACAGAACTTGTCTTGGTGAAAATGTTACAATGCTGATGTCACAGATCTGCACCCACTGTTGGCAGCCTTCCTGGTGAGTTGTTTCATGGGCAGGAAGGCTGTCCTAAAAAAAACCCTAAAAAAAACCTGGGAAAACTTCCTACAAATTATGAAGCACACTAAAAAAATATTTCAAAGAATATTTGTCTTTTCACATCTGATACTTCTGTCATGTTAGTTTTTCAAGTTATTAATTTTCTTGTATTTGTAATATGAATTTAGCTTTAAAAAGAGTTACTGTGGTACAAATGTGACATAATTCAAGGACTTAGATAATTCAGTGTGCCAAATAAGCAGGTTCTGTCCTTATAAATAAGGAAGTATAGTGGATAAGAAGTGAAACATGTATGTTGGTTTATAATGTTTGCATATTGTGGTCCTGTCAGTGTGGCTTTCAGGGAGGTTCTTTCCTGTGAATTTTGTGGTTTCTTGGTGTTCTTGTACCATCAACCACAATGACGTATTAGTAAAAATATTCCTAGTTAATAAACAGACTTGGAAGTGAACTGCTCTGAAAAGCCCACACACATTGTGAAGTATAATCCAGTATGGTGAGGAAGAATACTGAAGAACCAGAAAGTAATGGTTATTCTGTTTTCATTTCTTATGCTAAAATACTCATTTTTCACTTCTAGGAGGAATATCTTTCTCTTGTGGCCAGACTTATTATCCATTTCCGAGATATTCGTAAGTAATTTTTAGTTTTGGTTTTCTTCTCAATCATGGTTACTCACTGAATCCTCTTAGAAGATAAAAAAAAGTGAATTTTAAGGGTTCTGTGTGTGATTCTGCATGTGATCCTTAACAAGTTGCTTTAAAAATCTTCCTGTATATGCATGCCCAATTTATAAACATTTCTTTTATACATCCTCTATAATTGAAAAGTATTTGAGAAATTATTTAAACTTGCTACTTTTCCTCCTTCCCAATTTTTCCTGTATCTTTGCTTTCTTTCCTTTTTTTATATAACATTCTGATTACCAAAGTGGCTTAGGTTAATGTATTTCATTAGAGCTACGGTAGATAGTGGGGTTTTTTTATTTTTTAAATTAAGATGTGAATATATTTCTTGTAGAGAGTATATCTGAAGAGTCAGTGTGAAGTATTAGCAAAGGTGATTAACTGGTTTTTTTTCCTTTGCAGACAATAAGAAATCTCAAGCCTCAGTCAGTGGTAAGAGTTCCTTTTCTGTTGTTTTCTTATTCTGTAATCTCCATTTCTAAATAGAACAGCTTAGAAATCAGGGCTGTACTTAGAATAAAGGCTCTGTCTATTCCCTAGCTGGGATATTAAATGCTGCTGGAGTAAAGGAAGGGGAGCAGAACAATCTTGGAGTTGTTCAGTGGTGAGTGTGACAGGCTTGGCCAATGCTTTGGATGTAACACAGCAGGTTGGTTTGTTCCCATTTGTACTTTTGTTAGCTCACAGCACTAAGGTTCATGAAAGCATGAGAGTGATTGAAAATAATCTCCTGCTGAGCAGCCCAGGTTCCTGCCTGTTGCCAGCTGTGGCATCCTCAGGTGTTGCACCAGAGGCAGAAGAATTTGTGAGACCATTTATGAGTTTACATCTAATCCTCTGTGCTAATTCTCACTACAGTGGATGTTAGGGACATAGTATGGTCCTGTGGTTTTATCCCTCTGTAGGGCAAATATGCAGTCTGTGATTGATTAACATGCAGTCTAGACTGCTGGAAGTTATAAGTATTCTTAAGAAAGAGGTGGTGTCTGTTCTGTACCTGTCTGTGTTGTATTTTGACCTCTTGAATTCTCTTTCTGTCTTTAACTTCACTTTTCTGTGTGCTCAGGATTCAGATTAATGAAACTGTCTTGAAAGGCATTGTATTTATTCAATGCATAGTAACAGTGGTGTTAGAGGAGGAACTGTATAGCAAAGTACATCCTCTGGCCTGAGCATTGCTTGTCTGTCTTGAGGAGGAAGATCCACAGTGGGACTCTGAATATGAAAGTCTTTTGTGGCTCTTGGTTTTTGAAATTAAAAGCTTTATATCCTCATGGAGTTTTGTTGGCAGTTTGTTTTGACTTGTGTATAAATTTGGAGATGGCTATTAAGTTCCTTTTCTCGGTATTTAAAATCTGTGTGGAACTTCACAACACTGGAGCACTTTAAATATCTCTACTCTACTCTCTTTACTGAGAGTCAGAGATGTGCTGGAAGCCTTGTCTCACAGGCAGGGTGGTGAGCCTGAGTTTGTCAGGATATTGGATCTAGTCATGGTCTGAAGTTGCCAGATCATAGTTGGATGATGGAGAGCAGAGGATTCTGAAAAAGCAATTGCATGGCTGGCTGCATTTCAGTGTCTGTTTTCTCTGCAGATCCGATGAATGCCCTGCAGAATCTAACTGGGGGTCCCACGGCAGGGGCACCTGGGATGGCCATGGCTTCCCGAGCTCAGGGAGCACCCATGAGTGGGATGACAGGCCTTGGTCCCATGGCACAGCAGATGAGCCTCCCAGGGCAGCAGCAGCCTCCTGGAACCTCAGGAATGGCCCCTCATGGGATGCCTGGTGTCTCTACAGCTACTCAGCAGAGTAAGTGTTCAGTTTGCCTCAGCCACTGAAGTTGTTGGATTAGCTTTTCAGTAGTAAGTCCTTTCCCTAGGGGAAAGGTGATGAAGAGATGTCATACTTCTGGCTAAATCAATGTACTGCTGAGTAAATGTCTTCCTTAGTGTAGGCAACAGCAGTGTACCTATCATATGAGTGAATTCTTTCATCATGTCAGCTTCAGAACACTGTTTTTGTAGAACTCGCCTGTGTTTTCCATGGTACAGTGCTTCCTGCTGGTGACCTTGGTGCATATGTCTTCCTGCACATTTTTACTCTCTTTACTTAGCTTGCTGACTCAATGGAGGCAGAGTGAATTACAAGTTAGTAGTACAAAGTGTAATTAATTCTGCTGTTAATATGCCCCATCCATTTGAGGCAGCAAAAGTATGTACTGCTAAGGAGGGATGTTAGTTAATCTCACATCATTTGGGTATTGTGTTTTAAATACAGTCTGTCTTCTCTTTAGCCCAGCTGCAGCTTCAGCAGATAGCTCAGCAGCAGCAGCAGCAGCAGCAGCAGTTCCAGCAGCAGCAGGTGGCCCTGCAGCAGCAGCAGTTCCAGGCCCAGCAGTCAGCCATGCAGCAGCAGTTCCAGGTGCAGCAGCAGCAGGCGGCCGCCGCTGCAGTGGCTCAGCAGCAGCAGCAGCAACAGCAGCAGTTGCAGGCTGTCCAGCAGCAGCAGCAGCACATGCTGAAACTGCAGATGCAGCAGCAGCAAAACCAACAGCAGGTGATGACAAACAGCTACAATGGCAAATGTGGTGGTGATCAGTGTGCTGGTTTGAAAGCAAACCAGTGGGAGATCCCAAGTCAGAACTACAACCTAATAGGAAAATTAAAATAAAATGCAGTAGTATAAAAACACTGACAGAGTCAGAATTCAATGTGACACCCTTTTGGGCAGGGTGTTGGTGTAGCAGTCCAATTAAATGGTGGCTGCAGTCCTCCTGCAGTGACAGATGTGGTTCTGTTGAAGCAGTGGTCCTGTAGAAGGGTGGAGTTTTCCTCTAAAGGTCCAGTGGTGGGGTAGATAGGTCTGGTCTTCATCTGGGAGTCCGGTGAAAACCGGCTGCCTGTGGTGTTCCAAATCTCAGATTATATCCAAGCAGGAATGCTTGGTGGAGCATCTCACAATGGGATGATGGAATTTTATCAGTCATGCAGTGAGACTTAATGGCCCATTAACAGAGGCTATCCCCCTGGAGGGAGGATGGGTCATGGAAGAGATAAAGAACACTGCCACACCTGGTTTTAACAGATGGTAATAGAATACATACTTTTGATTACCTCTTGTATTGCAACCCAAGACAATCAGTTACTTGTCAAGTGAGGCTTGGCTTGAGTGGAAGTATCAGCTCTGCCTGTTAGTATCACATTTCCACTTTAGGGCAGGGCTTCAGGTTGGATTAGCTAATTAAGTGACAGCAGTAAACTAGGGGAAAGGCTTCAGAGATGTTTTGTTGCTTTCTTCTGTTTTAGCAATAGGGAATTAAAATCTTTGTCTTTCTTTTTATAAGTGTCAGGATAGTCTTTCATTCTGACAGATGCTGGGAAAGAACAGCTCTTCAATTGCTCTAGCAATAGTGGCTGTTTTGTCATTGTGTGAATAACATGTTGCCATTTTAAAAAATATGTGTCCGTGTACACGTGTGTATGTAATATCATCCTTAGGTATGAAATCAGGTGAGGAAACTTCAGCTGTCATTCTTGTGCAGTTTTTGGTAAGGGGTGATTACATTTGAAAAACTGTATCTGAGTCCATTTGTACAGGAGAAGCTGATGGACTTCACCTTTACTTTTAAAAGTTACAGGAAAGCTTGTAATGTGGAAATACAGGCTATAGCACCAAATACATTTGAGATACAGGAGGAATGAGTAGATAAAAAGGTTGGGCTTTCCCTTTAGGCTTAAAACATCAGTCTGATGTATTAGGATTTTTTTAACTTTTGGTTTATGCTATAAAAATAAGTCTGCTGTCACATTGCTGGAATCTTTTAACATCCTGGCTTTTCCTGCTTTTCAGATGCAGCAGCAGCAGCAGCAGCAGCAACTGCAGCGGATTGCTCAAATGCAGCAGCTGCAGGCAGCACAGGTCATGCAGGCACAGCAGCAGCAACAACAGCAGCAGCAACAGCAGCAGCAAATACCACAACAACAGATACAGCAGCAGCCACCTCAACAAGTCATACAACAGCAGATGCAACAGATGCAGCAGCAACAGCAGCAGCAACAGCAGCAGCAGCAACAACAGCAGCAACAGGTTGCTCAGGCACAACAGTCTCAACTTCCACCACAATCCCAGCCTCAACCCCAGCCCTTGGTATCTCAACCTCAGGCAATCTCAGGACAAATTCCCAGTCAGGTTATGCCTGTTACTCTCACACCACAGCAGTTAAAAGCTATGCAGGTAAAGTATGATGATTTGTTATTACCATCTAGGGAAATTAAAAATATATCTGACTTTTGCTAGTAATGAAGTAGGAAAACCATAACTTGTTAAGAGGTCTTCAGTCAGCAAGTTATGAGTACAGGATGTTTAAATATTTAAATCTGGGCCTGCCAATAGAGAACAGTTTTGTACCTAAGAGCAGGAGTTCTGGAAATCTGTGAAAACCATTCATGCAGCTAGTATTTAAAAAAAATAATTTCTTGTCTCACTGTTGAATGGACAAGTGAAAAAAAGAAAAAGAAACATAATGTGGTTAAAGAAAAGTTACCTCCACGTTGTTTGCTCTTCTAGAACATGAGCAAGTACTTTGAAGTGTTCCAGACTGCAGCCAGTGTTAGCTCTCTACCATGCTGGCTTGGCTTCTGCTGCCATGTTGGGAGGCTTTGGTCACAGTTTAATATTCTGGTTGTTCCTGCCTTGAAGAGAAGGTGGGCAGGACAATAGTTTTACTCTGTTAAGTCTCTTGCTGGGTCATCCTCTTAATGGTGCAGCTTTTTGAAGTGTTACAGTGATTTTTATCTGGGCTGCATAGGTTACTGTTGAGCCAAAGCTCAGACCTGTTTTTCTTTGGGCCTTTCTAGGGAGGAGTGTCAGCCATACTTCAGAAATAGATGAGTTGATACTTCCCCTTTGTACTCCTACCAGCTAAGCTAGGAGTAGTTAAATGTCATGATTGTCACACTGACAGATGTGCTGAATGCATAAACATTTGCAATGCTGGTCATTGATAGGCTTGCAAAAACTTTAAGTATCTGTTATTTTTATATAGAAGAATATAATTGCAAGAAATTGTTTAATTGGGTGTGCAGTCTGTGAGAAAACTATTCTAAATGTTTTAAACATGGGAACTTGTTTTCACAAAAAACCTCAAAACCTTCAGTTTGTGAGTCTAGTCTTGTCTCCATACCCCATTTAATGAGCATAGTGCAGTTGAAGCAGAAGTGTCATCCCCTGCTCAGGTATGTATGTTTACTCTGGGTTTTGTTCTCTCACTCTAGGTAAGAGCTCAGCTGGTCCAGCAGCAGGCAGCAGCAGCAGTGCAAGCAGCTCAGGCCCAAGCTGCTCAGATGGGAGCTTCAGGGCAGGTAAGGGCCTGGGGCCGCTGTCACAGGTCACAGGCCTGTGGCAACTGCATGCTAGGGATGAGCATGGACTTGGGTTTCTGGTGGTTTCTGATGAGGGGTCTGATATCAGTCATCCCCTGTATAAAGGGGATATGGTCTTCTCTGCTGTTTCTCCTTTGCCTGGAGTCAGAGGCAGGATTTCATTGCCAACCTCTCTGTGCATGCTCTCTGTCCCAAGGAGGTATGAGTGTTGTCTATTCTGACACAGGACTGCACATGAGTCAAATGGTCTCCTGTGGGCACACTACAAGTCTGACTGTTGGTACCTGGAGTGTATCACCTCTTCTTTCATTAAACTCTCTTAGGTGACTGCTTTGTTGTGTAAACTGATTTCTGTACTGTGAATCTTTGCCTGCTATCTTTAATCACATGTGATTTACCTTCCATCTTCATGTATTGACTATAAAAAAAATAGTATAGATTATGAAATCTCTCTGCACTCCACTTTCAGTTCTTTCATCTTTCATTCTTCTTCTGAGTGAAGTGGGCAGTAGATGTAGATGCTCTTGTTCTGGATGTGAATTGTGAAGAACAAATGGCGTGTGTTACAAATGCAGAGTTACATTAAAAAAAGAAAAGTGCTGGGTGAAAGCTTGTTACCTAACATGGTTTTTTTATCCTGCAATACATCTGCAGCCCCAGTTGTTGTTTCTTGATGTGTGCCTGGTATGAAGGAGACATGGGGGGAAAAAAATGGGGAATGGCTTGAGCTGAACCTCTTACCCCATTTTCCACAAGAATATGAAAGTCTTTTGTGGCTTACCTCTGTAGTGTTTCATAATGAGGCATTTTACAGACATGGGTAAGTACAAATATCACCACGCTGTAGAGGAAGAGAGAGGCAGACAGATGAAAGGAGGCTGACTAGGACTAATGGCAGAATTCTTTTGGTATACTCAGGCATTCCGTGTTTTTCAAGCACCATTTTCCATTCAGTGCACGAGTAATTTTATAGATTCAGTGAGAAGCTTTTTATATGGACTGTGACAGCAATTGCTTCTTCAATGTACATCTCTCAGGCTTGTATCAGGGATAGTGTCCTGTACCATGGTAACTCTGACGTAGCCACATCCTTGTTGGTGTGGCCAAGTTCTGTTTCAGAATTGCTCCTTTGGCTTGTGTCAGTGTAACACAGGATGTAAAAGCTGAGCAGTGGTAAGTACAGTTGGGACAGTACTGGCAGCAATGCAGAATTCTTTTCCTACAGTTGAAATGTGAATTAAAACTTATTTGTTTCTTAAATAATTTCCAGGTGGGAGCTGCAGGGACTTAGGCTGACTGGAAGGGGACACTGACCTTTTTTCTTGTTACTAACTTTAATGGTGCTCTTTCCAACTCTGAAGCAGATAGATTGTGTTTATGTAGAGTCAACTTAATTCTTGCCCCTTTAGTGACTTCATGTGCCAGTGGCTTAACAGCACAGTGCATTTGAAAAGCTTTATAATATGGTTGACAGCCAGTTTTGTATTGCAGCTTTATCCAGTCCTGTGTAGTAAACTTGGGGATTGCTCTTTATCTACCACATATGGAATTTAGAATATTCCACATATAGACTTTACTCCACTTATGTTCATGCCATTGCAAGATGAGTCTACTAAAATTCACCTGCCACTATGAAGTCCAATAACTAAATGGGTTTCTCATACTTGTCTAAATATTTTCTGTATATAATAGTTTTAAGATTGTGGCTGTATATAATATTACAATGCAGCTTCAGTGTTGAAAGTGCATAAGGATTTTCTTTACTTTGTAAGAAGTCTCTTTTAAGACCAGATTTTTGCTTTTTATTTAGTACATTTTTCAGTAGCATCAGCATTTTTAATAAATCTGTCTTGATTTCTTTATTTGGTTCAGGGAAGCTTTTCAAATAAACAAACCCTATCCTAATCTTTGCTTGTTACATTTAAACTTCATCTTTAAGGGCTTTCAGACTGGGAATTTTGCTTGTTATGTCTGCATTTTTCCTTTTCCATAAAGTTTCTTTAAATCTTTCCTACACAAAAGTAAAAGCAATCCCAGGTTTAAACATGGATTCATGTGAGAAGTTCTTTTCTAAAGTTGTAAAGACACTACACAGGTCAATGCTCCCCTGCTCTAGTCCTTGTGAGCATGTAACTCACAGGGGAGCTCATAGCAGTGATGTCCTAGCAACCAGAAACCTACACAAAATGCTTGCAGCACCAAGGAAAAAGTTCTGTAATCAACTGCAGTTAAAGTTAAGTCACTGTTGTGGTGCAATTCCTTCAGGTGCTCAGAATGCAGAATGGCTGATGCTGGTTGAAAACCTGAGCTGCCTTTGGTGCAGTGGCACTGTGTGTACATGTGCTCACCAGAACTGTGTATTTATGGAAGGCTGAATGTTTGGATGTTAGATAAAATAAAGTTACAAGTTCTAGATTCTATTTGTTCTATTCCACTTCATTTTTATCAAATAATGGGGTTTGTAGTTTACTGTGGAGGGAGATCCTCTTCTTGCTCTCTGATTTATCTCAATTCACAGGGTCTAGGATTTTACCTCGTAAGAATCAATTTCACTTGTGGGGAAAGTTATATGTTCAGTTAAAATCTTTTTCAAAAGTACTTAAATATTTCTGGTTGTGTTCTTATTTTATAAGAGTAACTCCTTTATGGACATATTGCTTTGGAAGCCCCTTTCCTGACTCCTTTGTCAAAAACCTTTACAGGTTTTGTAAATATAAATGTATTTCCTTTCCAAAGCAAACATTTCTAAAAATTCAGAAAACACTAACCCAAAATTGTCTGCTTGTGCACACTCGTTTGACCAACCACAAACAGCTGAAAGCCTTTGAACTGGAGTTTGTCTTGCTGGTCTTCAGTGGTTTGCCAGACACTTAACCTGTGAATATTCTCCTAGTTTTCTTTGCCTCAGTGGAAATAATAAAAAATCTTCACACTTTGGTGGTGTGGCTTCAGAAACATGGCCAAGATTGGACATGTGTGTCACCATAACTTGCCTGGGATTCCAAATGCTCCAGAGATCTGTGTGCATTCACAAGGGTCTAAGATGGGGTGATTGTGCCTGAAAGGATCTATTCCCCTCTCCCTCCCTAGCAATTTCTCCCTTTTTTTTTTTGGTTTTGTTAGGGTTATGTTGCTTCACCAGCTCTCATGTTGATACTGTAGCTCTTCACTGCATTTCACAGCATCCACCTGTGCTTTGTGGCAGTGCTGGGTTGTGTTTGCTCGTGGCAGCTGCTGCATGCTGTGTGTGCACGTGTGCATGTGTGTGTGGTGTCTGAGGCACTCTCCTTTGTTCCCCTTTTGAAATCCTGTCTCTGACCATCCCTCTTTGCCTGGATGGAAAGGGACTGCATTGCTCTGATGTTGTGAACTAACAGCTGTTCTGAATTTGACACTATTTTCTTTATCAGTTATTGCTTTCCTTTTTCAGTCTTGCTACTTTGTATTTAATTTTATTTATTTTTAACAATTGTAAGCACATGCATTCTTTGACTCTAGAGATGTGTTGCTGGCTGCTTCAGTCCATTTACATAAACACCAAGCAGGAATGCCCCAAACCATTTACAGGGAGGAGACTACAGGATCTCTTAGGTTAGTTAGGATTGTGTAGGTTCCTTGGTAACGTATAAGCTAGGGAAAAAAAGGTAACCCAGAGAACTTTAGTGTAGATCTTTGAAGTCCCAATAGAAGCTCTTTTACTGATAAGTGAATCTGCCAAAGATACCTGGATACTATCTCAACTATGTGCTGTATTTGTTGTAAATTCTCAGTATGTGGTGTAATAGCAAACTTTAAGTAGCAGAGAGCTATACAGATAGAAAAAAATTAAATCTGTGTGGCTCATGCAGTCTGATGGTTCTGAAAGGTACTTTTAGACACTGCAGAACAGCATAGTCCTAATACTATTTTAAAATAAAAAATTATTCTAAATAAGCTAACTAACCTTTAATAACTAAAAACAAAAAAAAAACACCTAACCTTTATAATTTACTCTAAATTATTGTACTTTTAGGGTATGCTTGCTCTGTACAGCTGGAGAATCAAAAAGTATAAATAGGCTTCAGGAAGATCATGGCCTCAGAATAATTTAGCAGTCTTAGGGGTAGAGCAATAGGTATTTATCAAAATCATAGTACTTAAAAATCTATCTAAGTCAAATGACTTATTGTGTGGGTTATAAAAGGAAGGAAATAGATTTTTCAAACCTGGAAGTCCTTTTTGCTGTGTTTGGCATGGTTGTACTGGCATAGGTTAGGCTGGTGTGAGATCTGCTCACTGTGGAGCACTGCTCTGACAGCTGCTGTTGAGTGGCTGGCAGAATGTCCTGTAACACAGGGGACATCGGCCAGCACTGCTGAGCCCTGGGCTGCACAGTGGGGAAAGGAAAGCACATCAGGGGCCTGTGGCATTACAGAGCTTCTTACACGGAGCATTCCTGACAGCAGCCTCTGAGTACTTATTTCCAAGAATTTTAGAACTTCACGATGTCAGGAAAAATGTAGGAAATGGAAATGACAGGACAGTCAACCCTTGACCCAGGAATCTGAGTCTGCATCTCGGCTCTCTCAGGATGCCAGGAGTTCATTAGGTGCTCTCTGAAAACGGGGATAGCAGGAGCATAGAAGGAGTTTGATTTCCAAGCCAGCACGTTAGGTTAACCTTTAGAGAACAGCTCACTAACCTCCCCTTCATGCTCCCCCTCCCCAGTTCCTGGAGGCTGCATGTGCTTCTCATCCTGCCAGTGCACTGCATTTCTTGTTTTGCGATTACTTTTGTCTGTTGTCCCTCTGTCCTCAAAGATGATCACCGCACCTATGGCCCGAGGTGGGATGCAAATCAGACCACGGTTCCCGCCTACCACCGCGGTGTCTGCTACACCACCAAGCTCCATCCCCTTGGGCGGACAGCAAATGCCACAGGTATTTACTGGGTCACAGCACCTCGTGTCAGCACTCCTGCAAAGCTGCCTGGGTCTGCACTGCCCTCCCAGCGAGGGGACCTTCACTCTTGCAGCAAACAATGAACTTGCTGGTGTTACTCAGGGTTGTTGGTCTGTTTAGGTTCTGTATTTTTTATGGATCCTTTTTCATTTCAAGGTTTTCTAAGAGCTTGGGATATAAAATAAAAGCATTTTTAAAGTGTATTTACTTGCCACACCTCCTGCAGGGACCAGACCTAGAAAAGTTGGGAGGGGCTGTTTCAAATGTTCCAGGTTGTGAAAAAAAGGTTAAGGGGTTGTGTTCTTATTTTATTAAAGACAAACTAGGGTTTGTAAAGACAAAGGTGAGAGAAAAGATGTGTGCTGATATCTTTACAAGCAGTTTGATGGGTGTGAGCACCTTTGAAATGGCTCTCAATGTCCCTGCTGACTTTGGGCAGCAGATTTGGTACCAGGCTCTGGCAGCCCGGCTCCTGAAACAGATAAGGGGCTGCACAAATCTGAACCTTTTAAAGTGGGATAGATCTTTATTTTAACATTTAAAACTTTTCCGTGTTTAGAATTGATTCAAGTCTCAAATTAAAGGTCCACACTCCATGAGTGTGCATTTCTGAGTGTTGCAAGCCAGCACTGCAGTGTACCTGGCTGAATTGTGTCCAGGACCTTGTTTGGTGTATGTTCATTCTCTGTACAAGTGCTTCTTTTGTTATTAATAAACTTGACTTGTTTCAGTTTGAGCAGCTCCTTGGCATGGTATCAGGGATCCAGAAAAATTTGAGCTGTTCTTTTCTTTCATGGTTGTGTAGCAGGAGCTGCCAGAAGGACTCCACTTGTACCTGCATCAGAGAACCTGCAGGCTGGCAGCTTCTATCCAGCTGTTGCTGGAAAATGCATGAGGTCAGAGCACTTCACTTCTCAGGAGTGTGCAAAGGTAGTGACAGTGACCAGGAAGATTCTGTAGTCATAAGCAAACACTTCTGTTGTCATTTCTGGTTGAAGATTGATGGTAATTTCAATCCAGGACAGCGTGTGTGTCACAACTGGCACAAGCCTCAGCCATAGCTGTGGAGTCAGAGAGGAATTTACTTTGTGCTTTGGTCACTGTGGCAGTTAATATAGCCTGAGATAATCATCTCCCATTTGAAATGTCAACAATATCTGAGGCTTTCACATGGATATTTAAATATTTTTGCTTCTATTTAATATTTGACTCATAGCAAAAGACCTCTAGTTCAAGCATTCAGTGCCATAGGGTGATCTTTCATCACTGTCATTGTTACTGAGGAGCTTTGATTTCTGACACCAGGTGAGCTGCTCATCAGGAAGGGTTCCAGTAGCATGCCAAGGATTGTGCAAGTGATGTAGAAGGCTGAATAACTGGTCAAAGCAGAAGAAGAAGAGAAATTTTTCATGAGCAATGATTGTAGTGAAGATGGCTCTGGAGCAGGTGCTAGGATGAGAGAGTGAGTCATGGTTTACTGGGGGCTGCAAACATGTTTTAAAGGCAGCCTGAGCTGCCATATACTTGACAGCTCTGGACCAGCATGAATCTCCAGTATTGTCTGCCAAAACATTTTGTTCAGGTTCTAGGTAGATTAGAAATTAGAAATGTTGTCTTTTACACCTCTTAATCTTATAAAATGCTAAACTACTCTTGTTTGGTGTAACTGCCTTGTCATCAGAGCCCTTGTAGGAATAAAGGGCTGTAGCAGATATGTGGTTATTAATCACTCATTTAAAAGCATGTCCTCTCCTTTTAGAATTGGTGAGAGGTAGTTCAGGGTGTATTTTCTCTTTAGAAAAGAATCTTGGTATTGCACTGAAGAATGCTTTTCAACAGAAGGACCTGATGTGTCATTGATACCTTGTGGCTATTTATTTTTATCCCATGTAACAAAGCAGTCTGGCCTTTTTTATCACAAGACTCATTTGATTCTTCAGTGAGTTTGGTTGGGGCTTTTTGCTTATTAGTCTTTTCAAACAAAACAAAACAAAACATTGACATGAGGTTTTATTCCTCAGTCACCTGGTGTTTTGATTTGCAAGAGAGAACTGAGAGCCCTTATCAGCCTTATCTCCTGAGTGTTGTTCTGTGCCTGAGACTCAGCAAACTGGAGCTAGAACTCATAGCTGGGTTTATCTTCCAGGACAGTGTGCTCTGAACACGAAGAGTAGCTTTGATTTGGTGGATGTAAATGCAAACTTTTATCATGCAGGCCTGAATGCCTTTTGGGCAAGACTGCAGAAATTAGAGTGTGCTGTCATGATCGGGTCACTGGAGAGTCAGAGAAAATTCATGCTCAGTGGGCTGTAGTAGCTGTCCATGGACATGCTTTTATGTGCAGAAATTCATATCCCTCAGTGAAAAAATAGGTAGCTGGATTTCCTTGTATCTGTTGAAGATGCAGGGTGTACAGATGAGCAGTAACCATGACTTAGCTCTGGAGCTGAATGAATTCAATGGAGTTCAAGCTCCAGAGAGGAGGAGGTTTTTTGTCTTTTGGGTTCATTGCTGTTTTTGTGGTGTGTTTGGTTGGGTTTTTTGGGTTTTTTTAAGCCTTCTTTTTACTCAGAGTCAGCTGCAAAGAGCATTCCCTAGAAGCTGACATTTCATTAAATTTTAAAATTAGAATTTTAATCCATATCCTGCAAACAATGTAGAAGCATAAATCTGAAATCATCTTTAAATCTGTTCTATTGAAAGACATCTGAAATTATGTAGCAAATGAACTGCTGTCAAAGAAAACCAAGGCAATAAGTTCAGAGCTGTGCACTTCTGAATGCATGGTTTTGAAAATGTCACAATTTTGCTTGCTATTAGACATTGGCCTCTGCTGTTCTGAAATGAAGCTGGCAGAGAGCAGACCTGGAAAGGAGGAAATCTGTTTGCCTGTGCAAGTATTTGAGTGAGGAGTGGTAGTGCAAAATACTCGGTTCATCCAGTGCTTATATGCACAGTGAATGCTGCATATCCTTTTCTTCACTTTTCTGCAGCATTTGTAAATTAATGTAAATAATGTCCTTGGTGCTGAATTACACACAAAACCTTAAATCTGGCAGAAAACCTAATGAAATCTTTCTCCTTCCTAAAACATGAGGATTTAAGTGTTCAGAAGTATTTTTTTGTAACCAACTTGAGACACTTAACAGGGGCCTGATTTTCAGGACGTGATGAACCACTCCTAGTGATCTTAGTCTGACTTGATGAAAAATGGGTGCAATATCCATATGGGTAAGTTCTAAATCTCTTGTTGTCTACACATTAAATAGACTTGTGAAGAATCAGGGAATACTTTTTGCAGTGCCCATCCTAGTTTCCTTCCAAATGTGGTGAGCTGCCTGGTGTCTGCAGGAGGTAAACTGTGCTTTTCCATCTCAGAAATGCTTTTCCAGCTGTTGAGGAGACATGCTGATAAAGAATCCACCTCCTCTGGAAAACAGTAAGCACAGTTGCTGATCATGGAGAAAAGATCTATCATTTCAGCCTCGCTTGTTCTATGTATTACCTTTGTGTGAGTGGTTGCAAAGGTACTGGGGCTATTGAAGATTAAAAAAAAATCATGGTATGTCAAGATGCATTTGGTTTTGAACTATTCTGTAATGGATAATAAACTATTATCTTCAAGCTTAGTAGTTTTGCACTGAGCTGAGGATTGTTTGTACCTTTTTTGGGAGGGACTGTGACCTTTTGCATAGCTGCAATGTGATGTACCAAGCAAAGCATTTCCTGTTGTAGTCAGTGTGTCTGTGCAAAAGTGGACAATGCAGTATTTTTCAGTGTGCTAAATATCATGTCCTCTGCATACAGTTGGGATATTTAGATGAATATTTAACAAGAGAGTGAAGGGCAACACCAATTTGCAGTGCCTGTGATCTGTCTGGGACTTGTGGATTTACTGGAACCTTCACTTAAAAATGGTTTAGACTGAGGGAAAGAGTTGTTAATTCAAAGATGTTAATCAGTGTCTTACAGAATGGACACATGGGTTAATAAGCCATAATATATTGCCTCTGCAGGCTGAAATGGACACATGGGTTAATAAGCCATAATATATTGCCTCTGCAGGCTAATTCCATATTTCTTTGTATGTACTTATCTATAGCCTCAAGTCATAAGAACTCTGCATGTGCCTTAAACAAATGTGATCATTTAATATCTGCATTACTAGCCCATGCCTCTGCCATTGCACAGGTTTTCTTGTTTGGTTTTAAGTGATTAAGGGAAAAAATGTGTGTTAGAACAAATTTGAGAAGTTGCTCAAATTTTAGTGTCACCTGGCTCTGGCACTGTAGAGTATACAGAATAAACTTAATTGCTACCCAGAGTTTGGTGTTGTTCTGGAAATGCTCTTATTTGCCTTTTTGTCCTTTAGGCACATCTCATCATTCTCCAAAGGTCAGAAAGCTACTTCCTTTTTTTGTCCACCCAGCCCTTCAGTTTGGAGTTTCTGTCTCCACCCAGGTTTTTCAGAACTCAATATTCAAACAACATATTGGTGATTTGACTTACCTAATTTTTTTTCTTCCTTCTTCCTAAAGAAAACCAGTTGAGAAGCTGCAGCTGGTAGACCTTTGAAGACTGTAATTAAAATGTCAAAATAAGGAGGGGTTTTGGACTTTTAATTATCAAGTGGGAAATGTCTTTTCTTCCTGCTCTTCTTTAGTTCTAATAAAGTACAGGTTTTTCACATGGCACTTCTGACATTTTAATTACAACATGATGGTTTGGGCAGTGAAAAATAATTATTATACAGTTAATTCAAGCTATGTGCAGTTTTAATGGTTGTTTCTACTGAAGTTGCTAAGATTTACTGCCCTGAGAGTTTCAAGAGTGATACAGGTGGGAGTGTCCTTACAGCAGAGCAAGGAAACTAAAGCTTTCATTTCTTGTAGGCCTGAGGATACACTTCTCTCCACAGGTAAAGCCTTTTAGTTAGGTTCCCATCCTCTGCTCCCTTTTGTTGTTAGTGATGGTATCTTTACCCACATTGCAGGTCAGCCAGAACAATATTACCATGATGTCATCCCCATCTCCTGTCCAGCAAGCTCAGACTCCCCAGTCGATGCCTCCCCCACCCCAGCCGCAGCCGTCTCCTCAGCCAGGCCAGCCAACTTCTCAGCCAAACTCCAATGTCAGGTGAGCCACACTGCAACTTCTGAGCACTTCTGCTAATGCCATTAGTGTGAGGTTTTCAGAAACATTCAGTAATCTTACTCTGTTTCCATTGAAGTGAATGAATTTTAATACCAACTCCAATGGGAGCACAGCTGAGATTGTGTTGAATTGACTCTGAAAACTCACATTTTGCATAAAGGGTCTGTGTATGAAATCTCACCAAGGCAGAACTACAGACTGCCATAATAATGCTTACTAAAATCACATCTCCTTATAGGCTGA
The DNA here is from genome assembly GCA_013399455.1 of Anthoscopus minutus. NCBI lineage: Eukaryota > Metazoa > Chordata > Aves > Passeriformes > Paridae > Anthoscopus > Anthoscopus minutus. The sequence continues at coordinate 1,526,026 of VWYI01008026.1, read as the reverse complement.
TGATCCTTCCTTGTCAGGCTCTGTCAGGTTTAATTCTATGCTTATTTTTCAGCTCTGGCCCTGCTCCATCCCCCAGCAGCTTTCTCCCCAGTCCATCTCCACAACCATCGCAGAGCCCAGCAGCTGCACGAACACCTCAGAACTTCAGTGTCCCATCCCCAGGTCCTTTAAACACTCCAGGTAAATGATGTGAGAGATATACTGCACACCTTGGGTTGGTAACTGTAATAGTTCCTGGGAAACCTGTTCTTTTTAGCACAGAGTAAATCTGCAAGAGCTCTGTGTAACAGCTGGCATTGCAGGTAGTGAATATCACATACACCACATAACACAACAGCTTGGATTCCCAAATCAAAAATGAAGCCTCTTTTCTCATTGCTGAACTGTGTAATGTTTTTTTCTACCTTCCCCAGTCTTTGAAAAAAAGAGTGATACTTAATTTAATGGAGCAAGTTTATTGGGGCAAAATGATTCCTTAGTTCCAACAGGAAGGAACCCTTAGTGACACTGTGCAGTTGGAAAGGACATAACCACTCCATCCCAGGCAGCAGGCTGCTTTGCTCCAGAACACCTTCCCAGGTGTTCTCTGGCACTTTGCACTTCCCTACCAGACAGAGTAAGCAGTTTGTGATCCTGTGAATGGAGTAACAGATAGGAAAGGACCCACTTAACAAAAACTGCTGTGAATTTATGTTATTTATTTTGTGTTTAAAGCATCAGAGTGGAGGCAAATGAAAAAAAGAAAATGGGTATATGGAACTTTGCAGCTGTTGTGCTCACAGATCATTATTTCTACACAAAGATGGGTTGGGCAAGCACTTGAACTATGGAGGGCATCCAGTTGTGGATTTGGATATTTGATACAAGCTACACTTTGAGAGTGCCACATTTCAGATCAAAAATCTGAAGTGTGAGAATAATGTTCTGCAGTATCTTTCATCACCCTGTGACATGCATTCTTCCTTTTTACCAGGAAATCCAAATTCTGTCATGAGTCCAGCCAGTTCTGGTCAGTCAGAGGAGCAACAGTATCTGGAAAAACTCAAACAACTATCAAAATACATTGAGCCACTCCGGAGGATGATCAATAAAATAGACAAAAATGAAGGTGAAGTTTCCTGTATTTGGCTATGAATTTATCTGTGTCAGCTCCCTTATCTGCTGAAAGAAGCAATACTTTCTTTTGTGGTGACTTCTTTTCCAGGGATGAAAAATGTCAGATAAAGTTAGCTGTTCTTGCTTCTAACTAAAGATTGTAGTGTGAGGAATGGGCAAAAATCCTTATCCTTAAATTCTCATTAGATTGGTTTTTTTTAACTTCTGATGGTTCTGAAACATGCAGATTTTATGCTTTGGATATACTGAGGACTAGATGACAAGTCTTTAATCCTCACTGCTTTCTTTAGTATTGGCTCATGTTTTCATTTTTAACGGTGTGCTGTATTTTTCTGTCTGCAAGAAGGGGAGCTATTCTTGTGGTCAGTGTTTGTGTTTCTCACACTGTTTCAGATAGGAAGAAGGACCTGAGTAAAATGAAGAGTCTCTTGGATATCCTGACTGACCCTTCAAAACGGTAACTCTTCCTGGCAGTTTCCCCAGCTATTCAGAAATCTGTTGTTTGGCACCCAGCCCTGTTGCCTTTGAGGCTGGCTGTCTCTGGGGCTCAGCTAGCAGAAACATTTCAGCTGAGGTGCACATTTGGTGGGTGGTGTGGATGAAACTTCTCCTGTTCCACAGGTGCCCCCTGAAGACGCTGCAGAAATGTGAAATTGCTCTGGAGAAGCTGAAAAATGATATGGCTGTGGTACGTAATGCTTTGTGCCAGCAGAGATAAGCAACTCATCCCAAAAGGCCTTAGTAAGACTTGGCTGGATTGTTTTTGCAGTTTTTATTCTTCATGCTGTGAAAACTTCAAGTAAGGTTGGACAAAAAAAGAAAACAGGAAAAAATGGGCAAGCATTTCTTTATGTAAGCCACCTGTATGTATCTTTTAACTGAACTTTCAATTTCTTGTGCAATTGAATCGTTCTTTCTTTGGACTGTGGCTGATTTTAGGACAGCCTTCCTAAACCAAAACTGCATATGTTTTGTTTCCTCCCTTAATGTTATTATGTGCAGTTTTGAGAATCATTTGCATTTCATGTCTTAGAAGTTTACTGCTATAAAATTTTCCAGAGTCAACAATAGATATTTCTATTTTTGGTGATGATTAAAGAAAAAGTGGCTTCTGTTGTGTTTCAGCCTACTCCTCCACCTCCCCCAGTGCCCCCTACCAAACAGCAGTACTTGTGCCAGCCCCTTTTGGATGCTGTTCTGGCCAACATCCGTTCCCCAGTCTTCAACCATTCCCTGTACCGGACGTTCATGCCGGCGATGACCGCGATCCACGGGCAGCCCATCACGTACGTACCACGGGCTGCTGCCTGGCCTGAGTGCTCAGTGTTGGAGGGAAAATGCCTCTGGGGAGATGATGAAAAGAACAGATGGGTTTATGGATGGGGGTGACTTAGAACTTTTCTTTTTTCACATGTGAAATGTCTTATGAGTACAGTGTTAGCACGTTTTCACCCGGTCCTCTTGTGTTCTACACAGGGCTCCCATTGCTTCCCCTCGGAAGAGGAAATACGAAGAGGATGAAAGACAAACCATACCAAATGTCTTACAAGGAGAAGTTGCAAGATTAAATCCTAAATTCCTGGTGAACCTGGACCCTTCACACTGCAGTAATAATGGCACAGTTCATCTCATATGCAAGCTAGGTAAGAAAGAGGGAGATGTGCAGGCTGGTTCCTCCTTGGGGTTCACAGGCTAGACATCAAGCTCAGTTATGCACAGAAAGCCTCCTGTCTAGCAAGGAATGCTCTGCTCTGATGGAAGTGTGTTTGCCTTTTAGATGACAAGAATCTTCCAAATGTCCCACCACTCCAGCTCAGTGTTCCAGCAGACTATCCAGATCAGAGCCCTCTGTGGATAAAGAACCCCAAACAGTATGGTATGAAGATGCTGCCATGACATTTGTTGGGCATGTGGATGTGGCAGTAGTGGGGAAGTGTGAACACCTAATGTTGCTCTTTTATTTTAATGTTTTTAATATGATTTTTATGACAACTTCCTTTATCTTTTCTCTCTTTTCTCCAGCAGCCAATCCCTTTTTGCAGTCAGTGTATCGATACATGACTTCAAAACTGTTGCAGCTCCCAGACAAGCATTCAGTCACAGCTCTCTTGAACACCTGGGCACAAAGCATTCGTCAGGCCTGTCTCTCTGCTGCATAACAGCTCACCTCCTAAATCATGAAGCCAGAAAGAAGCTCTCAACAGCTGGCCTCTTCCACATGCCACTGGAAGACCACAGTGTGGGGAGGTTACTTCAGAAGAAAGAAGCCTTATGTTGTTTTGTTTCTAGGTTGTCAGGTTCAGTAGAGAACCTGATGTTAGACTTAGTTTCAATGCTTTCTGTCTTCTGCCTCTGTGGACTTTTGCCAGCATTTTCAGATATACAAAATGTGTATATATGGTTCTCAAGACTGTAATTAGGATGAGTTTTTATTGTCTTCTTAGAGAAGAAATTATTTGTGGACTTCCATCGGGGAGTCTGGTATGAGGGTGTCTCGGGGGTAGGGAAAAATGTCCTAATTTGCTTCAAAACTTGTTCAGTGCCAGTATTTCTTTCACATTGTTTGTTTTGTGACCTGATACTGCCCCAGAAATAAATAAGCTGCAACTCAAATGTGCTTGCAAACTTCCCAGTGGGTGCAGGAAATATTTTTGACTATTAGCTTTGTCCAGTGATGGGATAAATTACATCCTTTTAAGCATCCTCAAATATGAGATAAATCTGGATAATTAGACTTGGGGGTGGAAATATGGAACCAGAGCAAAAAAGGTACTTTATAGCTTGTTTTAAATGCAACTTTGTATAAACAGTTTTTGGTCAGCATGGGCCACGTTTCTCACTCCAAAAGAGTAAGACTGATGAGAAAGAAAAGACACTAATGTGCACACTGACTTCCTCTATAAATTCAGTAAATTGTATGTAAAGATGGGGAGGAAACCAACAGTGTAAAGGCCAAGTGTCACAAATCAATCCAGCAGGGCTGCATCTGCATTTCTTCTTCTAAGAGTCTTTCTGAGGCATCTGGCTTCCAGTGGGAGTTAATGCAGTGCATGGAATGATTCTATACATCAGTTTGTTTAAACAAAAAAGGCAAAACCCAGTATCTCAGGAGTCGAACTGACAACTCATCCATTGTGCCTTGAACAGTGATGGGCACTCAAGTCAGTCAACAGCTGCCTTAGTGTTGGCACTTTGAATGAAAATACCACAAGAAACTCTAATGCATTTTTCATATTTCCCCATGTGTCTTAATTGCTCCTTCTTAAGTTCCTGGTGCAGGAGAATTCCAAATAGCAGATGTTCCAATTATATGCTGCCCCATCTCTCTCTGTATGGTGCAGCAAACCTTAAAGAGAAGCTGGCTTTCTTAGAGTGTCAGTAAATTGCTATGACCTCTGTAAATCCATGTGGTGTCATCAGTTTTAGGATGTTTTTGAATGTGGGTACTTAGTAAGCACTGACTGAGGCAGCAGAGTGCTGTCAGTATTTTGTACATGAGCTAATGCATTATCTGTTTGTTTCTACTGCAATAAATTTATTATTATTCCTGTGTTGGATGCTAACATTGTACTGCTCTTCCCCTGTTAAGATACCATGAGGTGAGGGTTGCTGTGTTGTGTGGTAGGTGAAAACTCACAGGCTTTGAAGGTTAGGGGACAGAACCATAAATTCTCTGGGTCTCCTGCACCACATCCTCCCTGTCCTTAGGGAACTGGAACAACTGGTCAAGGGGTTAGTGATGAGATCTACCTGTGGCATGACTTCAGTTTTATACTCATGGCTCATTCTTCCCCCCTCAAAAAAGAACCAACCAAACAACATATTCACTAGAGTCTACAGGAGTACTTTTATAAAAATAAAATTTACATTGGTTATCTCTACAAGGCCACATCAATGTTTATAAAACTCCATTAACTTTTAGTATTGAAAAATATTTTAGGAAGATCTGATATAATTAAAACATTTTAGTCATGTAATCCTCATTTTAGTCAGGCTCATCCTTAAAACATTTATTTTTACAAGCCAGGAAGAGGAGGCTAGTGTTCATGTGGTTTCCATCCTTCAAAGAAAAAAGTCATTATTACAGCATAAAGAAAATATCCAGTTAGGATAATGAATGTGCAACCAACTGGCCCAACATAAAACCAGGATGCAAGGAAGTAGATCATCAGCAAAGAAATCAGAGTCCTGTAGCTGGCCAGAAACCTCAGACTGATCCTGGGTCCCCAGTTCTGGCTCATTCTGTCCCTCACCACAGGGCTGTACCTGATTTTCTGTACGAGCTGGGGGTTGGTCAGATGGTAGCGACAGAGTCTGCCAATGAAATCGTCCCTGGAGCAAAGCACTTCCATCTGATCAGCAAACTGAGAGAAGATGCATTTAAAAGTTAGTGTCCTCCTGCAAATGCTGTCATAAAGTAACTTATTTCAGGATTTTCTTCATTTAGAGAATGAGAATGATAGGAAACAGGGGATCAAACTGCACTTTTAAACAGCAGAACTGTCTTAGTGCTGACTTGCCTTTTCATACCTAAGAAAAGAATTTGCTTTTCCTGTTTAGAAGCATTCATTCTGAATGTTACTTCACTGTTCCTCAACCATGAGTCCCTTAATAAATCACATTTGCAACGTTTTGTGTAGGAAAAGCAGAATTACAGGTAGAGAAACAGGCCTCACAGCACTGGGAAATACCCATCTAGACCCCACTAAAGAAGATGGAGTAAGAACAAATGAAGTGTCAAACAGGTACAGGTGAAGAAATGTGCAGTGGCAAAGCCAGGAGGAGGCAGTGCTGTGCTTACCCTTTGGTTGAGCAGCGAGGACAGGCGGAACAGGAGCCGGACCAGAGCCGCGTTTTCGTAGCTGCGGATGGGCTGGAGCTCAGCATCCCCTTGGTACTGCAGCTCAAACCTCCGTAAGCCATTTATGATCTAAAATGGGAAAAGAAACACCTGTTCTTGCAGCTTCCATCTGAAACACCTTTTTACTGGCACCTCTCCTAGCCCCAAGTAAGTTGCTTTTTTTTTCAGCATTGGAGAACTTGTTTATTCAAGAGCAACCTAGGTAGCGATATGGAATTTTCTCTCACCTGGTACCTGCCTAGGGGTGTAAGAATGAGGCCATTCTCACTTGCAATGCAGTCTGGAAGTTGTTTTTTTCCATTCTCATCTTGAGCTGTCCCACACTTCATCATCATCTGGGTCAGCTGGGCTTCACTCAGCTACACAAGAATAACACAGTTCTAAAGCAGCTGTTTGATCCACCCCCTATTTAATTTACTTGTCACTTAACAAACTCATTAGCAATGGAAGTCCTTGGTAGACAGTTCAGATACCAAAAACTGCTTAATAGCACCTCAGTTAGACAATTAAAAACGTGATCAACCTCTCCAGATTTGTCTGTGCTTGTCCAGTTCTAGGGATGTGTTCTGGTTTATACCTTCCTTAGCTCCCAAGGAGTATCAAAGAGCTGTCTCCCAGGCAAGGAGTGCAAGTTCTCTACAAGGGAGTGTGGCTGCAGAGAAACTAATCTCTTATTTTTAAGTTTTAACAGTTCATCCATAGCTGCAGTTGTATTTTTACAGCTCTACATTTAGAAGATACTGGAGAGATTTTAAAATTGCCTGTTTGGAAACATGAGGAGAGACTTGTATAAACAGGTTTGGTATAAATTATACTGCCCAAAAGAGTGGTCACTTAAACAAAGTAGGTTTGATACTTAGAAATTCAGAACACCTAGTTCCATCTGTATCGAAAATGGGTTTGAAGCAGGTAATGTTGAGATGTTAGAATTTACTAGCAAGGTCTCTGGCCAGCTTTGTGACCCCACACAGTACGAGAGACACAGACGTACATTTGGCGAATCCTGACTCGTTCTCACTGCACAAGTTCCTAGAAAGATCTTACTTACCTTAAAGATCTGGCACAAATATTCCAGTGCCTTCTCCAAATATTCATCTGTTTTTTTGATGCTGTCCTGCCCAATTTCATCAAGGTCATTGCCTGTGTAGGAACCATTCACCTCAGATGGTGTGAATCTAAACCATGAGAAGAAGGACTGACTGGCCATTGTCTCTGCAGAATGGTCTGATATGGACTTTGCTGTCTGCTGTGCCTGACAAATTAACTGGGCCAGTTTTAACACCTGCAACAAAAACCAAAAATTGTATGGGATGAAGATAAAGGACTACTAAGCATCAATATATGGACAAAACTGTGCTTTGACAGCTGAAAGTGAGAGCAGTCCCAGCAAACTCAGTCCCTGAATGCATATGGGCTTGTGCTGACTTGTTAGCTGGACCTCAAATAGGGCAGAGGCAGTTCTGTTGAAGCATTTAAGAAACCTCAGTGCTGCTTAGGTTCTTCAGCTGCTGTTTTTTTTTCTTTTTTCTTGCTGCTTTTGTCTGACTTGCTGGTAGGTACTGATCAATCAGAAGACCACAGTAAGCATGTTTGAGAGGAAATATCATATACTGCTCCAAGGCAGAAAGTTGTTACATTAACTTACTACTCATCAAAGAGAAGCAAATTTTTACAGCTGTGCTGGACTGAGACCCCTCAGAGTCCAGAAGTCACTGTCAGCAAATTATTCAGTAATACAGGGTGTAAAGTTTTCCACTCTTAACTTCTCCTGAAATGGACGCTCAGCACTGAGAAAACACCTGTCACAGTAGAAAGGCAGGTGACAAGGAGCCTCTTGCTTACCAAATTCCTGACTTCTGCACCAAACATCTGTTTGTACTGGAAGTCCTGTCCTTCCAGGCTGTAAACATGACTCTTCACCTTAAATGAGGCATCTGTAACAGCTGGAGACCGTGATGACAAAAAACTCCCACCAAGAGTGGGGCTCATAAAAAGTCTGTGTTGACGGTGGGGAATAACAAGTTCTGGCTCCAGGAATAACTGTTCTCCTAGAATTTGAAAAAAGCAGTGGAGATGGTTACATAATACTAGTCTTGCTGGGGAAGGTCCAGCTGCCTTAAGGCTGCTGGGCAACCTTATTTAGAGAGAGTTCTGAGGGGAAGGAGGCCTTAATCACAGTTCATATTTACTTCTCTCTGCCCAGAGCAGAACATGTCAGCGTGCATTTAATGCAGACCATACAAAACAGCATTTAAAGTTCATAACATTTTTCAACAAAAGGCAGAGGAGAAACATTCTTTGCCAAATGACACTGATACTTGCCAGATCTCACCACTCCCAAATTCACTATATCCTAATTATCCTGAAATGCATGCACAACTCTTACTAAGCATAGAGACTTTCAGAGATATAAAGTTTAAATCCTGAAGTATATAATGAAGTAATACAAGTGTAAGAAAAACTGACAGTTGCAATTGGGTTCTTTATTCTTTAAAGAAAAATTGTGGAATGCAATCTATGGTGATGAGAAGACAACTACAGACTTACTAAACCAACTGGCAAACATTAGTGAAGACACTTTTGAATGTCTTCATATAGCACAGAATAGCACAGAAAATGGGAGAGAGGTCCATTCACCTCAGTGCTTCTGAGATGAGATGTAACTGCTGTGAAGAAAGATTGAGACAGGACAACACAAAATGTCAAAATACCCTTTTACCTTTCAGGATCATTTCAGCTAGATTGGGCTGAGCAAAGACCTTCGCTACTCGGAACACCATGAGGGCATTTTTTGGACTGACCAAGTCTGTTCGAAGAGCTCTGTTCAGAAATCCCACAAACAGCTTGGTATACATGAGCAGATTTTCTTGAATGAAGGCAGCCCTGTCAAAGTGAGTACAGGATTTGTGAGTACAGCTATTTAAAGAACTGTTATTTTGTCTTCTACCAAATAAGTCACTAAGGGAATGTTTTATACTGTCTCTGGAAAGATGGCCAATTTATACTGAGACAAAAGAATACTCTCAAAACAAGAACTCGTGTTCTAAGAAATTCTCTAGTCTTATACAGGAATTTAATCCAGGTTGGTGCATAGCTCCTGAAATCCTGCTGTTTCACTCAGGATCTCCTCGAGGTTTGGATCAGATCAGCCCCAGCTGCTCCCCTCCTCACCATTTCTCCGAGACGCTGCGGGGCAAAGGCTCCGTACTTTGTGGTGGCTTTTCAGGTGCATATCTCCAGGGCTGCAAGTAACTCAACCACATCTCAAGAACCTAAGCAAAATCACACATAAATCCCCATGAGTGCCAATACTTCTTTGGAAAGGAAGGCAGGAAGAGTTATTTTTAAAATTTGTTATATAAAGAATTCCACTGGTCTGGAAGAGAGATATAAGAGACCAAGAAACAGCTGCTAGATAGCAGTAACTAATAACTAGTTCTAATAACTAGTTCTAATAACTAATAACTAGTTCTGTTGAGTACAGACTTAGGTGGAGAAGCAGGTACATACTGCTCTGAAAGAGGCATCCAGAGGCCAGTGGCCAAAACAGTGCTGCAGAAAGATATAAAGCTTCTCCTGGACAAACCGAGGAATCACAACCCTGCAAAAAGTTTCAAAGACATTCACATGTATAAACTGGCAGCAAATTTTAAAACCAAAACATACAACCCTACCAACCAACAACCCAACACACTTTCACAAATGCAAATAGAAAAAGAATTGAGCAAAATTTTTTTTTAACTGAAACTACTTTCATTGAAAGTAATTGCTTTCAACTGAAACTACTAGCCATTGAATTTCAATTCAGATTATTAAATACCAAATACTAAACTAACCTTGGCCAGAATCCTCTGGTAGCATTTTCTTTTCTCTATATACTAGTGCAACAGCTGCTGCTGCTGAGGCTGAACTCCCCTCCTACCCCAAGGCTCTCCTATACTTTTAATAATGTACTTCTGTATTTAGCATCAAAGCAGCATAATTCAACCTCTCAGAGAAGATTTCTGTGGACAAAGCACAGCTTTTCAGTTCTATACATTTCAGAGACATGCCCATGTACCAACCTTTTAAACTCCTCCAGTGGGCTGGCTGTGTGGGAGTGGGCTGAAGGGGAGAGAGGCTCTGGTTTCAGGCTGTTGCTGAAAGCATGCAGATGTTTCACAAGCAGTCTTACCACTAGCACATGCTCTTCAGTGGGCTTGAATGACTCCTAGATTCAAAGCAAAAGAGAGGCAACTAATGAGTGTCATTTGCTAAATTCCAGGCAATTCAGGAGACTGATATTCTCAGATCCAAATACAGGAAAAGATCTCTTCCTTCTAGGTTCTTCACCATAGTTTGGTGCCACCTGATTTTGGACAGGTTTGCTCCCCTAGACAAGCTGCATCAATCTTCTGCCACCAGTTCACTAAGAAACAGCAGCATATTTGGAGTGTAAGAAAAATTATCTGCAGTACTCTAATGCACTGAATTTTGGGCTAGCTTTAAAGAACAGAATAACTTGTAGATTTTGACTTACCCCTTTCTGAAAAAAGAACATTCAGCCTTTCATTATGGCTGTAAGTTCATTGCTGCAGAAGCACAGCAGGTCCTTTGTTTATGCTCATGGCTGGCTTTACCAAGTTCTCCTTCCTATGCTGGTACTCATCAGCCTTACAGGAGAGAATAATCCTAGACAGTTACAGTCAGAACAAGATCTGGTTCGAGTCCTGTCAGATCCTGTTGGGTCTAACATCCTCAGGGGGAGAAGTAGTCTGGGTGGGAGCAGCACAAGGAGTGATGGGGAGCCACAGTGATGTCACTAAAGAGAAGTGAGTGTTTGATAAACAGGGAGGTGAACAAGGCAAAGGTGTGCTGGTTGTCCCAGCTGCTGTGCAGCCAAAGCACAAACTCCTCTGCTACTGTCACCTGCTTAAACATGGAACTCATCTCAATCCACCACTGAAGGCAGATTTTGAGATTTGTATTCTGTTTCACAAAAGTTGAGAAGAATAATGTACATGAAGAAATGTAAGTTATAGCTGCAGATATAATGGAAAGTGCTGGAAAGGTGTATTGGATTAGCTGCAAGAAGCTTCCAGTGCTTGAGGCAGGGAGGAATGTGTGTCTATGTCTGTCTTTATGTCCTTTCTCAGCAGTGCCTGAGGCAAAGCACGTGTCCTTTCACACTCTTTAAGATTTTGGATACACTGTGACATTCACTCCAGGCTCCATGACAGACACAGCCCTGTAGTGCAGCCTGACCTGAGACTCCTCTAAGAGAGGGACAAACCTTTACCAGTTCTAATGAAGGCTGGGCTTGTTCTTGACAGCTCCAACTTGTATCAACATGTCTTCTACAGTCCTGATGAGTTCATGCAAGAAGGCAGAACCCCAAGAAGTTGTGTGGTCCTTGGAGTCTGGACCAGGATCTCCACAGCAATTAGTGAGGCTGAGTACTCTGCTACAAGCCTTGAAAGGGTGTAATTTTAAAAATCCCAAGCCTTCCTTGAAGGTACCTTTGGAATTTACAAAACCATCCCATTTCAATACATCATTTTGGGTGATGTTAGTACTTTTTCCACACAGCAGTTCTTACAATTTCCTCTTAGCCTGGATCACCATCATCATGAAGGTCACTGGTTTAAAAACTACTTTTCCCCACAAGTGTTTTTGCTGTCAAACCTTTTCATACAGGAGGGACGTGTGCCATTCTTAATACAGTAATTAAATAAATGTAACAGTAAATAAAGATGTAAAGTAGTACTTTGACTGTTCCTTTCTGAACAGCACCTTAAGATATCATAGCACTTAATTAAAACAAAACAAAAGGATTAAAGAGCAGGGAAATGCCATGTAGTGCTAAAGAGCTTTATAGTATATAAGCTTAGCCCTCCCCATTCCCAAAATGAAGACCCAATGAATAAAGGGCTGAAGTAGGGAAAGAGGAATCAGGAATCTGTTCCAACAGGAATGTTTTTGCATGCACATTTCCTGAACAATCTGCAAATGTACCACTTGTGCTTTTGCAGAAGTGGACAGTCAAGTTGACATTGCCACCACAAATTTAGCATTATCCAATGACATTTCCTTGGCTAAAAACCCCCAGATGTTACCTACCTTAATCTGGGTGACAGCCATGCAAATTCTGATCTTTTCTTCCACGCAAGGTTTGCTTAAATGACTACTGTGTGAGAGGCAGAAATCTGCCTCTGGTGAAGACAGCTTTGGTGCCAAAAAACAGCATAGCTGGTAAGTCTTACATTGCAAGAATGCATCTCTAGAAACAGAGTTTCCAATTAGTCCTCATAACATAAGAGTTTAACTCTTTTCTCCATGACCATAACGTGCTAGAGTTTAACTCTTTTCTCCATGACCTTTGCTAATATCTCTCAGTATCTGTTTCACTGAACAATTTAGTGAATTTCAATGCAGCATTCTCAAATTATAAAACCACACGTTGGCAGAAGAAGCTGCTTTACAGCCAGCACCAATACACTTCGCAGATTATGATGGAACAAGATTTTTAAAAAGGAAACAAAATGAAAAGATGGTAATACTTGGTATGCGTGGAGGGCCTGGTAGCTGGGTTGGGCAGGACTACCGTGGTGTTTACTGGAGATACTGAGTCTGTAGTGGAGAACCTCCAGCTGAGACAACAGAAACAAAAAGGAAGGGGGGAGGGAAAAAAAGGAGAGAAGAGAGCAAGAGAAAAAAAAAGTGAGAATGAGCCCAAGGAAGAAGGGTGGGGGGAAAAATGAACATCACAAATACAGTCAAGGACAACATATCACAGTAACAACTGTAGCCACAGTATCCTCTTTTTTTCCTGGTGTTCAATAGATTGGTTCCACAGTTCTTCTTACCCTTTATCAACCTGGAAATACAACTGGGAGCAGGCGTCACAAACATGGCTGTTCTCTTTGCTGTGCTTAGAGCAAGGACTGTTGAGGGACATGGAGCTTTTGCCAAATAAATTCCCTACTTCAGAAGTGAATTGAACTGCAGCAACAAGGATTTACACATTGCTACAGTGTTTTATTAAAAATGGAGCAAGAGACCAACACTCTGCAAACATTTTCACATTTATTTTGAAAACTTTGTAATTTCTTCCTGCTCTGGTGGAGAAGCACAGTTTGTATGAAGAAGAAACTCAAACTGGACCCTCCTGTCCAGAGAAATCCTATGTCTTCTCTCTGCTCAAAGGCCATTTGGGAAGGCTGCAGGTCTTGTGAATTACCTCAAAAGAGGGAATTACTTTTGCTGTTAGGGAAACTTTATACATCTAAAAAAGCAAAGACACACCTAGCACAGTGTTATATGCAAATGGCATCTTGCCATAACACTGAAGTCTCTGCAAGCCTCAGCCAGATCCCTTCTTGAAGGAACAACCTGACCAGCACCTTCTGACTAGGACAGTGAAGAGAGGATACTGTAGCAACAGTGACACACATGTATGAAATTAATGAAAAAACATAAAACAAAAAATGTACACTACACAGACCCCAATGACTGTTGTCAGGCATCTAAACTAACTCTCCAGATCACACCTCTGCTGTCTTTAAACAGCCTCTACCCCATCTCCTCCACTGTCAGTTTGGCAGCGTTTGGTTTCACACCCTTCGAGTGGGAGGGCTCCCCAAGAGCTGGGGCAGATTGTCTGCTTCCACCTGACTCCCCTGCCACAGGGATCTGCAGCCCCCTGGGTTTTAATGGGTGTTCCACATGCAGTGCTGGGGGCTGAACACCTGGCATTGGAAGGTCAGGAAGCATGACAAAGTTTGATAAAACTACTTCTTTTTAAGGGTTTCTTGTGGTAACAGCAGAAGGGAATAGGAAAAAAGATGCTGCACGCTTGGACTCTAGATCATCAGAGAGAGAAAAAACAGACAAAAGAATTGGAAAATAGCTGAATTAAAAGGGAAAACAGTGACAGCATAGCAAATAGCATCAACCTCAGGTTCACAGCAGACCAAAAAAGAATTCAAAGTTGTAATGTGTATCTTCTCAGAAGAAATTATTTACTATTCATTCCCATTCCATTGCCTTCTGCTTACAAAGACAAGTCTGTGATGACATTAACAAGATTTAAGGAAAAATTTGTGATTCTCCTTCTCAAGCAAGTTACTTCTCTGAGCTCTGTCTGCCCATGAAAGCAAACAGATCAGGCTGCTGGACAAAGAATGAGAAATTTCTGCAGAACCTCATCCCACCTTCCAACACAGATATGCAGCCATTTCAAATCACTGGTGCTCAAACAGCTTGAGATCCAGGACTGAATGGCCACTAATTACCCTTCCTCCCAAACACACAGAAGGCTAAATGGAATAAAGTAAACCTGCATAATTATCAATGATTTTAAGAATAAGGTATAGGGCCATCTTGGGTCTCCAGTCAAGGTCTTTAATGCTCATGTTAGAACTTACACTTCTGGATGTTCAAGTTCCTCACCTGAGGAACCACAAGGCAGATTGTTCTCCTACAGCCCACCCAGTCTACAAAGTTCAGTTTAAGCATCACAGACTAATGAACAGTCCTGCCCCCAGCTGACTTGGAACCCCTCCTCAGTCCTGCAGGAGAGATCCTTTCTCCATTTCTGTATCTCATGGGGAATTCCAGTCCCCCATTCCACTCTTCCACCCCCCCAAAGAGGAAGATTTCCTATTTTACATGCTCATGATTACTTCCCATCAAAGATGAAACTAAAGTACCATCAGGGAGTTATGGCCTCAGGTTGTGGCTCAACACACCTTGTGGAGGATCCTGAAGTGCTGATTTCAGAGCACTGTAAGCTCTACCTAGGCCCTACTCCACCATAAGGTGCAGAGTCATTGTCTGCTCCCTAGTGCTAGAAGAGAGCATCTGAAATACAGAGGGTGAACAGAGGAGAGAAGTTTAAAGCAATCATCATTTCTGGCCTAAGCACAGCGCTTGATGCACAGAGACTGGACAGACAGACAGACCAAAGGTACTTCAAGCAAAGCCTTTCCATCACAGGTGCACAGCCATGCTGCTGGGAGTCCCAAGTGGAGACTTTGCAACATTAGTGAGTTTGCATTTTGACCTCAACTTTGAGAATAAAAGACAAAATCCATCACATTTCAGCTCTCCAATGTTTTTCCCTAGCAAAATATAAATGTCTTTTATTTCATATCCTGTGGAGTGAAGGATTAGAATTTTTTAATCAACTCTCATATTGTACTTCCACACAGGAATAAATCCTGAGTAGCTTTTATTATTTCTCTCCTCTTCTATGAAAGTCCCACTGTGACCCAGAGGGAATTCAGAGGATCAACATTTTCTCCTTCAAATTCCCTTTACATTTATAATGCCTTCAATCTTAGCCTCCCCAACACTTACTTACTCCTTACATGCAGTAGTTTGTTACTGAACAGGCCACCACAAACTGCTTACAACAGTGTATTATCTGAGCAATAGCTTGTCAGATAATCCAAATTCTGTAGCTACAGAACTGCTTCTGACACCATCACGGTGAAAAGCATATTTTGGAGCATGAAACAATAAAAATGGCAGTTTAGTAAGATTTTTTTGTTTTCAATTTGGATTTAGGCTGAAAAATAGTTATGGATGTTACAGTTTACCAATTGTTATCTCAGTAACAGTTGCTATCTCTGCTGGAAATCAGTTTTAGCTATTTTTAGTAGTCATGTTGCTCCCATGGGATTTAGTACAATGGTTTTATAGTGGCATCTTCTCAATCATTAGTACTTGATATTGATGTTCAGATTGTTGTGACCATCCCACAAACTCATCTTGAACAAAAAAAAGAAACAGAAACCAGAACAAAACTAACACAACTTCTGCAATGAAGGCAAATCTGGATGACACACTTATTCACAACATTCTTTGTAACTGGATTATCAACTCTGGCACACTTATGTAGATACTCTGGTAAGTTACTTCTTTGCTTTGGACCAATATACAAAAACAAATTCTGCACAGAATAGGAGATTTATCCCAAGGTAAGAGCTCAACCACCAGGTGATGTTCACGAGTGCAGTGCAAACTATTACCTTGACATGAGGGGACTGCATTTTCTGATACATTTCCAGGGAGTAATGATGAAGCCACATTTCAACAAAGATCTGCAAAACAAATATTTTCTCAGCTAGGGAAAGAGAAAGTCAGAAGATAAGTATAAGGAAGACCACAGTATATAACTTGAAAAGTGAGCTGTACTGGTAAACAGACAGCACTTATTCAAGATGTTTCAGGTTATCATGCCAATGGCTGAGATGACAAACTCTTAGCACCTGCCAGGCATCAACAGGTAGGAACTCAGTTCAGAACAACTGCTAAATCTAGATTTTCTTTTCCTTCCCTTGATAGTGAACAAAACCAACTTGGCTGTGTTTAACCTTTGCATAGAACACAGAATTGGTGTAAGATGAAACTAAAAAAGAAAATCAGATGTAGAAACTTTTCCAGAAAAAAAACAAACTCAGACACCTGAGATCAGTTGTTAGATCCTTAATCTCAAAAAGGTATTAAGAGCCTTCCTAAGCTACAACTTAACAGTTTCACATCGGTTCTTTGTTGCATTAACAAGAAGCAACAGCTGCACTGCTCAATTCCAAAACCAAGCCAAAGCCTAACTGCCCCTGCTTTAAGAAGAAGAGATCTCTCAGTGAGCAGAAAAAAATATTGCAAGGTGTTTTCTTCCTTAAATGCAAGGTACCTGAAGCAGTGTTTCTGATCTCCAGATCTCCTGGGAGGCTGGGTCAGCGTTCACAGAGGGCTGGTGGGCAATGTGACGTTTCAGCAGGCTGGTGTGGTGCATGCCATAGGAGGAGAAAGGCACTGCTGGAGACCTTTGAGGAGAAATGCAAAATAAAATTTAGAAGTCAGGAAGCCTTGGTGCACTACAGGGGGATGCAGGGATGTATCATTGCTTTTAATCATTATTTAATAAAATCAGTATCTTAAAACTTTCAAACTGCAAAATTGATTACACATTTCAAACTTCTGCGATTTACTGTAATTACTACTACCACTTCAACTATAACTAAACACTGCATCTCTATTCCTATGTCTAAGTGTTGGAGAACCTAAAATTGAGAAACCCTGTAAGCATAATGCTTAGCAAAAGATTCTGAAAATATGAAACTCATAATCAAAGTAGAAATGAAAGCTAGCTCTGAGACTCAGGATACTGAGTCAGTTACTCTTTAACCCAAGAACAATAGCCTGGCCAGCTAAAAGAGAATCCTCTGGATTCAACAAAACCCTTTTGCTGATAGAGAATCCAAAGGTCGAAGTAGAGATAAAAGTCAGTTTTACCACCGATGTTGACTGGCAAAAGCCTGGCCAGACAAAGCAGAATCTGGGGAATGTGAATTCAGATAGGATAATTGAGTCACTTCTATAGGCTGTATGTAAAATCCCTTGGATTTCGTGTTATGTGTTGGTTGGTTAGTGTAAACTAGAATATTCATTATAGAAAAGGATAGAATGTATTGTAAGAAGAACCTCACTCTTTTTTATCTCTCTCAACTCTCTGTTCCCTCTATCCCTCTCTTTATCCCACTCTCTTTTCTCCCTCTCTCCATCCTTCTTTGCCCTCTCTTTACTCTTAACTCTCCTATCTCTCCCTCCTCCACCTTCTCCCCCCTTTGCTTCCTCACCTCTATCCCCATGCTCTCAGGCCCAGCTTTCTCTCTGTGTCTCTGAGCACGTTGTAGGCTGAAGCTGTAGCCTCCAACAGAGCTCTGTCCTTGTTAACAATAAACCATCTTTCCCCTGAGCTAGCCAGGTGTGACTAGAGAGCCTGTAGGGTCCCTGAAAGAGTCTCATGCTGCAACTACCATCACTACAGCTAACCAGGCTCTCTAACTCCTACAGATAAGTAAATACAGATGGAAGTGTGGAGGTGTTTTCTACTTGTTAGATTTTGTTCTAACAAGCCATATTTTGTCTGCACTGTTCCCATAATTTGCCCCTGATGCTGTAGCCATTACCTGGGAGTAGGGGAAGGGATGGCTCCCCCAGGATTTGAAGAAGGTGGGGGAAGGACACTTCCTTCTGTGGGCAGGAAACACTTGAGGTACGTGTCCACCAGGATGAAATAAGCACTGTTGGAAGGGCTGACATGATGGGTGACAGGTGAGTTCTGTAACACACACAGGATATACCTGAGGTTAAACACTGCAGCCTTAAGCCAGCCCTGGGGAATGATGCCAGACCCCCTTAGCATAAAAAAGCAGAGGCCCAGTGGTTAGAAAGGGAGAATGCTAGCAAAGACCCCCTGGAGCAAAGGAAAATGAGCTGTCAGAGAAGGGTTGCTGCAGTAATGATTGTAACCAAGCAGGAGAAGAGAGGTGACAATGGGCAGAGGAAACAAAAAACCACAGCCCACAGCACCAAGCTGTGGTTCTGACTGTGGAGAAGCTTTTATTGGATATAGAGGGAGAGAAACTATTTGGAATCCACTGCCTGCTCCTTGTAGGCATGAGACTGCTTACTGGTGTATCCAAGGTGGGTATTTTGTTTATTATCCAGTCTTGGATCATCAAGTGAACCAAAGCAGTAACAAATTCCAACAGAACAGATGAAACTGGTGTTAATTTAGCTACACAGCACCTCAGCAGGCTCTCTGAGCATTATGGAGAAAGGCTAGTACTATTTCAAGTGAAAAAATATGAAAGGCACTTACCTTCTGTGTAATCAAACTAATTGCAAAGTAGAACATGTAATATTCAAATGGATCTGGAAGAAGAGAGTGAAGGATCACATAATAAAAACCAGGTACAGCTGTTAGATGCTGGGAGATGCTGAATAGACACT
Organism: Anthoscopus minutus; assembly: GCA_013399455.1. Taxonomy (NCBI): domain Eukaryota; kingdom Metazoa; phylum Chordata; class Aves; order Passeriformes; family Paridae; genus Anthoscopus; species Anthoscopus minutus. The sequence continues at coordinate 1,507,266 of VWYI01008026.1, read as the reverse complement.
ACATTTGTACTTTGTCAATGCTGAAGTGCCTTGCTAGAGCTTTTGAGCAAATTCAGCCTTGGCTTCTTGCTTTCCAGCTGACTGAAACCTTGGTAATTGAGGAGGTCCCTGTGTGACAAAGTGTGTTTGTGCTACTCTTGGCACATCTGACTATTTCAAACTGAAACCAGCACAGCTACAGCTACACTGCTTCCAAAAGTACTCCAGCTGCAAAGTGAACGTGCCCTTTCCCTTCCCTGCTGCATAAACTACAAGTAAAAAACTGTGAAATACAGGCTCTGCTGAGAAACACTTGAAATTTTGTTGTTGGCTTGACTGAGGCCAGAAATTCCTCCAACAAGGGCTTATAAGAGGACAAGTTTATTTTCAATTGTAATCTAAACATTTCTAATCAGCCCAAACTCTTCACCATGACCATGATGTACCCCACATGAATAATAAATATAGAAGTGAAACACTCATGATCTCTCAGTTTTAGACATAGATACGCAATGGTAAAAAGGATACTAAGAGCCAAATTCAAACCTAAACCTCCAGATGAAGGAAACTGGACTTTGTTGTGGTATAAAGAGCATTCTGGTAGAACTTGCTCTTGTATTGAAGCCTTCACAGGGCCCTGAAAGACAGAGAAACTAAATATTAATCTGGCTACTCAGCTTATTGCAAAATATCTTTTCAGATAGTGAGATTCTGCATTCCAGCATTCTGGGATGGTCTCTACATTCAGCTCAGTGGGATTTTATTGCATTGCAACAGTAGTTCTGTGTCCAAATGCAGGGTCTTTAGAGAACCCTCAACTTCCTCTCTGAAAATGAGTATTCAGTATTTTTTAAATTTAAATTCAGTATTTTTTGAAAAAGCCTTCACTGTGACTTTCCAAGTTGGAGTGGAGCAGCAGAGTATTGGTGTTTGGCTGCTGGTTCTGTCCAGGTAACTGAGCTGTGGACCAGCAATTACCATACATTTAAATGAGGTTTCCTTTTGTTAAAGACTGTAGGACTATCTGAACCAATTTCTCTACAGCATGTAGGTGGTAGCAATGGAAGAAACAATGAAACAACTCTGCAGATGAACATTTTTGTTGGAAATGTGACACTTCACGTCCAGGATAGCAGTTAGACTTCAAACACATGGGCACACAGCACAGGCAGGGAAGGCACTGCTCTGTGATAAGGTTAGAAAACTACTTTCAATCCTGCAACTACTAATAACCACACAACTCCCTCTGGGGACAGCGTAAAAATTACAGGGCAGCTTTCTTGGCTGAACACATATCCAGCTGCTCAGAATCACACTCTCCTAGGGATTTTACAGCTGGGATCTCTCCTCCTCCAGGAGTCATCTTGAGAAATGGATCTGCTCTAAACCTGGAGCACTGAGGATATACCTCAGCCTATACTGAAATGTAGGTATAAAGTGCATGAGAAGTTCCAATAGCTGCAACAACAACTACATTCCCTTCTTACAAACTGTTCAGTTACTCACTGGAAGATAAGAGACTGGGAAATCATATCTGTACTCTTCTGCTTGGAGTTTGTAAACCAGCTTCATCATTGGGCCACTGCAAACAAGCATCAGAAAGTGAATCCCATGGTAAATACCCCCTGCTGCCTCCTTTCTGTGAACTTAGGTTTGCACAATGGAACAAGGTCCAACACTGGTCATTTGCTCACCAATTCATTTCTTAATCTGAGCTGAAATGAATGAGTTTACCTGGGGTCCAGGAAATCCAAAGCCACAGAATATTCGTTAGGATTTGTTCTTCCTTGCAAGCAGCGAAGATTCCAGCCCACGATGATGCCATCCAGGCTGCCAAAAATGCTCTCCACCAGCCATGGGAAGATGCCATGTAGTTCCTTCAGAGAAAATAAACACTAAAAATCAATGTGCACAGTTCCTCATTTGAACAATCTCTACTGCACGTACTAGAACATATAAAGATATGTCTGCCATTTATTTATGACTGTTTTTGGATTGTGCTTGGATGAATGTTTCTTCATTATCAGTGGGCAGCCAGTTCATTCAAAACATTGCATTATAATGTGGCAATTATGGGAGACCTATCCTGTTTTCTGATCCTACTGAAGTTGCAACAGTGCTCATCAGCACCACTTGCAGTTATTTGCCGTATTTTAAAAACGAGTGTTCTTTGTAAACTGAGGCTGAAAGGTATTAATGAAGGGCAGTGAAATTAAACAACCCTTTAATGACTAGAGAAGTTTCTTAATTGCTGGCAACACTGCATTCCCACTGTTTCCCTGGAGGCCCTCAAAAATCAGAAGTACAGAATCAGTTAGGCTGGAAAAGAGCTAGGATCATCAAGTCCATCCTGCGACCAAACACCACCGTGTCAATCAGACCACGGCACTGAGTGCCGTATCCAGCCCTTCCTTGAACACCTCCACATGGCTCCACCATGTCCCTGGCCAGCCCGTTCCAGATAAGACAAAGAGGAACAAAAACCCCAGTAATACAAAAAACCAATTCCCCTGAAACTTGCCAAGCAGTGAGGTCCTGAACAAGTAGCGACTGCTCACCTTGGCAGGCAGCTCCTCGATGACCGTCTCCAGATCGTGGCACCTCTGCGCAAAGGGTTTGTTGACACAATCCGCCTTCAGCGTGGCCTGGTACAAACCACAAGGGAAATCCGATCACGGCTGCCGGGCAGGACAGCACTGACCGCGGCCATGACGTGCGAGAATACCCCCCTACCGCCGCCCCTCCGCCGCAGCATTCCTGCGAACACCCGAGGCCCACGGGCCGACCCGCGGGTGCCTTCACAGGGACAGCACCGTGTACCGAGACACCGCTCCGCTGCCCGCCCGGCCCGGCCCGTTCCCCTCGCACCCACCAGCAGAAAGCTGGGCTGCTGCAGGTGCGGCCCGGCCATGCCGCCGCTCCTGGCCTGGCCTAGCCTGGCCTGGCTTGGCTCGGCTCGGCTCGGTTCGGTCCTCAGCAGCCCCGGCGCTCTCACCGCCTCCCGCGCCCGCGCGGCCCTTCTGCGTCACGGCCCGCGCGGATGACGTCACGCGGCGTTGCCATGGAGACGGGCCGCGCTGAGGGAGGGCCGCGGCCGGGGGAGCCTTGGCCGGGCCCTGGAATGTCCTGAGCTGGAAGCGCCGCAGGGATCATCGAGTCCGGGTCCGGGCGGTGCACAGGTCACCCATGTGAAAAACAGAGTGCACTCTTTAGAAAAAAGCTTAATAAGAGGATAAAAAGGGACAATGTCCAGCGCTGGGGTGTTTGTGGCTATCGGCCAAAAAACACACTGTAGATTAAGAGTTATCTATATATTGTTACATTACTGAGGCCTATACATAGTCATGTGTTTCATACATTATTCAAACATTCTCGGGAGCTTTTGATGTTGGAGAAACTCTTTTGTTTGGCCCTACATGCTGACTAACCTTCATGTCATCCTGTACATCAGGTCAATATATTTGATTCTCTCATCCTTTTGTTTCACACTTCCCTGATAAAGAGGAGTTAACAAGTTTTTCTCCAACTCTTCTCCAGTGGTCTGGTTTGTGTCACTGTTATCACTTGGAGAGGTCGGTCTGCAGATGTGGGAAAAACAACATAATTGCTTGACTCCGCTCTCTTAGTTACATAGAAGCATTTTAACATTTCACGTTTTGCTAAGGCTTACAATATAATACATTTATCACACCACTATTTCTATAAGCTATACGGTCCATACATAGATATAATATATTAATCCCACGATTATTTCTATGAGCTAAACAGTGCAAAACTACTAGATTGTGTTATACTAACGATCAGCTAAAAGGAGTTAAAAATTGTAACATACCCAAACACTTGCGATCAGTAACAACATGTAAAGGCAAATACATAAATGCAAAAGACAATATTATATTGTTATTTTTAACACCCAACAATCCCACCCTGTGCCTGCCTGACAGCGTTTTCCAAGCCCTCCTTGAGCTATGTGAGGTTTGGGCCGATGAGCGCTGCCCTGGGGAGCTTCTTCCAGTGCTCAGCCCCCCTCTGCGGGGAGAAGTTTTCCGGATTTCCAGCCTAAACCTCCCGACTCAGCTCTGTGCCATTTCCTGAGTTCTGTCCCTGATCACCAGAGATGAGACTGTCAAAAACGGGACCAGACTCGCGGTACTGAGAGTGATTTCAGCATTTATTGTAAAAAGAAAAGGGCCTAAAGCACGGGGCCAGGGGCCAGGCAGGGCCGTTCCCGAGGATGCTGCAGCAGCGGCGCTCGGCTCCTCTCAGCAGCGATGTCCTGGCCCCGCTGTTCCAGGTGGAGCGGCTTCCTCAGGTCAGATGCCCCCGTTTTATCCTGTTTTTTTGTCCTTCTGGATTGGTTTCTGTCTGGATCTTTTCATTTGCATGAAGGTTTAAGGCGCTGGATTGGCCCATTGTAGCTTTTCTTTAGTCTGGCTCGTTTCGCGGGGGATTGGTGATACACTTTTGTTATGTTTAGGCTGGCTCATTTGGCTGGGAGGGTGGTGATTTTCTTATGTGTAGTACAGTATTTCTTATAGCTACCCTTTTTAATCCCTTTGACAATATAAGAGCAGTACAAATACAATACCAAATAACAAACTAATAACAAACTAACATGCTTAACAATTATTTTGCCACAGTTTCCAGCCTATTTTTAACAAGACCAGTGCCTGCCCCTGCACTGCCCCTCGTGAGGGCCACAATGAAGCCTCCCCTCAGTCTTCTCCAAGGTGAACAAAGTGCCCTCAGCCACTCCTCATAAGGCCTCCCCTCCAGACCCTTCCCCATCCTGGTGTCCCTCATTTGGATGCTCTCTAACAGCTTAATGTCTTTTTGTGTGCTGTGGTGCCCAAAACAGTGCACAGCATTGAAGGTGAGGCTACCCCAGTGCAGAGCAGAGTGGGACAATCCCCTGCCTTGCCCTGCTGGGCCTGATGTCCCCCAGGACACGTTGTCCCTCCTGGCTGCCAGGGCAATGGTGACTCACATCCAACCTTCCAGGACCCCCAGGTCCCTTCCCACAGCCTCTCTCCAGCCTCTCATTCCCCAGTCCATACACACAGCCAGGATTGCCCTGTCCTAGGTGCAGGATCCATCTCTCTTGTAGAATTCCATACGGTTGGTGGCTGCCCAGCCCTTTGATTTACCGATGTCCCTCTGCAGGGCCTCTCTGCCCTCGAGGGAGTGGTCATAACCCATGTTAGGGGCTCCAGGGGTTTCTTTCACACCCAGAGATCTGTCAAACACTCGTGGTGTCCCGGGACAGCCACTAACAGCCACTCCCAGCTTGGTGGGGCAGGCGAGGCCATCACGTGCTGGTCCTGGTGTGGGATGAGCATCTGTGAGCAAATTCACAGCAGCGAGGGCAAAGGCAGACCCCAGTGATAACACACACCTCCTCACTGCTCTAAAGGACATTTTGTCCACACTACAGTGCACATGTGTGCGTGTCCTGTGCTGGATGTTGTTATAGATGATAAACTAATATTAGCTGTCGCATTCATAGACTAGCTTTTGCATCACAGGTATTTTGATGTAGTACAACTTATATTGACTTTTAACTGCTTCGGATAATCTGTCTGTTTATATATGCACTATATAGTTCACATGACTAAAAGTGTAATAAATATATCGTAGGCTTCAGCAAAATTCTAAAATAGAAAGTAATGTACTTCTATGTAACTAACTCAGAAAATAGTGTAAAGCAATTATTCTGTTTCTTACATCTGCCAACTGGCCTCTCCAAGTGATAAGATAACAGTGACACAAAACAGAGCATAAACATCTGAGAAGGATTCATCGACTCTGTTAGGGAGTGTGAACCAACAGCATAAACTACAAGAAAAAATAAAATATATAGACCTAATTTACAGAAGGTCCTGTGGACAAGTCAGGAGTTAAAATCAAACAAGAGTGTTCTTGGAACATAAAAAACTCAAAAGAATGTTTGAATAATGTATAAGCTAATGAATATGCATGTAACCCCAGCAATGTAACCGTATATAGAGAACGCGATTTTAAGCTGCTCCCTGCTCTTTGGTCGTTCGCCAAAAGCATCCCAGCGCTAGATTGATTGTTTGTCCTTCTTTTATCCTTTATCAAACTTTTAAAAATTCTAAAGAGTGAACTCTGTTTTTCACAATGTGATGCACACACGTGTGCGTGTCCCGAGTGGGATTGCTGCTGGTTTTTAACATCCCGTCGTAGACATAGACTGACTGGGAGTGGACGCGAGTCCTTGGGGAGTCGGTCCATCCTCCAGGTGGGGATAACGAGCTGCTTTAGCTCCAGAAAAAGCTGCTGGGACTTGGTGACAAAGATTCTACGATGTGTTTATTTGGCTGTAAAAGTTGTCTGTCTGAGTGTCAGGGCTTAAGGAAAGAGTAGAGCTGGTGTATTTTCAGTGGATGATAGCACCGGAGAAAGAATGCAAGAAGAAGTAAAAGATTGGGTGAATATGTGGAAACACAAAGCTGGAGGTGCTCAGTGGGGATGGCTCAGTGATGCCTGTTCAGACAGATAGCTGCATGGGAGAAATGTATCAAGTTATTTTAAGAACTAATGGAACTGCTGAGGAGAACTGTGGAATTACAGTTTGGTGTGCTCTGGAGCCTACTGAAATCGATGGTATAGGTTCATTATCCCTCTTACAGAGAGCACTTTCACATGTAAACATAAAGATGATATATGCATTTTTTTCCCCATTTTGCAGCTGCAAAGACTGAAGACCAGAAAAGTCACCTTACCTAGGTTTCCTCTGTTATGCCACTTACCTAGGTTGCCTTTTTCCCTTCCTCCCAAGTTTTAGCTGCCTTTAAGCCTTAGCAACAAGAAATGCTTTTTTCTGTTGCTATTGGTATGTTTTTCCTGAGAGAAGGATTTCTGAGGGAGTTGGAGGAAGAGCTGTTTTCTGCAAGTATGGATTCCATGTTTTGGGGTTTGTTTTATGTTTTTATCATTCATTATCAGAGGTTTCTGACAGGCAAAGAAGTGACTAATCAGCCATACCAAGAGCTCTCCTAGATAGTCCCACATTTTGTCACCTTGATGTAACCACTAGAGCATCAATCAAATTCCACAGAGGTAATTAAGTTAATGTAATTGTCATAAAGATGAATAACTCAATTTGTGCATTGAAGATTGAGTTAATTCAACACCCAGTTACCAGAAAATCCATGAGGAAAAGAGAGTCCCTAAATCCTCCAATGCCAGCTTACACTGTTACTGATGCTCAGGTTAAATATTTGGGACAAGTAGAGAACCAGACTGTGTGCTTCTGGTGCTCACAGCAGTGCCTCTGGAGCTCACACAGCCTTATTTTCTGAAAGCAGTACTAAAAACCTTTGGATTCATTCATATGGGGCATCCACTGCATCATCCACAGGCATTGATGGGAAGTTGGGGTTCAGGAGTGTTATATCAAGGCTTTAGTAAATAGCTTTTCCCCCTTAAAATGAAGTGGTGTTTGTAGTGAGAGATGCCATCTTTTATAAAGCTCGTAGGTATCAGAGGGAGAAACAGAAACTTTGAGACACTCCAGCTTCTCTTGAAGTCTGACTCAGATACATCAAACAAGTAAAAGCTGGGAACATGTGACTGTAACTTTAACCTGATTATGCTGATTAATGGAAGGAAAAGACAAATTAGAAATAATCCAATTTTGAGAAATAGCATAACCAGCTGATAACATAGCCAGACCTTGTTGCTTTTGCAGGATTAATTTAATCTTTTCCTGTAAGTACAGTTTAGAGTGTTCTAACAGTGGAGATAGATCAAATGTTTTCTTTTGGCTGGAGAATTGTTTGGGTGTTGATATGTCAGGGATGCATGAAATGATTAGAAAACAACAGTCTATTCAGCTGCAATGGGAATAAAACCAGACTACCAGTTAGTGAGAAATCATCTGGAACAGGGCCTAGATTCATATAGGTGAGAAGAAAAGGGGAATTTTTAGAACTGTCATTATGTTTCTAGCACAACCAAAGTAACTTCTGTCTCCAAAGCTGTTCAGCTCATACAGACATCAACTTTATACTGTTCCTGATGTGCACAGGCCTGCTAAGGCTGGCAGTCAGAGTTCCACATGGCTAGAGATGAGACTTCATGTGTGGTCTGAGGAAACATTTTTATCCAGTGCATGTGATGGCTTCTGTGAAGGAAATGTCAGGATGAGGCATCTCCATGTCCACTCAGGTTGAGTGTGTAGCTCTTTGGGCATCCATTGTCATTTTTCCTAATGATTTCTACAAATTTGTTATATTTTTGCCTTGTTTCTGCAGGCAGAGATTACTTAAGGTATTGCATGACAGCATGGTATCAGGAGTTCCAGCTCCATCTTGCTTCCCACAGTCTTGAGTATCTTAAGAATAGTCTGATTTAATAAGCAGTGTATTCTGTGCCTGTTTATGGGTACTTGGAGTTTTGCAACTTTAGCAGTCCCATTTTGAAGATTTTCTTCTCCATATGAAGCACTAGAAATTTGGTTTTAATTAAAACTGGATTTCTTGCATAATCACATTAATTCAGGAGTTTAAGGCATAAGTAATCTCAGCATTTCAAATTTGGGATAAGATATGGGTACTGGTGGCAGAGTGTGTGAACATAATGCATTATGCAGGGGGCTAAAGCAACTCTTGGATAAAGACTCTGAGGAAGCTGCATATGGTGACTGAGTAATGACTGAGTTTGGCTTTTTTATTATAGTGGTTGAGGTCTGGGGCTGGCTTTGAAAAGTAAAGCCACACTTAAAGTACCATTTTCCATTCTAGTTGCTGGTGGTCCATATTCTTACTTTAAGTAAGGTTAGGCTGGGCAAGAAAACATTTTATACCATTTGTGAGAAGCTTTTCCTATTGATTTTGAAGGAACTAATACTTCAAGTTGATAGCTATGCTTTCATTTCCAGAAATTTCTCTGTTTCTAAAACAAAGTCTTGTTGCAGTAAGATTAGGATGAATTCCTCACCTTTAACTAATACTTGAAGCATGTAGGAACTCTGCTTCCTATTTATACTTTGTCAAATTGATGTTCCTATTTCTCAGTTCACCAGGTTTCTGCAAGGTGCCACTGAAGGCAAAGTCACCTTCTCCTCATGAGCTGCAGTTCTGGGCTTTTGAGCAGGGGCACTGTGAAGGAGGGGACTGCATTTGGCTGCATCCTACCCTGGATGTGCACAGTGCTCCACACAGCCCTGAGGAGAGGAGTGGGCTCCTGATCAAATGCTTCTCTGTCTGTAGAATTTGCTACAGAGCCCCAAGTCAGCCTCTAAATTCTGTGTATTTCCAGCTGTGCAGTCTGGGCCTTCCAGAGAGAATCTTAATTTGTCAGGTAATTACTGTTCTCACTTAGAACAGAGACCTCTTTGTGTTCCAACACATTTCCAAGCATCTTCCCGGCTGCAGGATATTCACCAGTGTAATGGGGAAGTATCTGTCCTTCTGCAGAGGGACAGGGCCATTCCTTGCTCCACAGTGCTGGGTACCTGTGAATGTGACCACTCTTTCTGTGTCCCTGAAAGGCTTTTCTCTATCTACAAGATTTGTGTTAAGTGAGTGTTCCCAAGGAACCTGTCAAGGTATCACCATGGCAAGATGTCCTTGGATTAGTTTAGCATCCAGGTCTTTTTATAACCCCAGTACTCAAAAAAACCCAAGGAAATACAGGTCTAAGCTACTTAATAAAATGAAATATAATAAAAAAGAAATAATAGCCTTCGGAAGGGGGAGAGTTCAGAGCTATAATACGAATGGAATAAGCTGTAGCTGGTTGGTTTTGTAACTGATACAGTATTTTATGTTATTTTTATCCTTCCAGTTAAAACCAGATACTGCCATTCTTAAAGAGCACTGAATCTATTTAATGATACCTTTAATAATGTCCACTTTCCTTTAGAAAGCCACATTTTGAAGTAGAATGTCTCTCCCACTAATGGCTGTCTGCCAACTGGCTTTCATCTTTATCCTTTCTGATTCTGCAGTCTTTTATCCATGTGAATAATTTGCTCTCAGACCATGCTGATTTTAGCTCCTGGCAGTCAAGAAGAGAGAATCAATGGAGATTGCTGGGGTGAGTGACCAGGAGGTGAAACTTGAAAGCCTTGAATATTGGCTACTTCAGCCTGACAAGTGTGATGAAGTGTGCTTGAATGGGGAACTGCATGGAGCCACGAAGGAGGATCAGTCACAGGACTTCAGAAAAGACCATAAAAAAGAACAAATATATGAGATCCCCTGAGGCAGAAAGCAGAGACCCACGTAAGAAGCTTCTGAGAATACTGAACAACTTCTGGTGTAGATTCACCTTTTGAATCTTTTACTCACATTTGTGGGCCACCTTATTCTTTTAATTTGGCTAACGTTGTGGGAGGCCACATGTTTTCACATAGATGCTTACAGACATGGTATTGACATCTGTATTTAGTCAAATACACTTTTAAATATAGTTTGGTTTTATATTATTTTTAACTTCTCAGAAGCTGACACTTTCTTGTTCCTTGAAGATGGAAGTTGGATTTGTTTCCTTGCAGTACCATAGCTGAGGCTGCTTTTCTAATGTAACAACATTTCAAGTTTATAAAAAAAATGGAATTTGCTGAAAAAACATATTTACCATGAACCACTATTTGCTTCTTTAATTTAATTTCTCATTCCAAGTGCCCAATTCTGTAACCAAAATTGTCACAATAAAATCTCCCAGTCATACAGGAGATGGAATTAAGGATGGAATTAAGAGTTTTTGCTTTGGATGCTGAGCCAAGTGTTCAAGAATGTTTGAAATGTTGAAATGAAAGAAACTGTCTTGGAACAGGCTGTTCTTATCCTGAACCAGTTTTCTTGGTGTATTTCCAGCAGTATTGAGCAGAACTGAGAAATGGGCCCCAGAACTAAAATTTGGGACCTGGTAGGACAGGCCCTGTTCTATTGCTTTGCTCCATTGGGCATTAGAGACAACCTAAAGCAAACTGTGTGCAGGGGCTCCAGGCTCGTGCCTGCTGTGTGTGACAGTGGGACACAGAGCAGACACGTTACCAACTAACAATTCATCCTATGCATGTGAAATTCTCAGTTGCCAGATTTCCTGGGTTGAAGTTTATTTTGTATCATGAGACTGGATTTAAAATAAACCCTACAGTTCTTTGTTGTGTGTCAGCCTGTAACACACGTAGGGAGGTCAGCGGGATCATATCTGGTGCAGGACAATACCTAAGGGCTTACAGGAATACTATAAAAAACAGAACATCACATTATTCTGTTCTCCAAAATACCAAAACTTTATAATCTTGCATCTAAATATGCAGTATTGAATAACAGATGTCACAATAGGTGCCTGAAAATCATTCAGATTTGGAGAATAAGTAAATCATTTGCCTGAGGGGAAAAATAAATTTTTATTCCTGCTGTGGTGGGAAATGGATGCTATTTGTGGGATTGCTGTTGGTTAAAATGAAATACAGTTTATTGCATAAAGAGGAAGGGATTCAGACAAGTGCCATGTGAGGGGTTATTTCTGTTGTGCTGTTGAAGTGTATGGCTTAACTATCAACAGCTCCTGTTCTAGGGAGCTCAGAGACTGACTGAGAGTAGCAATCATGCCTGGACTGGGCTGTCATTCAAGAACAGACTTCAGATTGTGTGCCAGGTACCTTATGCCTCCATGTCATGTTCTAATATCCTTCAAGTTCAGAAGTTTAGGCGTTGCTTAACAAGCCACAACAGAGGAGAAAAAGACATCGGTAACCTTAGGGTATCTAAGGTGATCTTAGCTGAAAGTTATTGAAATGCATAAGCAGAAAACCCCAGAAATTTCTGAGTGTTGGTCACCTCCAGGGGTTAAAAAATCACCACCATCAATGCCAGAAGAGCTGTTGCTGAACCTGGAGCCCTGTCACCTTCTCCAGACCCAACAGCTCTTTTGAATAGCACAAAACATGATGTTGTGTAAAGAATGTTATTGAAGCAGTGCTTCAGGAACAGCCTGGGGAAGGCTCTTTTTCTTGGAGGTGTCCTCATCTCCCAATCTATTTACTAAATTGTGTATTAGTTTCTGAATGCCCTGAGGCACTGATGGATTCTGCACAGATGTTTCTCAAAATAGAGAGATAGCATCTGATAGGACAGATACTCATCAAAGCGTTGCTGGAGAACAACAGTAGTTCTGCCATTGGGGACAGTTGGATCTATTCCCACCTAAACTTTCCCAAGTTTTGCAGTGAATCCCACTGTGTAAGTCTCAGTACAGACATGAAGTTAGAGATAGGAACCAAAGAAAGAAATCTAGATGTACAGTGAGACAGGGGCACTTGAGAGGGGTTGTCAGAACAGTGCGAATACTTTTGGCAGGGTTTTCTCAACCCTGCTGGGGTGTGGCTGTTGTCCTGGCTTAGAGCCCAGCCAAGGTTCAGGGTGTGACAGTGAGAAATTCAACCATATGGCAGGAGTGGAGTTCAGAGGTGATACCACAATAAAATGAGGGCTTTTACTTGCCTGTCCCCTGAGTGATCCTTTGACTGGGGACTGGAGTGCCCCATGGATAAGGGACATCTTAGGGGTAGGTGAGGGTTGGTCTAGTGGCTCTTAGGCAGAGACAGTGAGATCAGATTCATGTAAGTTGGGAAAGGCTTTTAAGATCATCAAGTCCAGCTGTTAACCCAGCACTGGCCTCTCAGGCAGAGCCTTGTTCCCCTCTGCCTCCTCCTGAGCTGTGTTTGCTGGGCTCAGTGTGGATGGTGCCCACACCAGCAGCATCCAGGGAGCGTAACAGCACCAGAGGTGTGGAGCCTGCACAGCAGCCCTCAGCAGGGATCCACTCATGCTGAAAGCACTGGGACTGTCACTGCCAGAGAGGAAAAGAACCATGCCGTGAATTTTTCCTTAGCACAGACAGGGTTAATCCAATCACCCTCAACACTCACTTATTTTCTTGGGACAGAGCTACTCTCCTATGTAAATAGAGATTAAGTTCATTGCATCCTTTTAGAGGACCTACTATCAAATTGTGTTTAGAATAGTGCAGAGGTCTGGGGAGAGGGCAGGGTTCCCAGTTTCACTAATGAACTTTGTTTCCAATCCTGTGTATTTTTTTTTAACTCTTCTCTATTTCCCAGAAATGTGTTCTGCTTTTCAACCCTTAGAATTTATATCTCATATTTCTAGCATGCTGAGAGATTCCAGCTCCCTATTTCCTTACTTCCTGTCCATGATATTTTAACCTCTAAGCATTCACATTACTTCCCCACCATCACTGAGCTGTAGCAGTGCAATTCCTTGCCTATTGCTGTCCATTTCATGCTGTTCTCTTGCTGATCTCTGAGTGTTTGGATTTGACATTCCTGTTACTTCTAGTAAAAGGAAGTGACTAAACACCAACTTTACATCATTTTACTGTTACCAACATTATATGGCTGATCAGAAATGCCAAATCACAACTTCAAGAAAGAACAAAACTTTGGTACTCTTACATGAGCTGTATTTGCAGGATGAGAATTCATGCTGTGCTGTCACAAAGGAGCAGGCATCAGTTTGGGGCAAGGAGGTGCCTGAGGGCTACCTCCAACATCCAGCCTTGTTATTGACAGTGACAGTGACAGTGACAGTGACAGTGGGGTACTATTAGTTTCAGAAATGTAGACAGCTCTGCAGTGAGTAATCACCATTAATCCTCACTTTGCTGAGTCACTGGGGAATCACCGATGGAACTGCTTGGACTCAAAAGCAAGTTCCACCTTTAATTTCATGTGGAAACTGCTATTATGGAGAAGAGCTCTTAACTGTAGTCTGATGTAAGTATTACTGTCTGTCAGTTCTCTGTTGGAAATGATTTCCAGTCTATCACATGTTCCCATGTGAGTTCCTACTGCCTCTGTTGTGATTGTTGCTTCCTGAATCTCAGGTGACTTCATGTGTCAGCATAAATACAACCAGAATAGGAACTTGTTTTTGATTTTCTAGTGGGTTATAGGAAATTAAGTTTATAATTTGTAAGTTATGATTTGAGATGGTTTTGCTTTATCTTGAACTCCTCTGTCACAACATATTTGCCTTTTTCAGGAGATCCCATTTAATTGTCCAGCACATCCATGGGGCATGAGCTAAACTCTGGCTGTAGGTGCAGGGTTGTGGCTGAATGGATAAAGCCTGTTTTTTTTTAAAGAGTAAGAAGTTACTTAAATCTCCTTTTTTCTTTCTTGTTTCAATTTCACATTTATAGTTCACATTCTAGGACTCCTGCTGGGCTGTGACTATACTTCAGCCTGTTTTTCAGGAAAGCCCTGAGAAGTTGGCTCAGTTGCACTAAGGGTCAGAGGACAGATAACTCAGTCTCGGTGGGTTTCTTTCTCTCTGATTGTTCATTTAGGATAATGTTCCCAAAGCCTTTATTCTGGGTTGTAGCATGGGCTGCTCCCTGCAGCTTCAGGGCTCAAGGGTCTGCAGTCAGGAGGGTGTCAAAGGGGACAAGATTTGCAGTGGATTTCAGGAGCTGCTGCTTTGAGAGTGGCTCTTTCCAGGTCACCTCATTGCTCTGGGCTCGCTGGAGAGGCAGCAGTAGGTGACAGGCCTGGCAGCACAGAGTCCTCTCCAGTGATGCAGTGACAGTGTTCCCTTGGGTCAGATGGAGCTACTTTGGCAAGTCCTGTTTTTCTAATGCAGAAACTGGAGTAACAGCAGTCTGGGGGATCAAGACTGATGAGTCTGAAGGGAAGCAGCACAGGGAAGATGTGTTTTGCTGTGAAAACTTTTATCATCCCATAAATCAGAAGCTGGATGACATTGGAAAAGTTCATTAAACAAAATTTTCAAGGGGTACCAGATACAAGAAGCACTTGTGGCCCGGAAGTTTCTGATTTTCAAGTATTTGGAGGCTGAGAAAGCATTTAAGGAAGAATCAGTGCGCATTTATTGTTCTACTCTTCCTGGTTTCCCAGGGCACCCAGTGCTGGCTGCTGTCAGAGACAGGAGCTGGGGCTCTCAGTTTGACCCACCTGGCTGTTTTTTTGCTCTAATACAAATAGTCAACATCTAAGCCTATTGCTTAGAAAGGATGGAAATGTAAGCAAATGAGACAAATTTTGTTTAGATGAAACGGTATTTGTGACCATGAATACAGGACAGGGCTGTGCTGCATATCTTTACATTTGAACATTGAGCTGTTTTAGGGGGGGTATTTTTTATTCTCTTTCTAAACAAAAGAGAATATAGAGAATAGAGAAGTTTTCTCAATATAAACACTTTTGTTTTTACTGCGTTCATGTTTTCAAAACAGCTATTTGCTTGATCTTGAATAAACAAGCCTCCAAAATATGGTGTTGGGAAAAATGTGATGAATGCGTTTATGTTTTCAGACTGACTGACAGATCTGTTCAGACTGACTGAATTTCATGTCAGGCAAGGAAATATAAAACCTCTATAGTCTGCTGAGAGTCCAGGCTTGGCAGCTTTCTGGAATCTTGCACAGATCTGCCCTTGATTCCACAACAAGTCTCAGACCTTGGGGAGGAAGCAGAAGAGGGAAAGTCCAAGTTGGCTCTGAGACTGAGCTGTGGCACCATTTTAGCACATGACATTCAGGTACTGGGTTTCACTTGTCCTGGGCAGTGGGAAATGGGAATAGGCAGAGGAAGGAAAAAGTGCTGGTTACCTTTTGGCAGGAGCAAAGGGCCTGCTGAGGGTTGAGTCTGGAAGAATTGTTTCTTTGGGCCTTGGTGATGGCTGCCTGATTTGAAGGACTAAGTCTTCCCATTCCAGGGGGTGATAGATGCTGGGAAGAGCTGCTGAAAGGAAAGAATTGTCCCTGTGGTGGAGGCATGGCCAGAGGGAGCCATCAGGGAGAGAGCAGCCCCAGGCACCAACTGTCCCAGAAAGGAGAGGGATGAAGTTTTAGTAATAAGGCACTGACCATGCTCTTGGGCAACCCAGAGGAGCTCTGTAACTGATTATGAATTCCACAGGTTTTGGGGGTAGAGTGCTTTATGGCTGTGCAACACTCAAGAGGCTGCACCAGGAATTGTCAGCTGGGAAAGCTGTGTGGACAGGAAGCAGATCTCAGGAAAGAAAGCACAGGCAGGATAGATGCTGATGGGACAATGTGATGGAAATACCTGCAGACACCTGGTAGGAGAGGTATGGATTTCTGTAACTCATCCAGGGGCCTGAAGTGACAGAAAGTTTGGTCACTGCTCATGTACAGTACAAGACTCTGCCTGAACTGGGCAGTGAATGTGGAAGAACTGTAAAAATTGCTGCTGCAGACAGAAAGAAGAGGGCCAGAAGGGAAGCCGAGATGCCATCAGCTTCGTGGCTGTGGCATCTGGAGCTGGGTTTTGATTTCCTGAATTTCAGAGAGGATGATGTGTGAGGCTGAAGGACCATGTCCATTTTCCATTCTGCTGCTAGCATGGAGCTCTGGAGATGCACACTGTGATCCAGTTCCTGTGTCCCAGAGCTTTCAAATTAATTTAATTTGTATTAAACTAGGACACCAAGTCCTTTAATCTGTTGCAAACAAGCCCCAGATGTTTCTGTATGCATTGTTTATTTGGTCCTTTTTACACGGATGCTGGTGCACCATGTAGAAACTGGGATTTTTTGTTAAATGCTGCTGCTCCCATCTGCCCTTTGGTATGGAGACCAGCAGCTCTGCTTTTAATGGAAAAAAACCCCAAAGCAAAGCAAAAGAGAACAAAACACAAAACACAAAAGCCAAACAAACAAAAAACTCAAATAAATAAATCAAACCAACCACCCCCTCATCCCCCAACAACCCCTCACAAACCCTCAAGGTTTTCTTGAGTCAGCCTTTTTCCTCATGCAACTGCCTTTCTTTGGATGACTTCTGGGGAAATCTACACATTAGTGTACTGGCTTAGGGTTTGAATCCAGAGGAGATCTGTGCTGATCCAACTACTGCCACATGATTTGGAAAGGGACCATGTTATTGTTGAGAACTAGAGTGCATTGCTGACAATAACTTAATTGCCTTTTCCAATCTGGTAAGCTGAAAATGTCTTACTTCAATATGGTAAGAAATGTAACCAGCTGTTGTACAAAGAAAGGTCTTAAAATTAAATATACAAGGTAGAAAAGAAGGGGAGAATATGCACAAAATTATGAAAATAGCTTATTTTCTACTGAAATAAAAATACATAGTACTCCAGCATCTCAGCTCAGGTATTCTTACAGTATGTACATAACACTGGTGAAGATGAATATTCAAATTCTGAATGTGGGAAAGCAGGGATTTTTTCCCATTCCCATTGTTCATGCTCATGAATGAGCAGCAGTTGACTTCTTGCATTTTCTATCCCATGTTCCAGCTGAGTAAATTTTGAGGCTATAATATCAGTATTTCCCTAGAGGAAAGAGTGTAAAATTTTGAAGGGAGGAAGGAGACATTTACAATGAGAAGAGTGTGGGAAAGTGGCTAATGATAAATAATACAACAGCTCCAAAGGGAATTGTGCAACAGCCTGGAAATGGCATATTTGAATACCAGGGAATTTCCGAAGTAAAACAGCTGTGAAAGATAAGCAGGGAAAAAGAAAAGTACAGAAAACAAACTCTACAAGACTGATTTTCTCTTTTCTTGAATGCTGCTCTTCCACTTTCTAGGGAAGAAAGCAAAGAGTTTCTTGTACTCTTGCACAAGGAAAGGGTTACCTCACATGAGCTCCCAGGAAGCTTCTTCTTCAGAAGAAGGGAAGTTATTGTGAAGCAATGCTGTTATCTCTGGAACCAAGACTGAGCTAGAAGCCTGCATCTGTAGTTGCACAATACTAATAACTTTCACTTTTTTGCACCAGGACATGGCAAGGGCTGGCAATGGAGTTGGGTTTTATGCTTCTGTCAGCCTCTCCATTGCTTTGCTTGTGAAGTGCATGAGGATCATAAGGACAGTTAAAAACCTGCTCTTTCCCCGTTCCCTGGCAGAGCAGCTCAGCTTGCTCTGGTTTTCCATATGTGCTGGCTCTCTGAGATCCTTATTGACTTGCAGCACTCACAAATCTGTCTTGTATTCCCAGGACTTCTCCTTCCCAAAGAGCTGGAAGTGCAGCAGAGAGAGGCAGTGGTGCAGAGCTCTTGGGCTGTGCACAAGCTGGGACTCATGAGGGGAGGGTCTGAGGCAAGCATGAGGGACTCTCTTCAGCAGCTTGTGGCTTCCCAGAGACACATCCTGGTCCTTTCCTATCCTTCCTGCACCAGCTGCAATGTCCTCCTTTACTCTCCATTTCAGCACTCTGATGCTGGTGGATGTCACTGGATCCCAGTGGGATGCTAGGAAGCTGCAGAACTCCAGTGGAGATGCTGTGTGGATGCTTTGATTTCTCAGAAAGAGCTGCAGGGATAGGCAGAGGTGGGGCCTGCTGACTTCACAAGAAAGTACAGTCTATCTGGCTGCTTTTCACCAGTCCTGTTTATTTTGGAGATGAAATCCAGATGCTAGTCCTGGTCTTGATTCCTGACTCAGAAACTGCAGTGTGATTAAACACTTTGGAAAGCCTCACTGTGTATGGCAGTTCAGCTCTGTAATTTACCTGGGAATCCCAGAAAAGCCTCAGTTCTCCTTTAGGGGAATTTTTAGAAAATATTTCCCATCCTTGCTCCTTTTTCTGAGATGATGAGGTTGCTTTCAGATGATCTCCTAAGATAAAACTCCCTATTGGTTTTATATACCGTTAACCCATGAAATAAAAAAAAAGTAAAACGTGAAAAGAAAAATGTAGCAACTGCAGAAACAATCGAATAAAAATATCACATCTCTGTTACTTGAGGCTCAGTTTGTGCAGCCCATGGAGCCTTTGCCCTCATCTCCTTCATGGTGTGAGCTTGCATTGACTGTGTGGAGCCAGAACAATGAGCAGGGACCCAGAGCGTGGGGATATTTGGTGGGGGATAGACCCTGCTTTGTGGAGTTGGGAAGCAGGGTGTTAGAGGCTGGAGAAGCAGGCAGAGGGCTTGGAAGAGAACACACAGTCAAGCTGGTGGGTTTTGCCAGCATTTAAATAGTCATTTACCTGGATCCCTCTCCAACATGGAGAGCAGCTCATGAGGGAGCTTGTGCTGAGCACACTGCTCTGCCTGCGTGCAGAGCTCTGCCCTGCTCTGTGCCAAACTTCATGAGGTTTCAGTTCAGGTTCAGAAAGGTCCCTGGGGATGATGCTCTCCTGCTTGTTAGCCATTCCCCTTAGTTTAGTCCAAGCCAGAGATTTGTTCAGCCTCACTGATTCCCTTTTTGACTTCCAAATTGTATTTCAACAGCACTCTTTTTCATAAACATATTTCTAGACCTTTTGGCACTAAAGAGTTCAGGATTGGAGCATATTACTTCTCTCTGTGAACATCCCTGGCAAAATCACTCCTCAGCTTCCTCAGCTGACGTGCTTCCCTCGTGTGTTCAGAGTGGTTCCTGTGCCCTGTGTAGGACTCTGGGGAGACCAAGGGACCTCCAGCCTATACAGTGAACAAACTGCTCCAGGCATCTCTTGAATGAGCAAGGCAGCAAACCAGAACTCACTGGCTGGGGCTCACTGAGGTCATATAAAGCAGATGATGTTAGCTGTATAGGTAGTTATATATAGATTATATACACACTTTACTATAAGTCTATTATATTTAGTGCTTCCATGTGGGTTAAAACCCTCCACAGATATCTTTTGGGGTCATTAATGTAATACTCTGGCATATTTTCAGGCAGTTTGTTGTCCATGCCTTTGGATGCACACAAAGCTCCCTTTTGTTTTCTCCTGCCAATACTTTCAGCTGTTTTAGTAATTGTACTAATGAGGTTTAGACTTTAAGAAAATTGCTGGATTTGGTTCAGAAGGGCACTCAAGAATTAAGGATTGAATCAGAAAGTTTCACTGTTAATCGAATATTGAGCATAGCTGCAGTGTTACAGAAAGAATAAAGTGCTGATGTTTGCAGTGAACTGTGCCTGAATACCCTCATTGAATAAAGTAAATGGAGAAGAGTTTCCCTTGGGCAGTGGTTTGTGCCACGTGTCCCTCTAAGTAGAGCTGTGCAAAAGTTGACTTTTACTGGGTCAGTGAAGTAAAGCTTGTTCAGGTTCTGGTTCCACAGAGCATTTCCAACAGACATTACTTTGTAACCAGCAGGAAAGGAAGAAAGAGGCACCAGCTCCACCCGTAACAAAAAATTCAACAAAAATATAGGAATCCCTGAGATTCTGTGGGTCCCTTTAGGCTTTTAGTGGTGCGAGAAATGGTGTATGTCTTGTGACTGTCCAGTTCAAGTGCTCTCCCTTTGTTCATGCTTGCAGCCCATGAAGAGAGATTCTTTAAGTGGGAAACTGAAGGTCAGTGTGGTTGAAGAAAATAGTGCCAGAGTAGTATTGGACTGTTGATACTTGCTGTCCTCAAGATGTAGGTTTGTCCTCTCCAGTCATCCATCACTGCCCTGCTGCTGTGCTTCTAAAACATGGAATGCTTGTGATCACTCTCCAGCCCTTCAAGGCTTTGTTGGATGGATCTGTTTAACCATTACAGTTGGAGCCAGAACTGTAATTTCAAGACTTGAAGTGAAGTACTGCCAAGTTTCTCGGCTAGAATTGTGAGAGTTACTCCCTGGCATTCTTTCAGATTAAAAGGAAAATCAAAAACCTCTTTATTCAGAAGATACTTAGATGTTAATCTCAGCAAAACATAAACCTATGGGTAAATTATTTCCCATTTCCTATTTCAGTAACAAAAGAAAAAGAGTTTGGTTTTCCTGAATTAGGGAAGTTTATGGGTTTAACTCTCATCCTGAATTCTGAGGAATAACAGACAGAAGAGAAATATGAATGAGAAATTCTTGAGTACCAGAAATTCCTGATTCAAAAATATCTGTTTTTCCAGATGCCTTAACACTTGGTTTTGTGGGAGCAGACCCATGACCCTCAATAAAGTAAACTTGTTTGTATGCAAAGGAAAACAATGTGCAAAGTTTAGTGTGTAGCAGTTTCTGAAGAACTGTACTGAGACAAATGGATCATGAGCACCAGCTGTGGAACTCGCAGCCACATCCCTTAGAAAATCTGGACAATAAATTCCCAGAGTGTTCCCTATTATTGGGTTATTTGATTATCATATAGAATTAATTGATATTCCTGGGTTATAAACAAACATGACAGAAGGAGGGGACAAACAGCTTATGAAATACATCCAATTTTACTTTTGGTTGCATGATCTTGGAAGCTTTCCTAGACTCTTGTCCAACAGTTAAAACCTAATTTAGAGCTGGGAAATATCAAATGCACTTCTTATTTATGACGGTAAGAGCTTGGTGACTGTAGACTATGCTCTGCAAACAAACACCAGCAGAATGAGGCATTCTCCTGAGTATATTGCAAAATAATTTGGACAGTGTGAGAGACCAAGGCAAATGAGGTTATTTAGGACATTAGTGTGAGAATGGGTCATGAGTTTTGTGTGCATTTAGGGTTCTTTTAATTTGTATTTTTAAAAGATGAGGTGAAGAGTGATAAACTGAGTGTCAGTATCTTAGTTTTTCTTTGTTGGGTACAAATGCCTGACTTTCTGTCCGTTCTTTACTTCCCCTCAATCAGTGGAAAGCAGCACTAAAGAAAAGGAGGCAAAACACAATGCATGAAATGGCATTAATGCCACAAACCTCCTCTTTTGCTGCACACAAAGCTGCAACCTTGTTTTTCTTAGTCTGGCCCTGGACTGTCATGAATCCTGCTTCAACAAAGAGGTCTTGATCTTCTCTGAAGGTGGCTCCTTTATTTGCATCTCCAGGTTTATTATCTGCCAAATGAAAAGCATGTTTACACCTCATGCAGCTGCTGGAGCTCTTTGGGATTATCTCCTCACCTGCAGGCTCTCAAGGCTGGTTATGAGGGGTGTCTTTCAACCAGCAACCAGCTTTCTTCTCAAAGATGGCTGATGCACTCATCATCCAAATCCAGCTTTGCTGTCAGAGCAGCAGCTACTGTTGGCAGCTCTGTGTGTCAAGACACTTTGGAGCTTGAGGCAAAATGGCATTGGCTTAGTGCCATGCACTAAGCAAAGGTGCACAACATCTCCAGCAAGGCTGGAGGAGAAGCTCCTGGTGCCTCCAAAGCCTGCCCTGGTCCCTTTGGTCAGTAAATCACTCCCTGTACTCTCCCCACCAACTAAGCCAAATGGCTGAGACTCTTCAAAAGCTCTGCAATAACCTGAGAGGGAAATAGAGAAAGAAGTCTGAGGATTTACACCATTTGATAATTTCTTACCCTCAAAAGGCAGTTGTGCTCTTCACGTCAACCTTAACAATACCTGTATTTCAAATATTGCATAATATTCAAATTTGATCTCTTGATTGCAGATTTGAACAAAGATGTAGCAAGACCGCAACAATGTAGAGGATTTAAAGATACTCTGCCTTTTTATAAGCTAATGAATAATGATTCTGTTAATAATTAAAATTCTAGTTTAAATTTCCCTGAGTTTATCTTGGCCTGTAAAGGTCTTTAAACACCTGAGTCCCCTTTCAACCAGCACACAGAGCCCTTCATGCTAGCAGCAGAAGACCAGAGTGTGAAGGGCTATAGATGGAGATTTCTGCCAAGGCAAACTGTGATACCAGACAATGATGGCAAATGTGAAAATTTTGACAAACAAACAGAAAAATAGAGGTCAAAGTCCTGAATCCCAGCATGTGAGCTGCTAAGCAGCTTCTGACATGGGAGGGTCAGTGCAGAGTTTGTAGTGTCATACGGTTAAAGTTGCATGTTGCACCAAGCCTGTAAAAGTTACACAGCTAAAGAGACAAAGAGGTTCAGTCTTCATTTCCATATCAAAAAGACAAATGGGTTTTCCTGTGAGAGGCAGCTATTAGTCAGGATGGTCATTACTATGTCTTGGCCTTCCCAGGCCATCCTTGGCCTCTCCCTTGGTTTAGGAGGTGACACTCTATTTTGCCTTTCTTCCCTCTTCCAGGTCTCTTCCTTGACTGCACAATGATAATTTTCCAGATGTAGAGGTTTGATGTGCTGAGTTAAAATCCAAATCTGGAAACTGGGAGAAATTAGAGAGACTACTGTTGATTTCTCCATAGCATTTGATGAAAGTGAACAGGCAAAATCCACTTGTCTTATTGGTACTGGGTGGTCAGCCCTGCTATGAGTTTAAAGGGAAGAGCTTTACCAGAAACAGCAGGATGATGATTCTTTAAGTGTTATACTGTAAATTGTCAAAAATGAAACATCAAAATCATGTAGGGATCGAGACATTCTACAAAATCAGCAATGCTTTGCAATGGAGTGGAGAGTCACATTAGAGCTGAGGAGGCTTGCTTACACAGGCCAAGTATGTTTGCCAGGTGAGACTGAGGTGTGGACACTAAGAAATTATTACCTATGGACCATAGTTTTATCTTGGACAAAACCATGCATTTTTCTTGAACTGTTTTCAGTTCCCCAAGGTAATCTTATGAGAAGATTCAACCACAACAAACACATTTTAGCCTATCAAATCCATTTATTGAGATATGACGTATGAATATATGTATAATATGAAATAGTATTGTTTAGTTATCAGATAAAGTTTAGTGGGACAAGTTCAAAATCTGCTCTGAAATACATGTGTAAATCTGCACAGATGAATTCCCCTTCTCCCAAATCTAGCAGGGAAAGGATCACAGGTAACATCTTTTAGAAAGGCAGCAGGAAGATGTGGAGCCCTATCTTTAACTTCTCGAGTGCAAGGAGAACTGTGTAATTATGAGGCTGTTGAAGATCCAGCTGGGGTCAGCTGCACTGGATGGCAATTCCTGCTGCTCATCACTGCTCTGGTCTGGGGTCAGGTCTGTCCCAGTGAGCAGCCGTGCACAGGCTGGACCCCAGAGCTCTTGGTGCTCCAGGCACCAATATTTGCAAAGTGCTGCTTTGTTCCAGTTGTTCTCTTGGGCTCATTTATTGAACAAGCATGCTGTGGACACTGGCAAGATGTACACGTGAGAAAAGTAAATAAGGTTATAATAAGCTATAAGGTAAACTAAGAAGGTTCTAAGCTTCTAAGAAGCTTCTAAGAAGCTAAGGTAAACATGAAGATTCTAGCTTTGTACAGCATGTTCAGCTTTTATGTCTTTGAGTAGTTTTACAGGAACAAAACACACCAAGCCTGCAGTGTGGGACTGAGGTAGTTTTCCCAATGATTCACACGGGCCACCTTTGTTAGGTAATTTGTGTGTCTAGCAAGGGAAGGCAGAGAGACTGTGAAAAACCGAGGAGCAGTGTGGAGATTTCTCTTTGAAGTGAATGTGTTAAATGTTTTCCTCAGAGACACGAAAAAATAAAAGGCGGATGGCAAGAAATCTGCAAGAAAAGTTTATAAAAGAGAGTGAAAAGCCCCTCACACTTAAGAGGACAGGAAGAGTACACCGCTCGCTTTTTAGCAGTTTTTATTGTTAGAAAGAATGCAATCGCAGGGGGCAGAGCCCACTGCGGTGGGACCTCCCTCACAGAACTGCCGGGATAAATCCGCTTCCCCGAGCGTGGCCGGCGCCTCCTCGACAGCCCCGAGAGCCTTCCAGCTGCTCCGGCATCCGGAACAGCCATGTCCGCGGCGAAGATCTGCTGCCTGCTGCTGCTGACCCTGGGAGTGCTGGTAGTGGCGGTGACACTCGTGCTCATCCTGACTCAGCCCAGGTGCGGGCCGCAGCAGTTCCTGCACGGGGCCGTGGCTGCTGACACCGAGAGCTGCTCCCTCATCGGCCGGTACGTGCTGGGAGCTCTCGGCTCCGCGGCTGCCCTGCCGTGTGCGCCGTGCCTCGGGCTGAGCCCCGGGACGAGCGCTGGCCACGGCTCCGAGCTGCGCTTCTGCCCCGTCCCCGACCCCCGATGCTGCTCCTGCCGCGACAGCGCACGGAGCCTCTGCCTCCGCGGCTGATGTTTCCTTTCGTTATAGTGTCCCCAAAAATTTGCAATTGTGCAAACCCTCGGCCTTTTGGAATGCATAAATATTTGTAGTATACAAGTACAATGCTGGTTTTAAGTGGGGAAGGAAGAAATTTACTTTTTATGGTGTGGTAGGTCCGTCGGATAAGTGACTTAGAATAAATTAAGAAGTTAGAGGAGCTTGCAGAGGGCTGCAGCCAGACTCCAACAGAGACAAGGAAGGGAAGGCAAGGCAGGGAAAGGAGGACTGGCATCCCTGCTTTTTGGGGGTATATTTCTGACTGAAGCCTACAGCAAGTGTGTCTGCTATGAAGAAAAAAGCAAAGAGCAGATTTAATTGGAATTCAGTCAAGACAGTAGAAATACAAAAGACATATTTACATCACTTGGAAAGAAAGATAAAGGTTAAAAAAATGTTCTAGATGCCCAGGTTGTACACCCCCAGTTTGTGTAAAACTTGTGTCTCAAACATTTTGATTCCCACGTTATTACTTTACTGTTCCTTCAATTATGAAATGCCTGTATCCATGAAAGCAGAAGGACAGAAATTTACATTTGATGTTGTGATGGATGCTGGAGCTGTGTGCTCTGCCCTGTGGCTGGGGGACTAAAATGCGTCATGGTGCCATAATACCACACTTTGCCATGTGTCACCTCTGATTCTGGCACAGCATTTGTGAATAGCTGGAGAAAATATACTGTGGCTGCACATATGTCAAGCAGTGAGAGGGGTTTTTTTGTCTGAATCCACATGTTAATTCTTCAGAAAGCAGAAGTATTTTTGAAATCACTATTAATGAAAAAATGGAAAATACATAATTGGATTGCCCAAAGAATCTGCTGGGGAAAACCACTGCATTTGTTTTTGAAGCCACTGTAAATTTTAACTTGATGTAGTGTATAATCAGCTGGAAGGTGTTGAAGTGAGAGCCGCAGAAACCTGTGGCCAGTGGACAACTGAGCAGCTTTGTCTGGCTGGCTACTGCTGTTGGGCTCTCACTTGTTTCCTTCCCTTTTCTCAGCAAGAAGCTCCACAGGCTTCCCCAGCCCTCCCCACTGCTGCAGCTGCACCTCAGCACACTTGCTGACAGGTCTGTGCTGTCCCTCCAGTCCGATGGACCAACTTAAATTTCCTGCAATTAGTCTGCCCATGGTCCCCACAAAATCCTGCCCTTGTTCCACCTTCCATCCACATTTTTTTCCTCCTTTTGCCCATCCTGGGGCATCTGCACATCAGGTCCTGCTCTCTCCTCCAGTCCTGCCAAGCCTCTGAGACCTCCCCAGCCATGGCTATTCTCCTCTGGCTGGTGCTCACCCTCTGCCTGGTGGTCAGCTCTAGGGCCTGCTGCTGCATAATTGCTGCTGCTTTTCTCAGTATCCTTTGCTTCCAGCCATTCTTGGAAACCTTTGTGCCCATTTCACGCTGTCCTTAGACTTGGAATGAGACAAACTCCTGTGTTGTTCTCCTAGCTTCTTCTGTGCATGTTCTTGCAAAAGATTATAATAAAACTAAAATTGTTTATAAAAATGTTCCTCTGCAAGACAGTTTGGGATCAGAAGCTTTGTATATTTGTCCTTGTTGATCTTATATTTCTTTCTCTGTCCCACTGGCCCACAGTGGTGGTTTCTTTTTTCTCTCTGGGAAGCTTATTGCATGCTCTGTACTGCATGTGGTCTTGTTAATTTTCTCCCAGACATTTCTGTGCTGTTATACCTGTATGTCACTTTTTAAGGTCCCAGCTCTTAGCACATGATGGTCACCACTACATTAGCTCTCAGAGCAAACTGGGAGGTGAGAAAATTATGTTCTTTTACTGGTGAGAAGTCTTGCATGGCAGTGACACTGCGAGGATGCCAGAGGGGCTCTGGCCAGGGGCTCAGCCTTTCAGAGCCCTCTGCTCTGCTCTGACCTCCTGTGTGACTCTGCAGGGCCAAGGCTTCCTCAAGGCTGACTCAGGGTCCTGATGGGAGCACTATGAGATGATGAGGATAAAATTGCTTCCTGCCTCATCCTTGCTGGAGAAGATTTTTAGCATTCATAGGAATTTTGTCACAGCAGTAGCAATAAAATCCAGTTTCTGAGAGCAGTCTTGGCCATTAGGCCCTGCTGGCCCCACCTGTGAATTGGCAGTTCATGTGCCACTCTACTTCAGCAACAAGGTGAGAGCAGGGCAAAGCCAAGCAGCCCTAGATGTCAGTCCCTAAAGACACACTACAGGGCTGGTTTGTCCCTGCTCTTCCTCACTGACCTTGCAGACTCTCTCTCCTGCTGTGATCTCAGGCTATTTCCCACAGCCATGCCTTTCATCCTGAAAATTACCCCCCAAGCTCACAGGAATCCAAGCAGGGGATGCTCAGAGAACTGGTCTGGTGCCTAAAGCCTTGGAATCTAAAAGCAGCACCTAATCTCTGACTTACTTACAGATTTTATTCTTAAATGAAAAAAATCTTGTTTATTTTAAAGATAAACTCAAACCACATACTCTGTGAGTTGTTGGGAATGAAATTCCTGTGGCACTCCATGATACTCTGTTGGTTTAAGATTCTTCCATTTGGGAATCTTTGTGTGTTCCTAATAGAATTGTCAGTTGAACTTACTGAGAATAACTGAACTAAACCTCTTGCTCGAGGAGGAATCTTGTATTTCAGTGAGTGGGATAGAGGATTGGGGAAAACACCTCAGGGCTCAAGTGTTTTCCAGCTCTGGATATTGTGTTTGTGCACTCTGGATTTCTAAAGTATTTATGCAGCTCTTTGGGTCCCTGCAGAAAGTGAGCAATCTCAGTGAGCCTTCAGCCTATCACCATCCATGCTGGTGGGTTCTGAGCTAATCTTCCCCTTAGCCATCAGTGCCCAGCTCCCAGTGCTGAACAAAGTTGGGTCTCTTGCTGCATTCTTTCTGCTGGAAACTCGGGGCTGAAAGCAACCTTGTACATCTGTCTGGTCCAGACTAAGACCCTGCCCTGAGAGAAAACTTGTCCCTGAAAGAAGTGAAACACTTTGATGAAGAGGGATGGGAAGCTAAAAGGAGAATCAGAGGAGTTTTTACCCAAGGACATGGATTTGGTGCCACAGTCCACCTCACTAATTTCTCCCCATGTCAAGAACCCTAAGGAGACAGGAGATGATTGCCCTGTGACAGTAAGAGGGACTCAAACTTTACCTCCAACTCTGAGCCACTTGTTCCCTCCTGGAAGAGGCTCTTTATCAAGCATGCAAAAAGCTCTATATTCCCTACCAGTGTGCTTGCTGTTTGAGCTCTGTCATCCATTGCTCTGCATTCGTTTCCCAAATGACAGAAGCAAGAGCCAGCATAAAGTCAGGGACAGGTTCAGGAAAAATGGTCATTCCTGGTGGTGGGATTCACTGCAGCAAGGTGAGTTGACCTGGCCTGACCCAGCAGCCATCTCTGATCCCACTTGTCCAGTGTAGCCTGGGAATTGGCCTTCTTTGAAGTCAACACCCCTGAGGGGACAGGGTAGTGGGGAGGGTGAGAATGGTGAGATTTCAACAGTCAGAAAACGTCTGCAGCCCTGGGAAGTTCAGTTCTAGCCAGAGAATCTGATGCAAAAATCCTTTTCAGTGATGGCCCAGCAGATTTCTGAAGAATGTTTACATCCCAAAGGATTTGGTTTCCCTTCTTGTACGTTGTAAATTTGGTAACTGTCCCTTTTTCACAGAAACAGTTGTTGCCTTTGCTCTTTATAAATCCTAAGGAGGCAGCTGCTGTATAATGGGTGGTCTCCCAGCCCTCAGCCTTCTTTAGCAAGAAAAAAAAGCCAATACAATTTAATATGTTTGCATTCCCAGTGTATTTAAAAGGGCTTCAGGGGTCCCTCTATCCTGTGGCAGAACAGTGGGCTTGGTGTGC
The DNA here is from genome assembly GCA_013399455.1 of Anthoscopus minutus. Classification (NCBI taxonomy): domain Eukaryota; kingdom Metazoa; phylum Chordata; class Aves; order Passeriformes; family Paridae; genus Anthoscopus; species Anthoscopus minutus. The sequence continues at coordinate 1,478,525 of VWYI01008026.1, read as the reverse complement.
AGTCCAGCACAGCCCATCTTTGCTGTGAGCAAAGTGCCATCATTCACCCTTCCAGGGAGGGTGAATCCCTGTTTGCTGCTGCTGGAATGGGACTTACACTCTTTATTATAAGGAAAGTCCATTAGTGACTAAACCCTAAAGCTGAAATGAAGGAAGGATACAGGAGAAAACATTGTTATCAGATCTTGGCAGCTGCCGCACTGGTATTTCCAGAGAGACCTGGTAAGGTGCCACACTTTGATTAAGGATTTTGCATCGTAATTAAGCTCATTGCAGCAGAGATCCATCTAAAAGCAGCCAGGTAATGGGACATAAATCCAGATGCAGTTTTGCTATATACAATGGCCCTAAATTCCCCAGGCATCACTTCCAGGGAAGTGGCAGATCTCTGACTGGAAGTGAGTGAGCCACGCACAGGGAGCCACATGTGACACACCAAGAGCCAGCTCAGTGTATTTTCTGTTGAATTTCAGTCTCTGGAGAGGCTGGAGGGAAAGGTGTCAAGGCTGGAAGCCAGTGTGAATGTGCTGTGAATTTGGCTGAGAATCTGGTGCTTTTCAGAATTTGGGAAGTGTGCCTGATGTTCCATGTTAATGTCTTAATGCATTGCATTGAAATGTGCACACTGCCATCTCCAAGCTTATTTTTAAAGCAGTTTTTCACCCATAACCATGCTTTCTCTGCCACCAGGCTTTGTACATGTGTTGCCTCACAGCCCATAATCAAGGGGCTTTGGGGAGCGCTGCTTCTTCCCTCTTCTTCCAACTTTTTACATGCTGTCTGGGTCTTCTGCAGAGCTGACTCAGTTTTTTAGGAAGCCCTTGTGTCATTGCTTTCTGTGTTGAGCAACCAAGAGCTTCCATTTCAGAAAAACACCTCTGAGGGTCATTGGTGTGATGAATCCATCCCCTGCTGCAAGGGGCTGAGCCTCAATCTCCATGTTCAGAGCTACAGTCAGGTAGCTCCTTGGAGGCCAAAAGCCATGCAGACCCCAAACAGAAAGCCTGATGTTCCCTACTATTGATTTTCTTCCCACTTGTCCACATGTCATTTCTTTACAGGCAGTGGTTCTGAGGCACTTAGGGAAAGAAAGGAAAATCACTATCACTGGTGCCTTCTGGCAGCATCCTGTTCCCTGACCCAGCAGGTCCCAGCCATATAACTGGATGTAAAATAAACACAGTTTCTGTGTGTGCTGTGTGTTCCCATGCAAACTCTGAGAGTGGTTGCACTGCAATTTATGAACTATTTCATTTTCCCCTCTGGCTCTGCCTTATTTGAGCAATAACCCAATAACAGAGTTAGAAACCTTCCTAACAAATACTAGTGCTGGCGGCTGGCAGGCTGTTCAGGAAACACCATTCCCATTTCCACTTCAAGAAAAAGGTAGTTTTCAGATGTTTTTGTGGGAAGCAAGTTTCTCTCTCATTGATGTCAGCAGCAAGAGGCTGCCTTAATGCCTTAATTTCTTCTCTCAGGTAGCTGTGCCTTGCTAGAAGCAGTTGAGGGGTTTGTTTCCTGTTTGGTTTTTTGTTTCTTAGTTGGCTTTATCTTTGGGAATAGGGAGCAGGGTGGTAATTTTGTGCTAATAAGCCACATCATAGGAACAATGGCTATTGTGCTATTGACATGTCTCTGGAGTTTGCTTCATGTGGACCCAGTGTTCCCACTTCAGTACTCCAGTTGGCCAGCATATGTCTTTCTTAGGAATGGCATTTGGGAAGCTAGAGATCAGTTGTTTGGCTCCTAGCACATGGAAAGCTCTCTTCTGCGCTCAGAGCATCCTTCTCCATTTCTCGGGACTCCTTGCTGTCCCTTTTAGCCCATAGCATTTGTGAGCAGCTGCAGTTCCCTCTGTCCCATAACTCTTTGCCCAGAGGAAGTCCATCCTCACACAAGCCTGGCCCTGGCTGCTCTTTCCTCCTGCAGACTCTCCTTTCTTTCTCTCTAATTGTTCCTTCTCACTCCAGGAGAGGAAGGTGCCCCTCTGTGCCCTCACTACATTTCTCCAGCTGCTCTCCTCAAGTTGCAGGGGCTCCAAGGAGGCATTTTTCAAGTGGCTCCTCCATTCTGACATTCCTGGATTTTAACAGTGTCTTTTTTCCTTCCCTCCCCACCACAGGGACATCCTGAAAAGTGGAGGCACTGCTGTGGATGCTGCCATTGCTGGCTTGATCTGCACTTCAGTGATGAACCCTCAGAGTTCAGGCCTGGGTGGTGGGGTCATATTTACCATCTATAATGCCAGCACAGGTATGGGCCTGCCCTGGCCTCTCCATGGTGCCTTGTCCCTCTGTGGACACACAACTACTGTGTAGAAATCAGAATCTTTCCTGTTCTCTCAGAGAAATATTTTGAATATAAAAGCTACATCACAAACCACACTTGTGCTCTTAATCCAAAGCATCCGCCACAGGGAGCTGTGATTGTCATTTCACAGCAAGAATGTGTGTGTGGAGGAAAGAGCTTTGATATGAAATGAAATGAATTGGGTTTGCCTCTCCTTCCCCCTCCGAAGCAATCCCAAAGTACAGCAGACTGCAGCCAGGTGTGTGTGGCTGAGTGAAGCAGGCAGGAGGGGAGTGCAGCCTGTGTTGCCAGTGTTGGGCTGTCAGTGCCTCAGCTGAGCCCTTGGGATCGCACTTCAGGGGCTTGTGCTGCTCTGGCAGTGACTGCTGACACTGGAGCTGCCTCACACTCCTGTCCCTGTGCTGCTGGAACTCCCCAAAGCAGCATTGAGACTTCCTGTCCCAGGAGATGCATCTCCACTTCAGCAATCTAAACCTAGCAATGATCAGTGTCTGCTGGGGAGCGTTTTCTGTGTTTGGCTTAAACTCTAGTGTTGTTTTCCTGCTTTTATGTCTTTAATGTGGGAGGTTTTAAGTCTTGGCTTCCAAAAACCCCCAGAGCTTATCTAATAGTAATATCAACATTGAACACTGTAACAATATCATAGTTTTAAAACCCCTGCCAAGTAGTTTCTCAGAGTCACAAATCTGGAAATGTTTGGATGTATCTTATGCAAGAACTTAATTTGGCAGAACACCTATAATTTTATTCTTTTCCCTTTTGACAGAGCCATGAAACTTTGTTTCCTGACAGCAATCTTCCTCTGCTACCTGAGTTATGCTGTGGCACAGAACTGCACAGCTCAGGCACTTGGTACCCCAGGGAGCACTGTGGGCTCCTGCAGCACAGCTGGCTCTGTGGACAGATAAATACAAGGCAGAGAAAGAGGCAAAATAATAGGCTAGACCTGAAATACAAATGTATGCAAGTGGGGGTATGGGTTTGGCTTTGTCCTTTCAAGCTCCCTGATATGTAGAGGGCTTTAAATATGATGCACTTGCCTCATCATCATTTGGTAAATGGCCCTCCCAGGAGTATGAGGCTCACATTATCTCTCTGACATGTCCCATCTGTAGAAGAAGGGCAGGAGCTTGCAGGTGTGAGGCAGCATGTCCCAGCCCATGAACCCTGGGGGAAACCTGCACTGGCTGCAGGCAAGCCCCGGCCTTCTCCCTGTACTTTCAGTACCTTTAGGTAGGCACTGCTTGGTTTTCTCTAAATAAAAGCACAGGAGTCAAGGACAAGTTGTGCTGACACCTGACCCTGCAGGTGCACTTGGCACATCTGGCAAAAGGCTCCAGAGCAGCTCAGCTCTGGGCCAGCAGCACGTGCAGTGCTACAGCTGACTCAAGTGTGATGTTCACTTGCTTCAGGAAAATAACACTGTGCCTGTCCCTCTTCTTCTTTCTAGGAACAGTGGAGGTGATCAATGCCCGTGAGACAGTCCCACGAGTGTTTCCTCACAACTTATTGTCTGGCTGTGGTGCTGGTTTCCCCATTGGTAAGGACACGGTCTGGGCCACAGCTGTGTGCCCTCCTGGTGTGCACAGAGCTCAGGGTGGGGAACTGAGCACCTCACTGACTTGATCTGCAGTTCTGCTTAGTTTAACACACTCTACATGGACTGCCTTTTGCAAAAGTAATGAAAAATGCTAGGTCCATAAAAATTCCTTTTTGGTAATAACACTGGCAACCTGAGCAGTGAGGCAATGGGGAGACAGCAAGAGGAGAAATCACAATGTAACTTCTCTCTCTAAGAAGTCTGAAGTTCAAGACTGGATTTCCCAATGCCCTCATTCTCCAGAAGTTCTTGCAGAGAAAAATAATGTCAATGGCTTTCTGAAAACAAAAGAAATCAATCTCACAATCTCACACAATCGTGTGCCTGCCCATTCCATAGATTGGGGAAGCACGCTGGCACATCAGGGGTTGAGTTGCTGGGCTCAGGCCCTCTTGCTTTACTAGCACATCTTGGATCTTTCCACTGTATTCATTTTCCTTCCCTAGAATGTTATCTTTTGGGGGTGTGTCCTAGATTCTGGAGGTGTTCTTATCCTTGGAAGAGCCTGAAAAGGAATCAGGAGCAGCTCTGGTTGGGAGGGACAGCTGGAGGTCTGCTCAAAGCAGGGTAATGTCAGGTGTTGCTCAGGCTGCTCAGGGTCTTCTCCTGTCACATTTTTAACTTCTCCAGGGATGGAGAATTTCACTGCCTCCCTTGTTCTGGTGTTTGACCAGGCCCCATAAGTGCCATTTCTCCAGTGTGCAGTGGCACTTCCCTTGCTGCAGGACATGCCTGTTGCCTGTTAACTTTCAGCACACCTCAGGCCTGGCCCCAGCCTCTCTATACCCCTGCTGTTCAGTAATAGGGAAATACACGAACAGGAAAAGGTAATAAATAAACCAAGCCTGATTTTAGAAGTCTTGGTTGCCTCTACCAACTCAGATTTCAATTGGAGAGTTTTCAGAGAGCTGGAACCCCCAAGCCAGGGACGTAGTGGGTGTGACACTGCTGTCGTGCTCCTCAGGTCCCCGCTGGATTGGTGTGCCGGGAGAGCTCCGTGGGTATGAGGAGGCCCATAAGCGACACGGCCGCTTACCATGGAAAGCCCTGTTTGAACCAACCATCAAGCTTCTTTCGGAGCCACTTGTCATCTCCCCAGTTCTGGACAAAATTCTCCATCACCCAGCCTTCTCTGCTCTGGGGAAAAGCCTGTGGTAAGACCCATGAATGAAACTGCAGTGTGAAGGCCACTGTTCCCTCAGCTTCTGACATGCTGACGCACATGCTGATGTGAAGCACAGGCTGCTGCTGTGGTTTGTGCTCAGGGAATACTTGCTATGGATTGGGAGGGAATCACAGAAGTGGGTTTTTAAAAGAGGCTGCAGTGTAGCACTGCCTTGGAAAGTACACAACATACATAATCTAGATCAGCTCTTGGCAGGAAAAAGAGGGCACTGGCCCTGGGCAAGAATAGGCTCATGCTGTAAAACTGATGCATGTTCTTCTTTAACAGCCCACTGCTATGTGATGGTCAAAGATTTCTGCGGCGTGGTGAGACCTTCTGGTGGCCAGCGCTGCATCAAACACTGCAAGCTGTAGCTGAACACGGAGCTGCAGCCTTTTATGAGGGAGAGATAGGAAGGGCCCTGGTGGAGGATGTCAGGAAGGCTGGTAGGTAACAGCTACAGGCAGTCCTGATACACAGGCCCTGCTCCCAGCCATGGCTCACAGTGAGCCTGTACCAGGGGAAAGCCAACACATGCCATTCGCTTGCCACTTGGGGTGGTACCTGACATGGGAAGAGGTCACCTTTCCCCAGTTCCTATAACTCAGGCCCAGAAGCAGGGCTGAGACTACCCACTGCTCTAGCCTTTGCCCCCAGTGCTCACACACTGGCCCCTCTGACTCCTTTAGGCAAAGCCTAAAGGACATCCTGGGGCTTGGCAGCACATGAAGTTGTGTGATGGCAGCGCTGTGCCGGGTGGAAGGAATTTGTGCTGTACAGGCGTGGCTGTCCACAAGCTTTCCCAAGGCTCTGATGTAGGCAGCCCACAGCACCAGTACAAGTTGCTGTGCTAATGGCAGTTCCTGGGTCTCTGTTGAAGGGTCCAGTCTCTCACTGGAGGACCTTCGGGCATACAGAGCAGAGGTGTCCTCAGCCCTGAACATCACCCTGAACAACCACACCAAGGTATTCGCTCCAGGACCACCCATGGGAGGTGCAGTGCTCATGTTCATCCTCAAGGTATTGGAAGGTAAATTCCTAATGGAAAAAGGTCAGCAAGAGGTTTTCAGAGAGTGTTGCTCCAGAGTGATAACATGCAATGGAGAGAAATGGAGTTTTTGAGCCAAAGTGGGGCCCAAAGCAGCGGTGTGACCATGCTGTGCAGCAGGAGGATGAGCTGGTTCACTTGTACAGTGGGTCAGCATCACCACAGCTGCTTCAAAGGTCATGCATGATTTCCCAATGCTTCAAAAGAAATTGTAGCTACAATGGAAATTAGTACTTGGTTGTTTCTGTGTCCACATCCGGCTGAAGCGTAGAGGAAACCTGGTAAGAACTGGGGTGGGAAGAGGAGGCTCCTTTCAACTTTTTAGTTTTACACTTCTTGAAAAAACACTGCCTTGGGTCTATTCACAAAATTATTTTATCCTCCTCCATAGAGTATAAATTCCATAAAGCATCACTGGCAACATTTGAAGAGAAGGTAGAAACCTATCACTACATTGCAGAGGCCCTGAAGTTTGGCAACATGCTAAGACCCCACATGAGTGACCCAGCCTTCTCTGAAGCTCAGGTGAGTTCCATGGTGTGGGTGCAGTGCTACAGCACCGAGCAATGCTCTGACTTGCTCCTTCTTTGCAGCCTGGAAGGAAATAAAATACTTAGAGCTGCTACTGAAGAGCAATGCAGCTGTGTTGGCCAAGGCAGAGGCAGGATCAAGCTGTTTACTCTGCAGCTTGAGCTGTGGGCTGGCACTCACTTGTCTGACAGAGGATGTGCACGTGCTCCTGCCAGTGCCTCGGTGCCTTGGTGCTGAGCTTAGTCCATTTTCTGGGATGAAAGCGGCCTGGAGCTGAATGCTGCTGCTCCAGGGCCCCAAGCTGTGACTGCTGGAGCTCAGTTCCTGAGGCCTTCCTGTGCCCAAACCATGCCTGTGCTCAGGTGACCAGCCCAGTGTCCGTGCTGTGCTTGCAGGTGCCTGTGGGGACCCTGTTGTCTGAGCAGTTTGCTGAGCTGGCGAGGCAGCGCATCGATGCTCGTGGGGACCACGCACGCAGCCACTACAGCCTGCTGGAGTCCTCCCAGCCCAGCCACAGCAGCTTGGGCACGAGCCACATCTCTGTGCTGGCTGCAGACGGCAGTGCTGTGTCTGCCACCAGCACCATCAACTACCCGTGAGTGACCCTTCCTAACAGAGTCACCCAGGCCAGGGGCCAGCTTCACAGGGGAGCTGCAAGGGCTGGCTACCAGAAGTGCAAAACCCTTGGGTTTTGCTGGTGAAGGCAGCTTCCAAGCTGTAAATGCCTTTTGCATGTGGCAGCAAGGATCTGTGAGTATCAGCGCCAAGGGCTGTCATAGTTCAGGAGGATGCAAGAACTTTGTGGGGCTCTGGCTGAATTCCTGTGCATTGAGCAAATCCCCACAGGCACCAGTAACAGGGAATTTATCTGTGTCACCAGCAGCAGCAGAAATTCCTTTCAGACACCCTCACTGGGACACTTGCAGGCTGGGAGGAGACAGAAGTTACTTACAGGGTGCCATGTGCAGTTAATCCACAGCAGGAGAACCCTGGGCACTAAAAGGCTTCATCTTTCCTCCCTGCAGGTTTGGGTCCCTTGTGTATTCTAACCAAACTGGGATCATTTTAAATAATGAACTTGCTGACTTCTGCATAGCAAACAGAAGCATTAAAGCAGGTGAGCATCCTTATCCTCAGAATAAAGCACAGGGCCAGGGGATGGATACACAGGCTGTGTACAAGTGGGCAGGGGCAACCTGAAAACTTACACCTGTAAGGTACTATTTCCTTTCCTAGGTCTGGATGAGAACAAGTTTATTTCAGACTAAAAGAGGATAAAGCCCTGTAGTGTGTCTGTGTTTGTTCACGTAACTCCTTGTATGGAAACACAGGAGTTTCTGGTTTCTAACCAGAGAAATCAGAGGTTAAAAAATGCTGAAGCTGATCACTGACTTATGGGAAGGGGAGGGAAGGAGTGAAGAAACTAAGAAGCTTGCTAAGAAAAGCCTGCTGATATTTTAGGCTAATTTATGATTCTGAGTATAGAGCTGCTACAGGCTTACACCGAGCTCTGACACAGCAATGCTAGTGCAGATTGCTCTGCACTGTCACTGCTGCATCGCCCTCAGCCTGCTGGGAGAGGTCACCAGTGCTGCCGTGGCAAAATTTCTGCTGAGGCTTCCTCATCTGGTTGGATGAGGTGCAGCAAGTCCTGAATACTTGCAGGATTGCATCAAGAGAAGCTTGTTTACCTTGTGCCATAAAGGTCCCAGTTTCCTGGGAGACAAGCTTTCAGTACAAGGAAATTTTTCTGGAAGTCTTGAGCACCCTAAGGAAGGAGCAGCATCTTGTTTTTCTGTGGGAGACAAAAGAAAGGCAAGGTAGATGAACCTTGGCAAGGTAGATGTGGTTTAGAGCCACATGGAAAGAATAATATCTCTGCTTCTGCTCCAGGAGAGAAGCCTCCCTCAGCAATGGTGCCTTCCATCCTCATCTCCAAGTCAGGAGACATGCTGGTAATTGGAGGAGCTGGGGGGAGCTGGATTATCAGTGCTACCACCATGGTAAGTGCAACCCACAGCAAGTTGCCAGGTCTTTCAGCCCTCCCAGGTTTCTAGCCATGGTCAGTCCCTACTCAGCTCTCCTCAGATCTTGACTCCTTGGTGCTCTTTTTACTTTGCAATTTAGAAGTCACTAAAGGCTGTAGGCCAGGGAAAGAATTCTGGGAAGCATTACGTGCTCATCCTATTCTTTTACTTGCCCCAAGCACCATGAAAATACTGGTCACCATGAAAGCAGGACACCAGGCTGGTAGGACTGTGGGTCTGGCTCAGTGCAGCCTGGGCTGGACAGCCCAGGTTTTATGTCCAGTTGGGCAGTGTGGGATTTGTTTTATTGCAGGTGATCATAAACAAGCTGTGGTTTGGCTACGACTTGGAACACGCCATTTCAGCTCCTGTCATGCACGCCCAGGGTGAGAGTGTCCTATTTGAGGAGTCTTTCAGCAAGGTGAGTGGCCTTGGTGGGAAGGAGATTGCTTCTGTAACCCTCCTGGGTAATCTTTGTTTTGCCTCTGGCTCACCTCCTGCTTGTTTAAACCTCACTTTCTCGACCAGATTCCACACACACATTCTACAGTTTCACATCTGGCAACATTAAGATCTCAGGTCCCTGCCCCATTCATTCCATTTACTCTTCTCTCCCCCCACAGGAAATTAGGACTGGCCTGCTGGGAAGAGGACATAAAGAAAAGAAAGATAAATTTGCAATGAATGTTGTACAGGGAATTTCCAAGGAAGGAAAATGCATCTCTGCTTACTCTGATAAAAGGAAGCTGGGGAAGTCTGCTGGATATTAGCGTGAAATGCCATCACAATTCACAAAGCCACAGGAGATTCAGAACACACTTTTCTTGGACATGCCCATAATTTCCTGTCTCCATCAGGATGTCTCCTGGAGCATAGGCACAGACTGTGATTATATCTAATTCTAGTAGACTGCAGGTCACCCTCAGGCAATACAAGGAGAGGTCAGCCAATCTTGTTTAGAGATACACCTTTCATTACTTATGTGACATACAGAGAACATATTTCTTGAGCACATCAGTTACTCAGAATGAGAGGCTACAAAGTGTGAAAGGAAAATTGGTCCAAACCCCACTGAGAACACTGTGAAATGGCCCAGCTGTATCTTTCATTCCTGATGGAGTCTGGGTTTCTTTCAGGCTGTTCCACAATAAGCTCATTGCTGGGGCTCAGCAATGTGAAATACATAGATGAGCAAGATACATCTGTAGGGTCAAGATTTTAAAATCTGAAGTATTCAGGCTTAGAGCATGTGTTTGAAAGGTCAAAATTCCACACTCTCCCTCTGTTTTCCCATCCATGGTATACCAGCTTTTCCCCAAGGTGGCAGATGAAATCACACCATGGCACAAGTACTGCCCTGCTGCGGCTCTCTTCCTCAGGGGTGCAAAGGACCCCACAGGCTCGGGGTAACTGCACCAACACTTCCTCCAGCCCTGCACATGGGGGCTGAGAATAGCCTCCCATGGGGGCAGGTGATTTCCCTGCTCTGGGACGAGCAGGCTACAGCTGAGCTCCCCGTGGAGCCTCTCTCTGTGGCGAGATGGGTCCCAGTCTGTGCCAGCTCTCCCTCCCCCACACTGGTGCATCAATCTTTGGGAAGGCAGGTCAGGAAGGCAGTGGAAATGTTGTTTTTGGAAAGCCTAGAACTTTCTTCCAATTGCAAAATGCACGTGATCAGGAGATGTCATTTGTAGCCCTGGGCTCAGCCTGTCCAAGCAACCACCAGGACTGCTGAGAAGTGATGCAGCACTATCAGGCATTAGCAGAATTCTCCATATCCTACATGCTCCAAATTCCTGTTTACCACAGCTAGTCTCTAGTGTTCCTTTCAGACCACAAGGAAGGCATTGTAGGACTCTAAGAACTATCACAGAAAGAGGAAACTTTTGGAAAAGGGACCTGAACAAAAAAGGTCCTGGATTTTTCACCTGGATGTAAAAGGTCTTCTGCAGTTAATCCATAACCTTACCCTGCTCAAAATGGCCAAGAGAATCAAACATTTAGAAAAGTAAAACCTAAAACCCACTCTCTTCAAATATGCTGGGTCAAATTCCCAGAATCCTCCAAAATTCCATTTTCTGAAAGCTTCTGAACCTGATTGCCCCATGGGCACAGTGGAAAGAGAAAGAAAACAGAGCCAGGCACTAGCAGAGCCCTCCCCCTCACACACTGAGCCCACAGGACTCCTAGTTCTCCAACAAATAGAATGCCTCTGTAAACATCATAAAAGACACATGCTACTAAAAACCACAAATTAAAACAAGGCCAGCTAGATTTTAGTCCAATGTTTTTACCCACAAAGCCTGTCCAATAAAGCCATCAATTTACTGAAATCTCAGCCTTCACTTGCATTTTAGTGACAGTCCCAGTGAAGCTGACCAGAGCCATGTGTTTTCCTTCAGAAGTTGTACACCAAGGACTGTAGCACAGCCCCTGCTGTATCAGTGAATGATTGCTGAATGACCAGATCATAACCGCAAGCACTTGAATCGTGCAGCTGGAAATCAAATCACTCATGGATGGAGCCAGCTCCATGCACTGCCCTGCTCCCTCCTTGTCCAAATGGAGCTCATCTTAAATCCCCCAATTCAGGAAGAACTGCTGGTTTCTCCATCAGCTGCTCACTCACACCGTGGAAGTGACCTGGCACCCTGTGAGGCAGCATCACAGTGCTGGTGAATGGGAAAGGAAACAGCCCCAAAAGCTGATGGGGGCAATTTTTATGTTCACTTAGAAGGGGTTACATTGACTATGACTACCAAAGAAACCAAATCTATCTACTTTGCTGAAGTTTTCTACCTTGATTAACTTCCTTGCCCCAGCTAGCAGCTCCTGAGTGCATCAGTTCTGGTGTCAGAAGCACCACCCAGCAGAGTTGTGCAGGGGAAGCACTCACAGACACTGTCTGCAGCACCAGGCACACGGACCACAGCTGCTGGCTCTGGCAAGATCCCTGGTTATTTCCAGCTAACCCCAGTGAGCTGAGAGTTTACAGTCAGCAACTGAGAGTGGCACTGGCTGGAGACAGGGAGAGCACTCCTGGCTTCCCTATTAGGCTTCAGGGCCAGTGCTCTGGTCCCTTCTCCATCATGTTTCGCTACAGAAAACCCGTCACCAAGTAACTTAAGTCTTCCACTACCTTTGCTTTTGACACGCCCTGCAGTACTCCAGCCTCTCACCTTTCCAGTGCAGCAGCATCCCAGCTACTTCCCACCTCATAGACACGGGAATATTATCTTTAGTGCAGTACTCGCTGCAGTTTAACTGCTTAGTATTAACTTTGCAAGTGAGCCAGTGAAGCAGTCTAAAAGCCCATCCCAGATTTAATTTGCAAGGCAGACAGGAATGGGAGTACAGATCTCTCAGTGAGGCAGAGACTTCCAGTCCTGCCACCTCAGTGCTGAAATCTGCTTGGATCAGGAGCAGATTCTCAGTTTGGTCTCTCCACACTCCTGCTCCTCCCAACAAGAGAGCATTATTTTTGTACTGAAATCAACTTATATGGACTTCTAAAGCATCACTGTACAGAGGCTACTCTATTTTCTAATGAAGTCTTTAAGTTATACTTTTAATAAAAAGTTTTTAAACCTGTCTGGGAGTTTTTCTTCTAAACCTGTTGCCTATCCCATCACACAAGCACAGAAGACTCCATGCAGGTGTTTGTAGCAATAACAGCTGTTCATTCTGGAGCCTTCTATGCTGCTGGAGAAGCTGAGGAATGGAGCAGCTCATGCCACTTGTCTCTCACAGCTGAGTTTTGTTCCCTTGCAGATGGTTGCCAAAAGAAAAATGTGGTAATGTCAGACTGAAGAATAGGGGCAAGAGGTGAACCCTCCAGCTCATGGTCTGAATTGCCTTTTAATGGTTCAGCTTCCTTTCACATCAGCTGGAATCAGTCATGGAATGTGCCCTGTTCTCCATGCCCTGCACCGGGGCAGGCAGCCCACACGAACATGCTGTGCACCCATGAGCAGAGGCAGGTGCTTGCATTCCAAAGGTGGGACATGGAATGATGAGGGAACCTCAGAGACCACCTGTCATGGGCAGGGATGTCACTCACCCAGTTGCTCCAAGTGCCATCCAACCTGTCCTTGAACATTTCCAAGCATGGGGCAGCCTTGGTTTCTCTGGGTAACCTCTGCCAGAGCCTCTCTGCTGTCACAGTCAAGAATATAATCTTAATATGTAACCTAAATGTACCCTCTTTCAGTTTAAAGCCATTCCCTCTTGTCCTGCCCTGAAGACTTTTCCCTGCAGCTGGAACATCCCCTAAGCTGAGCAGCCTGGAGGGTATGGCTGGAGGTTTTACAGCAGGAACCACCTCAGCGTAGGCTGAGTAGTGGGATGTGGTATCCAAGCAGGTGGAAGAAGTGCCTGCTCCATGTACAGATATGTCCAAATGAGATAATTACAGTTTGCAGAAATATCCATAGCTTTTTAAAAAAATGTAGGATGTAAGTGCAAGCTGTAGTCCAGTTTAACAAATCATTCTTCTGCAGTGATACTGCTAAAAAACAACCAAACAAATCAGCTTCTACAGAGTCAAGAATTCAAATGCATTTATATAAGAACAGTTGTAACTAGGAATGTTTTAAGCTTTCCACAGGGGAATGTTTTTAACACAGGTTATAAGTAATAGGGGAATTTTCTGACTAGCAAGAAGAAATTCAGGAACATAAGAACAACTGCACCACGAACTGTTAGAGGCAGCCCAGCAGCAGCCACTCAGACCTGTATCAGAAATCAGGATTGTCCAACAGGCATTTCCCAGAAATCAGTTCCCTTCCAATTCTGGACTAACTGGAGTGATTGTAAGATTCCAATCAGCTTATTTGCTGTGCAGTAATTCTCTTTATTTCCCAGGTCACACCTAGCCAAGAAAGAACTCAGCTTGTCCCAGTTTCAAAGGCAGCCTGACATCGAGGAACACCAGTAGTGGAATTACAAGAAGTGGAAAAGTGGAAGTCTCAGTTCAACAATAAGAGGACACAGGCTTGGCCCCACTCTGGTCTCTTGAGGGAACAAGAGGGAACTAGAGGTCATTTACAATCACTGCCTTTGCTGCACCTAATGCAGCACCACCAGTAAGAGCTTAGGAAAAGGAGCCAGGGCACATTTGGTACAAACCACTCATTTGAGTCAAATGATATAAGCAAATACGTATGTCAAAGTCATGACTTTGATTTAAGCATCATCTAGCTTTCACTTTATTCTGTGAAACTGGACTCTTCTCAATTCCAGACACTTTCAGGAAAGAGGTTGCATAATGCCTAAAACTTCAGGGTTTCTTTTTCTCTTCTGTATTTTAAGGTTCTTACAAACTGACAGGATTTTTCAACAAGCCAAATCGATGAGTTGACTTACTGCCACTTGTGTATCAAGGATTTTAAAAACACCACTAGAGCATGACAACATCCTGGAGCATTTGGTTTTGATCTTGGGCAAAGTTTATGTGATGTGATGTATCAGTCCATGCTGGTAGGTGAACACCAAACCCCCTCATGCAGGTACAAACCCTCAGCTGCTCCATATCAGACAAGGATTTCTGAGAGGTCTTTGACAGTCTGGTTAATAGTAACTTACCTTTAAACAAGAGTAGCTACAGCCTGACCTTTTTTTAGAAGTTTCATTTCCCCAAATTCTGATATTTCATGCCTGCAGTATGACATGATAAAACCAAAGTGGAAAAAAACAACCTTGTTTTGGATATGTAACTATTATTGGTCACTCATGGCTTCATCAAAGCAGTGAAGAAAAGACAAAAATCTCAGAACAGTTTCTTTCACACAGACTCTCACCATCCCTTTTTGCAGCAACTGTGCAGGCAAGGAAAATGTGTGACTCCATATTTATTTATTTTAGTTGTGCTCAGAGTTTTACAGGTAGCATCTTCCCTTTAGACCTTCTCAACAGAAATATAAAAAAGTTTGAAGCCATTTCCCCACTCATCTCCAAAAATCAACTGGGTGAAATGCAGAAACATCTTTTGTTAACAGTGGTGAGTTTGGCTTAGCCCAGTCTAGAGCTAGCTTCCTGCTAGGGCACAGACCTATCTGTTTGTAACTTAGAAAACCCAGTCCCAGAGTCCTGTAACTCCCACCTACTCAGCAGGAAACAAATATCTTCTCTAGCAATGACAGGGACATTCCTGGTAGCTGACACTTTGCAGGAGAAATGTTTCCTGCAGCTTGAGTGAATTGCACCTTCTGCAGAAACTGGGCACCCAATCTGTGTTCATGGGATGGAGAGGAGGCAAGGAACAAACTCTTCAAGGCAGAACAGACTCTTCAAGTAAGTACTGCACATCCTGGTGGACGTGCCTGTCTTGGCAGACGGCTGTGGCATGAGGCACTTCGGTCATGGCTGTAGAGAACTGTCCCAGTTCCATCACCAGAATCACAGGTCAATGTATTCTCTTTCCTGTGAGAAGTCCCTGAGTTGCAGATCTAAAGGATCTTCCCCCCAAACACACCCTGGTGTCACTAGACCACTGAAAGAAGGAGCTGAGCCAGGTCAGTAGCCGGCAGGGAAGCCCCCTTTCCG
Organism: Anthoscopus minutus; assembly: GCA_013399455.1. Lineage (NCBI taxonomy): Eukaryota > Metazoa > Chordata > Aves > Passeriformes > Paridae > Anthoscopus > Anthoscopus minutus. The sequence continues at coordinate 1,463,301 of VWYI01008026.1, read as the reverse complement.
CGAGTCGGAGGCCGCGGCCCATCCGCGCTCGGTTCTGAGGATGGCCTGCACCACCGCGCCGCCGCTCACCCGCGCCGTCTCGTGCCTCCTCTTCCTCAGCTGCTGCTCCACGGCCTGCAATGCACAGCTGGGTGAGCACAGCACACAGCGAGACTGCCCCAGCTGCAGGCTGCCACCTGCACCTCCCACAAGCTCCCAGGTGTTCCGAGTCTGCGTCAGACGGGGCTAAATCTACATGGTGTTCCTCCTCTTCCATGTACTTTCTGGGATGCCCTGTGGACATGATTTTCTGAGCCTGAGAGGGTTTTCAGCCTGACAGTGGCTGATCTTTTCCCAAGAGAAAATATTTTGGAAACTTCTCTTTCAAGGACTGTTTTTTGTAAATAGGTTTTGGTTCTCAGAACAATGTCACACAGCTGTTCTGAATGTGCTTTTCTCTCGTTCCACCAATGGCACCAGAGAGGTGGTTCCTTTGGTCAATCATGTTGACCTGTATCAGAGCACCTGATAAAAAGGGTTGCAAACCTGAATAAAGGCTTCTGCTTCATCTGGGATCAAACCTCACTGTTGTGGTTTTGAGTCCACACTTCTATTCTGTGTCCTCTAGCAACAATGTCCTATGTCTGAAGAAGTGTAATTCAGAAGCTTTGATATTTGTGGTGCTGAGTGTGGTTACCAATACTATTCTTGGTCACAGATATTCACACACTAACAGCCAGGATTGATGGATCCTGTTTGGCAGTGGTGGAAAACACAGGACTTGTAGTGCTGGTATCTCTACTGCAAATATATTTTCAAGTCTGTTCCCAGGCCTCTCTGTGCAACCCCCCTCGCTAGCTCTGGGCTAGGCCTTCCAGATTCATCATGAAGCTACACAACAGCACAAGAGTTCCCTGAGACTGGCTGGATTTAGACTGTTGGATGGTCTGGGACCTGATGTGGTTTGCTGTTTTGCAAACTTTGTGCCAAACAGGGCTGCAAGCAGATGCTCAGTTTTAGATACAAGGCACTCTTCAATGCACTGGCCTCACACCTGTGTGAGTGAGACTCAAAGTACTCTTTGAACAGCTTATTGTGACTCAGCACTACACCTGTCCCAGCTTTACTACTGCTCACCTAGGAACATTTAGCCAAACCAGATGATTTTCCACAGTGCTTGCCTTCCCAGCACTAGGAACTCAGCCCATACAAGCTCATGTATGGCTCTAGTGAGACCAACCTCCTCTATTTGCTGCTCAAGCTCCGTGATATTGGGAAACAGCTGGTCGTGAATTCTGGGCTCCTCCACTGCTTTCTTCACATCGTAACCAAACCAGATGGAATTCATGATTGTCTGTGAGAAGCAAAAAGCCTTAATTTTAATTACTTGTCTTCAAAGAAGTCTGACTCTTGGAGCCACACAGGCAGAGGTGCCTCAAGGATGTTTACCAGAGCACACAAAAGGCACCATTTCTGGTTTACATGGCTTTCAGTGGTTCTTCTCTTGGCTGAGAAAACACAGGTACATTGCAGCTTGTATATGCTTAGGAGGATTCCTACACAAAGAAACCATGAGTGACTAAAATTAACACAGCAAAAAGATCAGATCCCTAAGCTATGGTGGCTGGATTTATGCTGCTGTAACTAAACACACAGCAGTCATCTCAACAAACACACCTCCAGCTTCCTGCTATTGTACAACCAGTTCCCTTAGGCCCAGCTCGTCTCTACAGGACTGAACTGCAGGCTGGAGCTGCTGGGAAGTGAGAACACTGAGTCCAGGGCTTAGGAAGTTGCTTGTAGTGATTTTTACAGACTTCTCCTCTACCTCAGCCAAAAAGCCAGATGCAGCTTGGTGCTGCTGGCACAGGGGACAGTCACTGCTGCAGTCACTCTTGGGTGGTTTGAGTGGCTGCCACAGCAGCTCACAGAGGTCCTGCCTGGCAGGTCTGACACCATGCCTGAGCTGAGTTCTTATTTAGCTTCTCTGTGTGACTTTGATCCAAAGTTTGGGATGGGAGCAACTCTAAACTGGATAAGTAAGCTCATGGAGATCCAGAGAACAGAACTCAAAGCAAATCTTGTGCAAGTGGTAAGAACAAACAACTTGCCAGAGAAAACGTCAGTAAAGGAGGCAATTTAATAGCAGACCTTTTGTAGTCCTGGAAGGAGTTGGTGTTGGAGGTCTGGCCCTCAGAATGCCAGGCAGGAGCCTCCTTTTCAAGCCCCTGGCCCACAGCAGGGAGCCAGAGTCATGATCCTATCACAGGTGCAGACAGGAGTTCCCCCAAATGCTGTCTCTCCCATTTTGCCTCGTGTTGTCCCCCATTTGCCCACACCACCACGTACCAGTGCTGTTGCTGTAGTTATTTTTGTTCCTCCAGAAGCTCCGACCACCATCCTCACCTTTTTCATTTTATCCACCAGAATGGAGGGACACATAGAGGACATTGGCTGTTTACCTGTTGGGGACACAGACACAACACAGAGGCTCAGCTTTCTACCTGCAGCTCACAAACTTCCAGCTCTTGCTCCATGTCTTAACCCAGTATCCACCTTCCTGACTCAGCTGGTGTGTCCTGCTCAGTCCTTGGGGATCCTACCATCCCCTGCACTCATCTCCTGACTCTCTCCTGCCCCTGCCCTCTGCAGGTCCCAGCCCTGTGTCCCATGGCACAGATGCTGCAGTGTGGGCAGGCACAATTGCAGCCAAGAGACTGAGCCAGGAAGGCAATTTACAGCTACCTGGAGCTATGAAATTTGCTGGAGAAGGAGGGATCCCAAATCCATTGATTATGTAAGGTGAGCTGAAGTCATCCATTTCATCATTAAATATGATTCCACTCACGTTGGATCGTACATCAGAGCCAAAGCTGGAGAAAACAAATTGTCAAAGTCAAGACCTCAGCAAACAGAGGCAGAGCTTCAGCTGGATTGACTGCAATATGAAACCTGGGATTTGATTGGAGTAATGCTCCACTCCCTCCCATTGTAAAGGACTTTCTATCACCCCTGTGGGGAAGGAAGCAGCTAATACCGTGAGTACACACAGAGGAAAGGCAGCCCAGAGCCCTTCCTACAGCTGCCCTGAGAGGACCCCATGGGGAAAGCAGCACAGCACCTCAGTACAACTACTGCCCCTTCCAGGTGGGCAGTACTGCACTCCAGTCAGGAGCAGCACAGCTCAGAGGCCAGCACATTTGGGAATGACTGGGGGTTTGCTTAGATATGTCAAGTAGGAGATGTTTTCTATGGATAAAAATAAGCTTTACACCCTGGCTCCAGGCCATGTGTGTGAACACAGCTCTTTCTGACAGCACTCACAGCCAAACACTGCGCTTCCAGGCCAGCTGTATCAGCTCAAATTCCTTCCAAAAGCCTGGGAAATCAGAACCAGCAGCAATAGCTCTGCTTATGAGAAGATCCAGATGCAATGAATGTGCAGTTCAACATGAGAGAGGACACATCTTGTCCTCTGCCACAAGCACGAAGCCTCAGTGTTAAGCACTGACCTGCAAGCTCAGCAGAAGTGCCCATCACCAGCACTACTGACCCCCACCCCGCCCCAGAGGTGACAGCTCAGTGGTGTTTGATACCAACCCCAGAACCAGCACTAGGAAGATGGCAAAGGCCTACAGGGAAGGAATGTCTGAGCTCATACTATTGGTTGATGGTGCTGGTGGCGGACACAGCACTGCCATCATCGGCCACAATGGAGATGTGGGATGTACCAGCATTGTCTCCAGTGTAATACACAGGCTCATAGTAGTCAACTGGATGGGAGGTGTCGTCCGTGATTTTCCTCCGGAGATTGTCCGCAAAGAACTCCGATGTCATGTTTCTGATTGCCTGCCAGAGAAACCCAGTGCAGGTACTCAGCAGGTTAAGAGACACATGCTTATGAGGCTGACACCCAATACTTCAGACCACAGAACAGTGGCAAATCCCTGTTTTCCCCCAGGGAAATTGTACCAAAAGATGATTTTAGGCTGTCACAGGAGCAGCTGTTCCAGTCACCCCTTTGTGTTGAAGTTGATCAGCATCCATTATTGCAGTGCTATGGAAAGCTGCCTCCACACTGCTGTGAGGCAAGCAGGGCTATGCTTCCCTCAGGGACAAGATGAATGGGATTGGATTGAGAGGACAAGGACAAGGCAAGGTCTGACCAGAGCTCTGTAGTTGAAAATTTGTGTTCATCAAGCTGGGCTGGGCTCAGAGTCTGCTGCTTCCATCAGCACAGAAGTAAAGCACAAAGTGCAAACTTGGGACAAGCAATCTCACCCCTTCCCATCTGCTGCTCCATTTTACTACAGGCAGGACTCTGGTTAGAGAGCCACAAGCATGCTGGGAATGTCATAAATAAGACTTCAAACACTATAAAAACAGGCAGGGTTAGACCTAAATGTACTCCAGCTCTCCTGGTGAATTCAGGGGTTTGCTTTTCCTTACAGCAGGAAGGCTGCCTCCATTTACAGCCCTCACAGCTCAGCCATGAGCCACACAGAACATCACTTTTTGACTCAGAGCTGTTTCAGTGCCTATCAACAGCAAGTGGCACAGAGCATGCCTGACAAAGTGAGGTCACCCAAAAACTTTAAGCCATATTCCAGTCACCTTTGGTGTTGCAGAAAGAAAAGGCTTTTGCCAGGTACCTCTGTAATGTCGACAAATTTTGGGTCTCCCAGCAGGGTTCTCTTGGCGTAGGCAAAGCGAAAGGCCTCCACGATGCGGTGATAGGTCAGACCTTTCTCCTCCAAAGATTTGACGCTGGCAGCAGAGAAATTATATCCTGCCAACAGAGCACAAACAACTGTGAACACAAAGCATGGTCAATGGGTTGCTAATGCACCTGTGTCAAATGCATAACCTTGAAGTCCAGTCCCTACAGAGACGCAGTCACTGCACTGTCCTAATCTCCACATGGGGAGCTCAGGAGCTCTGGCAGTTTTGAGCACTGTGGGAGTCATGAGTAGAATTTGTACTTGCAGAGGTGTTTTCCAAAGAAGCCTCATGTTAGGTTCCACTCATACAAGTATTAGGGAAGGTCCCCTATCAGAAAAATATTTTTCCTCTTGCACTTGTGTTTCAGGCAGGAAGGCAACATCCCTGAGTTTACAGAAGAGGAATGCTTCTGCATCTCTGATCTCTCCTGGGCTCTCAGACTTCTCACCTGCTGGAGGGCTATCAGGGAGGCCTTGCTCCCCCAAAAAAGGTGATGTTTTTGGAGTTCTCCCAGCTCCTGCTGCTTATGGGGCACTGCTCTGTGGCACTCTCACCTTTCAATATGTTGAAAATGAGGGCCAGAACTGGGCCACTTAAGGGGGCACTGGGTGTGTAGAGGGTGAACTCCCCGAGTTTGATCTGTATGGGGTCCTCAATCACTGTGGCATTGTAGTCCCGCAGGTCTTCCAACGTGACAATTCCCCCTGGAAAGAGAAGGAAACTAGAGATGTGGGTTCATGTGATCTCTGGTGGGAAGAGAAGGTCATACTCCATCACCATGAATCACAGCAAGGATTGGAGGGAATATGAACAAATCCAAAAAGTAACAAGGTGAAGAAAGAAAAGAAGTGTGCCCATGAGATCTACCCCTTGATAGATCCATCTGAGGCTCAGACAGTCTAAGCACGAAGTTGGGCTGATTTAGAGCAGCCAAAACTCGGGTGATCTATCTTTTTTTACAAAGGACACCCAGCAGTGTCAGGCTACAAAATGCCCTCAATAATTCTGTTTACAGGGGGAAAATGCAGTTTTGGGTGCAGATGCTTTGTGGCACTCCACAAATAGTATAATTTAAAAATAGATAGAATAATTTGAGTGTTCCATCACCTTTCTTTTATGAAGGGGGAATATGGTAAGTAATTATCCACCACAAATAAAGCCAGTAAATTAGTTACAGGAAGTTCACCAAGCTAGCCGGTGCTGGCTGGTGAGGATAGGAAGCTGCCACCATCTAGTGGTACTGAGAGATCAAACAGCTCAGAGTTCGCAGGAGCACCACCTATGTAATGATTTAGGCACAAACTTGTTGGATGCAGGCTCTCTGAAGAGCCTGTATCTACTCAGCTACAGCCAGAACTGCACAGGCTTGGGAGGCTCTGTGGTACAGAACTGCACAGTAAACACTCTCCATTTCTGAGTTTAAAACACATCTGTTAAAGTGCTTCTTTTGGGTGTCCTGTTGCCACAGATCTCAGAGGCAGCATTTCAGGGCTGACCTCTCCCAAGGCTTCTGCAGGTCACTGGCTCCTCCCTGGGCTCTGAGCAGTGTGGTCACTCCTGCTGCTTGGCACAGATGTCCTGGTTCTCACCTGCACTGTGGATGTCAGCAATGATCTGCTTTGCCAGGCTTCCTGTGTAAAAGGCATCTGCTCCCTCATTGGCTATAGTCTCGTAGGTGTTGGCTAGTTTGGGCATCTTGATGGTTTCACCCTCTTGCAGAATTTTCCCTCCTTTGCAGAACACTTCACTAACAGAGAAAGGAGATTGAGAAGATCAGGTTTGAGAGACAAGTTCAGAACTATGTGTGTCTGTGGCAGCTGAACCAGCATGAGTGTTCATGCTGGATGCTTCCTGGAGAGAAGAGAAACTGCCTGAGACATGGCCCAGGGGTTCTCATATCTTGGCACTGGGACATAAAATCGAGCAGTGTTTTCTGACCTGCAGTTCCACATGTTCAGTTTGCTCAGTGGAGCCTGCAGCAGGGATTCTCACCACAGCACCACCCTCCCTGCCCACCTGAGGGGCCAACAAGTGCCTCAAGATGCACAGGAGGGGCCACAGTCCTTGAACTCAGCAGTTCAGTTCAGAGAACAGTCTATTAAGCCATGAGGTTCAAAGCCTCCAGTAAATCCTCAAGTGTTTCAATCCCTGTTTACTAGATCTCTTTAAGGTAGATTGTTTCCTCTCTAGCTCCCTCATGATGGATCAGGATTGTGCTGCTGTGGACCTGCCAGATGGAAGGACAGGAGATAGGCCAGGGTCTACATTACCAATTGGATAGGAAACAAACCTGCAGCTAGCAGAGATATTAAGGAAAAGAGAGAATTAAGCATGATCTCCAGCAGGGCTGGACATAAACATTAAGGGTTTGACTGTAAGGAGTGGAGGAGTATTTAAAACCCTTCATGCTCAAAGTCTTTGGCAGAAGTAGATGCTCAGAGGCACTGCTCAAGGAAGACTCATTGTAGAGCAAGAGATGATCCAAGTTCCCACTGCCTGACAGAAGATGAGATGTTCAAGGGCCTCTGCAATTGCTCCAAATGCAGGTAAGATCAGCTTGGTGTACTTACAGCCTGAGGTAAAGCTGGGCATTCAGAAAATACTTTGCCATTGGGCAGACTGATCCCAGCACATACTCTAATTCCACCTTTGCTCAGACAAGTGGACTTCAGGAGTAGAATTTCTCCCCCTTTAAAGGTCAGGACTGAACGTTCCCCATGATTTAGCACCTTTAGACATCTGCAGCGACACCAGCAGGCACAGTGAGTGTGGTTACTGCAGAGGATGCACACTCCTCAGACACTGCAGTACACAAACACAACGACTTTGCAGATTGGATGCAGCCACCCCAAATTTCTCCGCATAGAACAGCAACTGCTCTACCTACCACAGCAAGGGATTGCTTTCAATTGCCTCTTCTTTTGATTTTATGGCTGCAGCAAGGCCTTTCCCAACAGGGAATCCTTCTCTTGCCAGCTTGATACTGGGCAGAAAAAGGTCTTTCCATGCCATTTTGCCATGACGTTTGTGAGCCAGCTCATAGCCACGGATTTCTCCTGGAACAGCAATTGACAGTCCCCCTGGAGCAGAAAAGGAATGTGTTAAGTCTTCCACAGCAAGAAAAGAAGGTGGTTGATGAAGCAGGAGGTAGGGCAGGTGTCTCTGCCAGCCCTGGTTTTAGGGCCTGTGTGTACTGTGACCAGCTCAGCTTGTGAGAATTAACAGAATTAACAGAATAATTTCGTCCAACACTTGTGCCTACACATTTCAAACTGCTGAAACCCCTCTGTCCTCTTGCTGGTAACTCCAGTTTTAGGGTCATTTCCCCTCAGCAGGCTCTGTACCAGCGCAAAGCTGCTCAGAACACAAAAGCTATCACAGTGAGAGGACACAGACTGTGACATACTTAAGCCAAAAACTTTGTTGCAGCATTGTAACTACAACTGGAACAGATTGATTCCCCACGGCACAGTGATGCAGCAGTTTGCTTCAATCCTGTTTTCACTTGCATCTCCCAGGAGTTCAACACACTGCTCAAATCCCCTCCAAGCTGCTGTTCCTTCTTGCTTAGAAGAGTGACCAAGAAGAGAACTAGTTAGTATTTCTTTCTATTTCTTATCAGAAAATACTTTCCTGAAAGGAAACTTCTCTGGAGGCGCCAAGCCATTAGTTGAAGCCACAAGAAGAAGTAATTTATGGAGGACATCTGAACCGACAAAACCCAAGGTGATCCACAATAAGATTTATTTAAAGAGATGGAAAGGAAATATGGCACATGTGTGTCATACCCAGTGCTTTGCATTCACCTGCTTTTTCATGAAGTGAAAAGCAGAAAGTGATGGGGTCCCTGCTTAGTTTAAAGGGCATTGGTTTTAGCTTGTCAGGCCAAAGTTTGCAAATTGTGTAAGAGGATATTTCCAGGATATTTCTAGGTGAGGAATCCTATAGGTAGGCAAGAGCCTAAGCATAAGAAATGTTCTTAATGTAGACGTGCCAGTAGCAGCGAGTGCTGGAGCAGTGTGGCCCCCCCAGAGCAGTGAGGCTTTGCCATACCTTTCAGAGAGAGCTGGGTGTTGTTCCCAAACATGTCCTCCGATGCTCTTTTTGGAGCCACCTCTCTTGCATTAATGATTTCCACTTTTCCTTTAATGACAGAGCAAGGAAGATGATGTTTAGCTCCGGACTCAGCACACAGGCATGGTCTCTGCTGAAGGACTCTGATCAACATAAGCCACTTTACAGCAGTTATTTTGAGGACACTCCCCCAGAGGCTGTGAGCATCAGTCATTTACCTTCTCTCAGGTAGGATAAATCACCTGCCTTAGATAAAGTTCTCCAACTGTCCCAGCTGTGAGTGGCTGTGTCCCTTACCTGTGCTGTCATAGATGGTAAAGAAGAGGCCCCCTCCAATGCCCATGCTGTGAGCATTCATGAGTCCTACGCACAGCAGGGCTGCGATGGCAGCATCCACCGCTGATCCTCCTTGCTTGAGGATGTCCCTGTGCAGCAGAAGGGAAGGGGACAAGTGACAGTGCCTCAGCTCCCTGTGAGCAGTGCATGCACCATGCCAGAGCAGCTATGACAGAGTGTCTGACGCACATTTGTCCACACCCAGTCTATGTGTTCCTCAGGAACATGAAGTTTTGAGCTTCTGTCACCAGAGAGAACAGACCCTTAATGGTCAGTGCGCAGACCAGATCAGCCCTCACTAGAGACACATCCAAATCAGCCTGATAACAGCAAGATGTGACAGAGCACATGTGGGGACAGACATTCCACACACATTCATTCTGCTGTCCTAAGAAATGACAGTTTTCTGGGGAGCCTTAAATCTGCAGCACTTGAGACTAGAACTGGAAGAAATATCAATAAATGTTTTTTTAAAGGAGCTAGAAAGAAAACTCTTGTTCCCATTGCTCATGGATCCAAGGAATCCTTGCCTGCTACGTTGTCTGTGAGCAGCTGCAGTAAAGCTGGTAAAGCACAGTAAAAGCCTGGGGTTTATTAGGATCTCCTCTTTCTACAAGGAGATTAGGGACTGATTATCCACGCTGGGCAACTGCAAGGATTGCACCTGAACATCGGGGAAGCAACAGTTCTGTCTCATGCAAGAGCTGTAGGAGCTAATGAGAGTCAGGGCACAAGGAGTGGGTACCTTCCAACGATGGAGCAGGGCCCCGCGTCGGTGGCCACGGCCGCTCTCCTGTAGGTGTGAGCGTCCCCCGGGCGCAGCCCGAAGAACAGCCCCAGGAACAGGACGAGCCCCAGCAGAGCTACAGTCACCACTGCCACCACCACACAGCGTGTCTTCATCTTCCTGTGGGAAGAGACAGGATTGTCAGCCCTGCTGCCACCTCCTTTCACATCCTCCTCAAAGCAGCAGCTATCACCCAGGTAAGGACCAGCCTTATGGCAGGCAGGAAACATCACATACTGAAAAACCACCACATGCATAGGTGAGAAGGGAAATCCAAGGAGAAGAACACAATTGCTGTTAGTCATGGCTGACACCATCTTCAGGACAAAAAATTTTTAAAAATTTAAAAAAAATTTAACTTCACATAATCTGCTTTTGAATGCTATGTCTGTGGAGGAGTCTCTGTCTGGAAGGTTGCCAAGGACCAGGGCAAAACACATCTAGGTCATTAGGAAGCAACCTTGGATAAAGGTACCTGGCACAGCCCAGGGTGAGCACAGCACTATTCCTGCTGGGGACACTTGGCCAGAGCCCCTTCCCAATGAGCCAGGCACTTCCATGTGCTCAGGTCTCCACCTGCTCCAGTCCTGCACTCAGCTGCTCTCAGGCTGCACAGGGCTCATCTGGGAGTGAGCACAGAATGCCAGGGAGCTCGCTGGGGGGGATGAGTGGAGAGCAATGGAGTGGATGGAGTCACTGCCACCTTGGTGGGACAGGCAGTTCAGCAAATACAGCTTGAACAGCTACTCTTTGACCCATTTTCTTTTCCATTTCCATTTTTGTTCCAGCAAAATAGATCTAAATGAATCATATTGCCTTCAGAGACCACCTTCCCCCTTGTCACTGCAGCTCTGGGTTTTTACCACAACTTCAGCACAATAGCCAAGATATCCTTTACCTTACCAGAGCATCTGCCATCCTCAGAGAAAAGCCAGTCCATGGAATTGTGGTGAAGAACAGACGCACAAACCCCACTGTGGAAGCCCAGCAGCCCAAGGCAGAGCGAGCTCCAGCAGCCAGGGCAGCACTCAGTGCCCTGCAGCAGCCACACACTCAGGATTAGGCAGCAGTGAGTGTGCCAGCACTGAGCTAACCAGAGGAAACAGGCCAGGCCAGCCAAACCAAAACTTTTCTCAGAGGGGGATGATAAGCAAACAGGGCCCCCCAGCCTCACACCCTGGCTTAAAGCTGGAGATAGGCATTTGCTGTCCAAGCCCTGTATCTGTGAGTCTCAGCCTGAGCACTAAAGATGCCCATCTCCATCCAGGTAAAGCAGCTGTAAATCTGCTGTATGTGCTGCTCTGTAAACAAATGTCAACTGAGGGTAGTAAAAGTAAATGGATGAAACCTCTTTCCAGGTTCTAGAACTTAATTTACACTAAACCACTTTTAAAAGAGACCAGTGGTGTGTTTGCAGAGCAATGACTGTGCAGGGAAACAGAGAAGCCATTATGTCCCCAACAATAGCTCACACACAGCCTCAGAGTTTAAAGACAGTTTTGTTTGTTGGCAGAGAGATTTCAGCTTCAGCACTGGCAGTCTCCTCCAGGCTTCACAAGAAATGCCATGGGATCTTTTATCTGTGCCCCAGCTCGGCAGAAGGTACTTTGTTTGGTCTGAAGGCTGCTCTGTGCTGGGCTGTCCTTCAAGCCCCTAGTGCTGAGTTAACCCATGGGCTCCTGGCTGGGCTCTGCAGCTCTTCTCCACAGCTGCTTGTCTCACTGCTAGGCTCTGCACAGCTTTACTGCCTCCTCAGGAAAGTGACTCAGACAGCAGGAGAGAAAGGGAAATTTCAGGTACTGCCTCTGCTCTCACCTCCTCTCTGGAATGGGATCACAGCTGTGAGCATCCTGTAGACCCACAGGAGCTCCATGCTGGGTCCTGCTGCCTGATGAGTGCACAGACCTTGGAAAGGGCCCTCCAACCCACTTCATTTGCCTGAGGCACAGCTCCTGGCCTGCCAGGCATGAGGATAAGACATGCACCAGTGGGCAGCAGCACACACAGGCTGCCTTGCAGGGATACTGACTCTGTGCTGTACTGCCCTGTGCCTCTGCAGCTCAGGTGAATGCTCTTAAGGAAGGTGTAACTGTGCAATTTGTCAGACTGGTCCTACCAGGAAGCAGCAGATGTATGAGCTCGAGACCTGCAGCTTTCTCTTCTCTAGCAGTGAGCAGAGAGCAAAGCCAGCTGAGGATAATCCTCTCCACCTTTGCTGCCAGCTCAGCCCCCACAAGCTCCTTATCCCATCCCAGGCCTGACCCCAGAGGGAAGCACAGCCCTCAATGCCTTTCCACCAGTGACACAGCAAAGCTAAATGTGCATTTGCTTTGATGTACAGAAATCAGGAGAAGGACCAGGAGCCTGCAGACATCCACTGCTAAGCCACCTCTCCATACTCCTTGTGCCCTGGGCAGGCACGCTGCAGAAACAGCTGAGTTTTTGGACCAATGGTCTGAACCTTGGCCCTGACTTGAGTCCCCATTATGATTTATTATTGGGGGTAGAGCAGCAGCTGCAAGCCACCACCTGAGCAGGCTCCCCAGCTATTGTCTGCTGAGGCTGGCTTTAACCTCCACATCTCTGCCAGATCCAGCTGCTTGGAAGCTTGGCTTCAGTCACAGAGTGCTTTGGCAGCAGCAAAAGATCTCCAGGAGAGAGGGGCTATAAAGCAATTAAAAGCAATACAATTATTTCTCACTGTTAGAGAGGTCCACCAGCCAGTCTTAGCCATGGAATTTAAAAAGTAGCCTGATTGCCTTAATTTACATTAGGAAAGGGGGAGGACCAGCAAGCAGCAGAGTTATGCTTGTACAAGCAGCCCCATTGAGCTGTACTCAGATGTGTCACAACACGCACAACCCTATTTAAACACGACACTGGGTTTGAATTCAAAGTGCCCCAGTGCAACAGGGGGTCGCTAGTTAGTGTCAGGCAGGAGATGCAGGGTCTGACATCTCTGCCAAGAGGGCTGGGGCATTCTGTAGAGATGAGGAATTTGCCATGGTCAGGGAAAGTGGCAGGAGAGTTGGAGAGAAGGAGATGTATGAGCCAGAAAGCAGTGGGGAGAGAACAGTGGGATGACAAAGGACTCCAGGTATGACCAGGCACTGCTTTGTTCCCAAGTGAAGTAGTAAATGAAGCACCCACTGACAACACCTAAATCTTTAATCCAACAGGTTTCTGCTTCAAACCCATCTTGCAATAGCTTCATACCTCAGCACCTGCCCCTGAGAGCTCCGTGTGCTCCCACTTGCAGCCCAGTGGCCACCACTGGGGACCAGCTTTGAGAAATCCACCCTTACTTTCCCCAGGCAGCACAAGAAAAGCAAGGATAGTTTGGACATCTGGACTCTTGTCACAGGACACAGGCCATGCCCTTGTGTTACATGACAGACGTTCCATCATGAGATATTTTAATTGAACCTTGCACAGCCTTCATCTCCACCAGCAATAAGAGAGCTAAAGCAGAGCTTCAGCCAAGCCATGAAGAAGCCCAAAGAGGCTTCCAAATTCAGACCTAGGCACTGCTCCCACCTGAAGCAGGAGGACAAAGCAGTCCCTGGAGAAACACAGCAACTCCATTCCTTCCTCACACAGGGTGCCTCCATGCTGGTTCCTGTCCAGCAGCCAGCACCCTCCTTGGTTAATGCCACTCTGCAGGGTGGTGTGGAGACCCATCAGTGTGCAGAGCAGGGCCTGGGTGGGGATCAGTGCTCCCTGCCTATTGCTGAGACAATCAGCGCTGAAAGAACCGAGCGCTAAGCCCGTGAATGAAGGGGCTCTCAGCTGGGTCTCAGGTGCTGCTCAGGGAGAGCTCTTGGGACTCAAAGAGAGCTCTTGTCATCACAGTTTGTGACTCCTCCACAGGCACAGGCTCTTCTGAAGCCTAATGGCATGTAGTATTCTGCCCAAAGTAGATCAAACTCTGAGTTCACTGAGAGACAATAACTTCCTCTTGAAGCAACTCAAAAATCCCTCATGTCTCCCAGCAGAAATTTTAGCATCAAATCCAATATTTTTCATTTTAAGATGTTTCAGCATAAATTATGAAAAAAAAAGGGCAGAAAATTGGAATAAATACAGAAATCCGCATTTCACGTGGTTTTCACAGTGTTTCCTAGTTGAGGACATAATGGAAATCCACAACTTGCAAACTCAATCTCAAAAACACAAGTTATTCAAGCTTTATAAACCCATTAAAAACATTATTGTTAAAATCACTCCCACTTTAAAGTCAAAATGCTTCATCAAAATATCTCAGTTCTCCCAACTGTTGAAAATGATGTTTTCAGGTGCTCTTTTGCCATTAAACTAGAAGTTGTTTATTAGACCTGAACTCATTGAGACTGCTTAGTCAGGTTCTACCATTCTCTTTTGGAAAGCTTTCGTCTGCTTACAAAAGAAGTCACACTTCCACACATTCTGTTGAATAAGAAAGCACTTTCAGGTTGAGGAGAATGGCTCAATGAAGGCAATTCCTGTTTCGCCCTTACCTCTCAAGAGTATTTGCAAGTTGGTCCTGTCCTTTTGCACAGACCTGTGTGTACTGACCTCCTCTGAATGTCCTGTCTCAGGAAGTGAACCCTTTTCTAGGGGCAAAATATCCTTGTAGCTGTAACCACGTCCCTTCCCTTAAAAGCTCTCCAAAACTCTTATTTGGTATTTGTACTGCTCTGCTCACAGAGATGAACCCACTGAGACTCATTATGTTCGAATTCACTGTACCAGAGGAATGCACAAGTAATCATTGACTAGGTGAAGAGTCAAGAACCCACACCTCTTAAAATGCATATTTTAGGATCCATGAAGATTGTTTATCAACAGCAGAATCATTCTGTGTTCCTGGATTTGGGTACTGCATGGTACAAATATTTTTCCTCACCTCATTGCTTGCTCTGAAGTTCTGATTAAGCAACTGAAAAAATACAGTGGACTCAAGTTGCACCAGGGAAGGTTTAGATTGGATATTGGGAAAACTTTCTTCATTGAAATGGTGGTCTGGCTGCCCCTGAAAGTTGTGGAGTAACCACATTTGGAGGCATCTAAAAGTCATGTAGATATGGCACTTGGGGACACTTTAGTGGTGATTTGGCAGTGCTGGGTTGATAGTTAAATTGTTCTGTGATTCTAAATACATGGTGTCTCCATGTGGCCAGGTACCCTCACGCCTCTGTTGCCTAAACCCTTGTGTTCACAGACTGGATTTTGGGTCTGACCCTTCAGCTTAAACCCAGACACTGCCAGAATCAGCTGGGACTACACTTGGTGGGAATAACCTGTCTGCCAAGTGTGGGCAGCTGCTGGCAGTGAGGCACTGAGCAGCTCACACACCTGCCCCTCAGCAATCACAGCCACACCACCTTAAACTGGCAGCAGGTTCACAGCAGATTAACAGCCCAGCTGCACTGGGAAGATGTAATAATGCCTGCTCTGCCTGGCCTGCTCCCACAGCAGTACCCTCTGGCAGGCAGGATTGCAGGGATGAAGAAACCTGCCCTGCATCCCTAAACCTCACTGGATTTTAAGCAAGCTCCACATCTGCTTGTGCAGCTCCTGCTGTTGAAGTGTAGCACAAAACCCAGCAGAGCCCAGACTAAGGAGCTGTACAAACTGTCCTTGGACTCCATGGACTCAGCTACTAAACCTTAGCCCGCTGCTTCTGTCCATGGCTTGCCAGAAATCCCAGACTCTCCTGTGAACAGGAGCTCAGTGCCCACCCAGAAATGCTGAATGCCCATCCAGAACGTAGCACAAGCAAATCACAGCTTGCCTGAAACTTGGGTGCAGTGAGGATCCAAGCCCACACATCTTAAGCCTGACTTTTAGCCAGAAGGCACTCTGCAAACACAGGATGAAGCTAAGTCTGCCTGGGTGCCAGTCAGCACCACTAAATGCTATCTCTGGACTCTGGGATCAGTCAAGGGGTTAATGCCTCAACTCCAAACCAGCCCAGTCCCTCTGCCCCACTCCAACCTTTGATACACCAGATCTTCACTTGCTGCAGAAGGGCAGTAGCTGTGCTACACTGACTCATTAACATATTTTGGCCTAGTTCCAAGATTAAAAGCTTTAGGGTGATATTTTCTCTGCCTAAAAATACATCTTCTTTTCTAAAATAGCCACAAAATGGAGTTCTGTTTAACATTTACAGGTGGAAAAATCAGTACTATTAAACATGAGCATTTCAGCCCCGAGCTATTTGGAATGAATATAGCCT
Source organism: Anthoscopus minutus (assembly GCA_013399455.1). Classification (NCBI taxonomy): domain Eukaryota; kingdom Metazoa; phylum Chordata; class Aves; order Passeriformes; family Paridae; genus Anthoscopus; species Anthoscopus minutus. The sequence goes on along the minus strand of VWYI01008026.1, from coordinate 1,447,183 downwards.
GTGCCCATCTTTCAAAGATGACTTTCAAATACCCCTTTCAAGACATTGTATGAAGAGCACAGACCCCTTCAGTCATATCCATACTGCCCAAGAGGTCTTGAGCAAAAAATAGAAGCTTTCTGGAAAGTAGATACTGGCACAGAAAATACTCTGCAGGCTCAGAAGGATTTGATGTATTTGCTGTTCCTACCAGCCAGTCTGAACTACACATTCAGAGTCCAGGCCACATTCAGCTGTTAACACACACCCCTCCCACTGTGTCTAATTTATTGATGTGAGACTCATGATGCTCCACAGAAATGATTGTGACAGGAGCACACATCTATCGTCTGAAAAAACAGTGTAGAAAGGTATCTGGTCTCTGCCTCAAATAAATCACTGCACTTTCAGTCTGGCACACCTTTAATATTAACAGGTTTAATTTTTATTAAGATGCAGTCTACTCAGCAGAACCCTTTTCTTAATTTACTGACTCTGTAGGCATGATGGGACCAGGTTTTATTCTTAATATTTTCATAGTTTTAAACTTGCTACCTCCCTGGGTCTAGGTCAGAAGAGAGTTTCCCTGTCACCTGTGTTTCAGAGGGTGCAAGGTGACATGGAAAGGCTGTAAGAAAGCCCAGTTCCAAATCATATTTATCCCACTGTAGTATTTCACCCCCACTGCTGAAAGGCAGGTTTTATATCCGTGAGCCAACAAAAGGAAGCAAATTCTGTCCTCATTCAAGGACAATGCAATGCCATGTTCTCACCAGCACAGAGCTGGAACAAGTTGGATGCTCCTCAGCAAGTTACTCTTTCACCTGTGCACAAGTAGAGTTGAAGATGGGGTCAGGGAAAGTTATGAAACCTGAAGTCGGTGCCTGCGGTTCCAAAGGGTGTAACACTGGTGTACACAGGCTGTGCTATGCACAGCTACCTTATTTCAGCTGTACACAATATTTGGCAACAATCAAGTATCTCTGTCTAATACAATATAATAGAGAGCCCTGTTATAACTCAGCCTCACATGTTTCAAGCTGAAAAGCCACGCCTCAAGCAGTAATGCCACGTTTAATGCAGGTGCATTGCTGACTTGATCTTCTCATCCCATTACAAATAAAGATAAAAAAATCTCCTGAAGGAAATGTCACCTCCCTCCATCTGTGATGCTCATGGCATGGTCACCTTTAACACTGCCCAAAAATTAGTATGTGCTATTACATTGAAACTTGAGCAACACAGGAGTGCATCTTTCAGCACATGAAGCAATGCATTCACACCTCTTGGCAAGGAACTTGCAGATACTGAAAAGCATCAGGCAACCCAAGGCACTTCTGGGGAACTTTTCTTTTTACTTCTTCCCCCCACCCTAGTTGATTTTTTCTATAGGAATTTCATCAAGCAGCCCCATCACTGATTCACAGAGCACAGACCACATCTACTGTTTAGACTCCTATTTTTTATGGCAGAACAAGCAACCCAAAGCCTCCATATCCCAATGTTTTAACATCCCAATGCATTATTAGAATAGATGCTGTTACAAGATTTTGTAGCTTAGGTTTGTTCACCTCTTGTTGCAGGTCAGCTGTTTTTCCCATGAGGAAATCTTTGCCCTCTAACAGAGCAGTGTTGCAATCCACTATTACCTGAACATGAGCATCAAAAATAGCATCTAGAGTGCCCACTAACACAGAGCTGTAAATAAGCATGTAAGGCTTCTTCCTACTAAATAACAGTTCCCTTTTTAATCCCTTGCTCTACTCTTCCATGATGGGGGCAACCAGTGTAAGCTAAGTACCAGCTGTATGGGTAGCAGACAGTTCTGATTTAGGCTAAGCATGACCTAAGAAGAAACCTTTGATGCAAAAAAAGAAATCACTGCTGAAAAAGCCCTAGAAAAGTCACTAGGAGAGACTCTTAGAGAAAAGGTACTTTAAGAATGGAAAAGATGCCTAGTGTGCAAGAGGTTGAGTTGACTAAGAGCTGGGACACCAAAGTTGCCTTACAGAGCTGGAAATAAGCTGGCAGATGTTTGACCACAGCCAAAGCATCTCCTTCCCCTCCAGTGAGAGCTGCTTTCACTGTAACTCACCTGCTGAAATGAAGCCACCCACCAAACCCAGATGCTTTCATCTTATGGATCTGTTTTCCCATAATCACCCACAGGTGCACACATTTCTATGGGAGAAAGGTAAGCAAGTGGAAGATAACTGGTAAACAGAGAGGTTCATTAACCCTTTCCTGCCAGCCACACAGGTTAATCAGTTCTGGTTATATCCCTCTAACCCCAGAGGCAGCTGCAGCAGCACTGCTGGGACCGTGCTGTGTGAACTACTCTGTCTGCTCAGGGCTTGGAGGTTGTTGATTGCTGTTGCAGAAGAAACCTTTCTGCTCCTCCCTTCCAGAAAAGTGTGGGTGTCCTTTGTCCAAATTCTGCCTTCTTTTATAATTTTTCCTCAATTTTATCTCTTTGCTATCTCAACTCCATCTTACTCATTAATTTTATGTCAAGTTCTGCAGTTTCCAAAACCTACATCAATCTGTACCATCTACCAGCTTTATAAAGCCCTTTAATCTTTGCAAAGCCTTTCTGCCAAGCCACCAAAGGGACTGTTCTTGCACCTGACAGAACGGCCTTTCCCCCAGCAGCCAGCAATGAGCTCAGCAGCACAGTCCCACACAGCTTCCCCTCAACCTCACCATGCCCAAATAAAAGGGTAACTGGAGACAGGGGAAAGAAGAAAACCTAAATTGGTGAAGGAAAAAAAACCACAGAAAGTGGGAATGAAGGGGGACAAAATAAATGAATGAAGATAGGAGGACAAAAAAGGTGAAAGAACAGGAAAAGGGGAAGCTGAAGGGCAAAAATTAATGATGCCCTCTCTCTCAAGGTTAGAGGTTTTCCCCAGCCTTGCCTGACTGCTGCACTTGGACCTGTCCTGCACATTGAAGCTCTCAGATCACAGATTAAGTTTGGACTTTCTTGGTGCTCTGTAGAAGGCTTTATGTAATTTTAATGTAATGTAATTTTATGTAATGTTCTACCTGCCATAGCAGATAACTGTATTTAATAGACTGTAGAGCATCTGGATGGGAGGGTGAGGTCACCAAACCCCCTGGATTCCAGTTATAATAAATAAACTCAAGACTGAATTCACTAAAGAGGTTTCACAGACTTCAGCTGAAGTTGGAAAAGAGCTGTTTCCGAGTGAAAAAAATTTGCAGCTACCTGCTTAAATTCCCCTGGTTTTGCTAAACTAAGATTGTACACGTAGGTGAACACATTAATGACTGTAGAGATGGTTTGAATGGCTTTGCCTCTCCTGATCTCACTCCTGTTTGCTGTGGACACCTGGATCAGGGAATGTAGCCCAGGACTGGGACCTTGAGAGAAAAAGCCCTGGTCCTGGAGAGCCCAGTTCTGACATGTTAGACAGGATCCAACCAAGAGCAGGAGCAAGTCTTTGTTTCCTAAACACACACAGGAGAGGGCCATTCTCTTTGTTCTGGTAATCAGCAGAGAGTCTCTCAGGTGCTGTTCTGGTCCTTCATGTGTCTAAATCTTCATTTTCCTGGGTAGAATCTGCTTGTTTTCATACAATTAAGGTTACCCTTGATAGTTCTTTGCAACAGATTTTTTTCAAGAATTAAATGTGGACTGCTTATTTCAGAATATTTCCTTCTCCTTCACAGACCAGTTTCCACGTACATGAGTGAATCCCTGACCTGTGCTCTACTGACTGCTCTGCCTGCTCTGCATCAGGAGCTCTGTTCTCTCCCACAGCATTGCCCTTCCACCCTGCTTCTGGATCACACCCTCACCATCATCCCATTGTGCCTGAAGCTTTTCTGGTTCTGCACCTGCCTCCTGGCCTTTCCCCTAGGTACCAGGTAAGAAACCTGCCAGTGCTTGACCTCCCACACTAACAGGGCTTACATTTTTCAGGTTACCACTTGGAAGCACAAAACGACATGGAAAGAAGAGGTATCCAAGATCTATGGATTTCAGCCTACTTCTTAGACCTTGATTCCTCTGATGAGCACCACCTGCCAGAGGGACGCGACTGAAGTAAGAATTTCTCATCTTTAGGACTCCATGAAATCTGCCTTCCCAAGTTTGTGTAGCTCTGATCTCTCTGGTTGTTTTGGGAGCCTTTTCTGTGTCAGCTTGCCAAAACAGCTCTTATCAGCAATTCTGTCACTTATGCTATCTGCAAAACCAGGGTCAAATTGACACTCAGGCCAATGACCCTGACCAACCTTTCTACAGACCTTTCCAACCAAAAAAGGAGACCAGCATCAGCTTGGGTGGTAGATTGTTCCTTCAAAGGCTTGGATGGGCCGTGCAGAGGTGAAATGGCTTCCCCAGTGATGGGATTGACATCCCAGCTCACCAGACTTCCAGCTCCTTGCCCTGATCTCAGCCTGTCAGAAACCCCAATCCTTCTGGAAGCCATCAGTCCTGTGCTGCTGACCCTATCAAGCCACAGCAGCTCCCCTAAAGGGGGGCTCAGCAGCAGCTCAGGCTGCCTGCACAGAGACCCTGCTGCCTTTGCTAACTGAGACAATCCAAAGGCAACACGGTCGATCAAGTCCTGTCAATCCTTGCAAGAGAGAAACACTTGCTCTTCAAACCTGAGCCTGAAGGCTTGTGAAACAAAGGTACCCTTTAATAAAACAGGATTAATGAGCTGGAAGTGTATGCAATACAGGGAAAGAAACAACTCCTCTATTTCACACCTCAATCCAACCAAATATGGAGATGGTAAGATAAAATCATGCTGTTTACTCACTACAAAAGCTCTGTTCTCCCTGGATGCAGTTCACCTTCAGCCAGTGACACCAAAAGAAGGCACTTCTGCCTGGTTCTCTTGCCCTTTATTCCTCAAGGGTTCCCAGAAGCAGGGACTCCAAACACAAGACTGGTCACACAGAGCTGAGTGGGAGCAAGGCTTCATATATGGGAGTGGTCAGAAGGGGAGGGTGATGTAATGAAGCCCTATCTTGGAGCAGTAAAGGCATGCCACCCTTCCCCCTCCCTGTCCCTGAAGAATTGCTGGCTCACAGGGCAAGATGAGAACAGAGTGGTCCAGCACTTTCCGTGCCGTACTTTCTCACGGTAAAGGGAACAGCGTAGAGGGTGGGGAGCAACCAAAGATCAGAGTAGGATGGAGACAATACTTTGATGTTGGGTAGTCCCAGGAGTGAATCTGTACTGGCAGAATTGTTTCTTTTCTCCATGCATCAAAAAATTCTCTGCCAAGTTTGCTGGTTTCCCCTGGCACAAGTCCTGACAGGGAGGACACTCTCTGCTCTAGAGCACACTGGTGACCCCATACCCATCCTGACAGAGAAAATCCCATTCCTGCACTCTTCCAAGTTGGCTGATGCTGGAGCACTGCCCAGCTCCATGGCCATAGGGGCTGAGAGCTCTGTAGAGGAGAAAAAATGTGTGTCCCATAAATGGTGGTGTCTTGGACACTGACCTGGGAAGCTCTTGAGAGGCACATCCTGCCCTTCTCCATCAGAGGAAATCTTGAACCCTGTGAATGGAGAGGAAATCTCTCAAGGATGTACCAGTGCTGTCCAAAGGGAAAAGAATTAATTTTTGACTTCCTTCTTTTCAGTTTTGTTGGTCGCTCACTGAAGGGTTTGTTTGACCACGAAAAAGCCACATCAGGCATTAGGACAAGGTTTGCCCAATTCAAAGGTTATAAATAATCAGTCAGGTACCTCTGTGACTGCCATATAAACTGAGAGTCCAGGTCTAACCAAAGGTTTCTGTGTGCTCTCAGATGAGGCAATTGGAAAAGGCAGGAGCCAGTCCAGGCTTTCACAAAGGGGAATTCACAGAGTTACTGTCCTCTACCAGGAACTGCACCAAGATCCACAGGATCATGCAACAGCAGCCAAACAAATACCACCAGCTCTGAGAACCAAAACCTCATACTGACAGGAACCTCTATGGGTAATTCTGAGACGTGTGTGGGGAAGGGAGATGTGGGAATGACTCTTGCAAGAAGGGCTGCTTGTGCCATGCATAGTGAACTGAACTGGAGAACAAAAGTGCCTTGACCCCTGCACAGGTTATTTTTTTAGCCAGAGATGTCTCCTGTCCAGACAAAACTCTGCCATCTCAAGGGAAGGAGCTATTCCTGTGCACTGCAAGGAGCATTCCTGTGCACATCACAGCCTGAGTCTCTCTTACCCTGAGGAATGGGTCTGCTTTGATAGTGTCAAGGGACTTGAGAGCAGATACACAACTGAGAACCCCTTTTAACTGCCAGGAATGCTGCTGATTTTTTCAGAACCAGGGCAAACTGGATCTCTCTTACAGATGTAAGATTTGCTCTACTATATTTGCACTCTCCTGCAAATTACAGAATCTCAATAAACTACTCCCAATTTTTCTGTTGTTTTGGAGGGGCCCTGGCTTTGGAGCTATTGGGAATGAAACACAAACAATTGACATTGTTCTGTTATCCAAACAAGAATCTGCACCCAACAAGTATTTTTCAGCACAACCAGAACTGCAGCAGACCCTGTCCATCCCAAGGAAAGCTCCCCACTTGCTCAAGGTGCAGCATGTTTTTTACAGGATTGTTTGGAGATAACCTAAACACACTGGGTAGGTGACAAGGTAAACTCTAACCAAACTGTAAGTACAAAGAGGAAGAACAGAGTCATAATAGGTGCCTTCCTCTACTTCTCCACTGATGCTCATGGTAAGAGACAGAGACACAGGGGAGACTGTGTGAAGCTGCCTATCAAATATGAACCTCCAGTACTTGCTGCACCTACAGGAAGATCTCCAAATTCCATAACCTGTCCAGACTGCCGAATTCTTGTCATCTTGTCACCGGAAAAAACTCAGTACTTAACAGCATTTTAAAGCTACTATCAGGGCTAGGGAGCCTCACAGGCCCACATGATAAAAGCATTCATATCCCCACTTCAGAGACAGGACAACAGAGACAATCTTGTTCAGGGCTTCAGAGCAGCCTGGGCTGGAATAAGGAATCTTCCCCCCAGATTCCTTAATCATGTTCCTAGACATCACCTTCTTCTGTCACTTACATACATCATATCCAGAGGCATTACAGCATATATATATACACACACAGTAAATCCTTGCTCCCCCTCAGCTCTATGTGACCCAGTCTTATTTTTGGAGTCCCTGCTTCTGGGAACTCTTGAGGAATAAGGGGCAAGAGAACCAGGCAGAAGCACCTTCTTTTGGTGTCACATACATATAGTAAACCCAGAGGCAGCTGGAGGTGACAAGTGCAGAGGCTGACACTGATCCACTGCACTGTGCCTAGAGCTCCATGGGACGTTATATTCAGTGTTCCTCACGGCTTTGGTGTCTCCTCCACTAAAAACAGGAAATTAATAAATGTGAAGGTAGCACCCTCCATCTCCTTGTGAAAAAAGACAGCAGATTAGATTGCAGCAGAGGAGCTGGGGGGAAGTTCAAAGTGTTTGGCACTTAATGGAAAACTTGCAGATTATTACAGAAAGTTGTTGGGTAACTAATGACTGTTAAAGTCTAACCTAAGCAAGAGGGCACTAAAACCAGAAGAACACAGATTTTCCCAGCAAGAGCCAAGGTCCACTTTTTATTCTGCTTAAGAATCAGTGGGACTCGGAGATGTGAGGCTCAGAAGTTTTTCCTGGACATGAATGAACACTGACCCACAGAAATGTGTGTGTGCAGCCTACCTAAACTTTGCCTCATGAGACCTGTGCTTCTCAGGAAGCCCCACAACTTCTTGTTCCTTTCTCAGCAGTTTCTTCTGTGGGATCAGCTCTACTGGTCTCAGAGCAACAAATGAAACCTCTCAGCATAAAATTCAGCACATCCTGGTAAGCCAGAATCTGTCCTGGGTTACCTTAGTACAGCAAGATTTCAATGGGACCACATGGCAGGGTGAGGGTAGCAGCCTCAGAGAGGGACGGGGCACAGCAGCAGTGCAGCCGTCCCCACATCTGTTAGCTCTGCTTGTCAAATTCACCCAGCCCTGGGGCTGCCTTCTGCCAGCACTGCAGGGCCACTCAGCTCAGAGTGGTGGGAATCAGCCCAGCAAAGAGCCACTGATGCCTGCTAGGTGCTGTCAGGGAAGGATCCCACTGAGTCCCTGAGAAGGCTGGGGATAAAGCTGTCATTTGCATTGGGTGGGCAGGGGCTATGCACATTCTCACTACTCTACTGCCAGGCTTCAGAGGGCAAACCTATCTCAGGCTGAACATCCAGAGACAAGAGTTTAATGGGCTTTTACACTGGGACCCCTTTTCCTGCTGTGGGCAGGTGTGGAGGGTGCTCAGCAGCCATACAAATAATTCATATAGCACCAGACAGGAAAGGTGCACACCATGCAAGACAGCTCCCACCCTAAAGGAGAATCTGGATGTACAGCTCTTTTATTTCAGTGGTTCTCAGCACTTCATACTCTCTGGGTTTGCTCCCCAGAACAACAGCCTCAGGAAATGAATGAATTTTTCTTTCTAAAGAAGTCACTCACTGCAGATCCAATACTGCCTTAGTGCTTCAGGCTCACATTTAGTCAAGCTGAGGCTTGGGCAACACAGTTCATGTCTGTGTGACCATTTTCAACCTGTCAGTTTTGACCTTAGGAGAGAAGCACACAGCACAGGCTCAGCCTTGGTGCACACCACGAGCCATAGCCCAGGTGTGGGATGGGCACTGCTGTTCAGTGGGACAGGCTCCTCTCACAGCCCACCACAGCACATTCAGCTTCCACCAGCCCAGGGCTGTACACTGAAATCTCTGGGTGACTCTGTGCTGCCCAGAAGGGCAGTCACAACGTTCTTACAAAAAAAGAGTCCAGAGACAGGAGCCTGTCTTGACTGGCCTCTGCATCTGCATGCAGAAGTCTGGCAAGTTTGGAGCTTGCAGCATCTCCCTCTCTGGGCAGAGCACAACACAGGACTCAGGAAAGGATAGGTGCTCCAACACCACCAAGTCTGTCCTGAGAGATGCCTCATGCTGCCAAGAGAACAGGACTCATCTCTCAAATACAGATCACAGAAAAGAGCCCCTGTCTGGTTCATCTCCTGCCTGTCCCAGTCTCCTTCAGGGCTTGCTTGTTTAGGTGCTGCAAAGGGCACCAGAAATGGCCATTTGCTTCTGAGAGATCAGAATCACAAACCTCTGCCTCAAACCACACTTGGAACCTGTACTGGAAAGTGTGAGTGGGCCGGCAGGGCTGGAGGCAGAGACTGTACCAGCACAGCTCGGGGACAGCACGCTCGGCTCTGGGAGGAGCAGACGATCTGCAGGGGCCGGGCTCCTGTGCAGGGCTCCTGTGCAGGGCTCCTGTGCAGGGCTCCTGTGCAGGGCTCCTGTGCAGGGCTGTGTGCCCACACCTGCAGCTCTCCCCCATAGCACACACAGCTTTTACCTCGCAGCCGGGCCGGGCTGGGGCAGGTGCTGCTGCCTTCCATGCGCTGAGCCCACACCTGCTCCCATTTCACTGCCCCTGGGAAGCTGCGGTGCCTTCGCCCTGTTTCCACCGATCTCTGGGGAAGGCTTGGTTTGTTTGCCCAGCGTGCAGGGCTGCAATCACCGGGCAGAGCGGGCCAGGCACACGGCATGGCACAGCTCAAAGCTGCTAAACCCCCCTTCTATCGACCTGAGCCCCTTGACGCCCTGGCCTTCGCAGGGAGAAATGGCAATGCATGGGACACAGCACAGGCGAGGCACTCTCAGAGCTCAGGGCGTGTCCCACCGGAGAGAGGAGGGGTTCTGCAAACACGGACACTCCGAAATGTTGAGAGCCACAGCACCCAGTGCCCTCAGGCACAGCTGGACTTTTGCAGGGGGGTGGAGTGGCTTTCCCTGGGAAAGGCTCTCACCTTCCCCTGCAGATAGCGGCAGAAGGGTTTCCCACAGACTGGAGCAATGTTGCCACTCTCCCTCCTCCCCACATCTGCCAACAACTCTGGCCCTCTGATGCTGTGGGTGTAACCATTTTCTGACAGCTGCTGTGCCTCTGTCTCCTGCTTTGCCCCTACCACAGTTGCTCCACTGCACTGAGGAAGAGGAACAATTTGTGGTAAGGTCAGCCTGATGTGTCGTGGGGGTTTGTGGAAAACAGACCCTGGGGTTTAACAGGGCTGCTCCCCTGTGAGAGCTCTCACAGCCAGAAATGAACCTTGAACTCCAGCAGGGCAGAATTGTGCAGAGACAGAAGACTAGATAAAAGAGATTATCCTTTTATAGATATAGATTTTTTTTTTTAGAGTACAGGAAAGAGAGGCAGAGTCCAGAGCCAGATCTGACTGTTCAGATCTGAGGCTACCAGAAATGCTGGCTGCTCTTGAAAGGGCTTCCTGACTCTCCCCATGCCACCCTGGCTGCCTTGCTGGCCTCTGCCACAGAGATCCCACCAGCCTCGAGCTAATTTGGGCTCATGGGTGAGAACACAGAAACACAATAGTGACAGGAATGAATAGCAGCAGGGAGGGTGACACCCAGGAGACTTATTCTTATCAAAAATCAACAGTATATCAAAGGGGATCTGTGAAGACAGGAAAGAGCCTTTTGTAAAAGCTGCAATTGAGCCAAATCCTGCAGTTTTTACATTTTCAGGAGCCCCATGATAAAGGCTGTCCCAAAGGGTGACCCCTGTGCCAGGCCAGGCCATGTGCCAGACACGCTGCACAGTTGCTGTTTGCCCCTGTGCATGTGCTTTTTAATTACAGCTTTTATTTGCAAAGCATCTCTTACAGAAAAGACAAATTGCATTACTCTCAGTTTATTAAAATCACACTCAGCTGTTTTCAACTGCTAATTACACCCAGGCAGCAGTGTCAGTGTAATTAAAGCTGGGATGGACCTTTGGGGATACAGCTGTCACAGAGCCCCTTCCTGTGCTGGGCTCAGCTGAGCCCTGCCCAGGTGCTGACCCCCTGTGACACCCAGGCACAGCCCTGCCATGCCACCAGAAAAGCTGATGCAGGTGAGGCCAAGCACCTCCTCAGCACAGGGGAGGGGCCCTGTGCACCAAAGGTCCCCAGTCACAGCTGGGCACCCACCCTGACTCTGCTGGGGGAAGGGATACCTGTGGGTTACAGCACTGAGGTGTGGGGAGTGAAAGACGTTTTCTTCTGTTTCTGGTGCTAAATAATTGCAATAGATCACACTGCTGGTCTAAGCCTCCATTTGCTTTCATGCAAAACAGAGATTTTTGGGCTTCCTTGTTAATGAAGCAGCTCTGGGAACAAACCACAGAATGGACTCTTGCTGGCACCCAAACACTTTAAAACCCGACCGTGGCACATAACACACCTGGGACTGGATTACACAGGGGAAGGTTTGAAGCCCTACAAACTGAGTAGAGAACTGAGATACAGCAGTAAAAGAGCTGACAGACCTGTGGGGAGCTGGGAGCCTGCTGGAGAACCAGCTGTACCTCTGCAACACGTGGTGTTGGCAGAAGGGCCCCCAAGGTGTGCAAACAGCTGTGCGGACAGCACAGCCAGCACCTGCCCCAAGCTCAGGCACTCAGAGCTCTCAGGGCTCAGGACCAGGTGAGCTTTGGGCAAGTGGATACTCAACCCCAGCGCTGGCTTCCTGCTGCCAAGGGGCTGCTGTGGAGAATATCACCTTCAGGAAGACAGAGTGCTAATTAGAGAAAGCAGATAAAGACTGTGTCTCTTTCAAGATGAGTTTCCTTCCCACTGAAATCCTCACAGTTTCAGTGCTCAGCAGGATGCAAACACATCCTTAAATGATTTCCTGGAACCTAGTTTCAAAGATCAGTCCCTTCAAAAGCAGGAACATGCCAAAATCAATAGCAGACCCAGGAGAGCTCTAAGCATGCCAGCTCCAAAACCACCAGGCTTTCACTACCTAGCCAGTAACCTACCAGATGCTAAGGGGCACTGCTACTTTTTCATGTTTGAAAAGGCTACCAAGACTTCCTAAGCAATCAGCCTTACTTAAGTACCAAGGAGAAAAAAAATAATCAGTAGGAAAATTTACATTTCAGAAAAAGTGCAATGTGCCTGTGCAGTAAATCCTGGAGAGCCAAACCCACAGAGAGAGTTCACAAGAGGAGCAGAGCTCACAGATACTGGATGTGATCCCAAGAACAAGGATATGCTCATCTGCTCCTTGATACTTTTACTATCAACTCCCTAAAGTCACTAACACGATGTCCTGGGAAGCAGCTCTCAGGTGATCATTTTTAATCCAATACAAGTTACAAGAGAAGAATGACTGATCAAAACTTGATGTGGGAAAAGCTGAGTGGGGTATCTTATGGATGCCAGAGCCAGCATGTTCAATATATTTACTTGTGACCCAGAAATGAAATAGTAAAAGTAACATATGGAGCTAGCAAAAGACATCAGGAAAATTTCAGCTGTGGAAAACTTGAAAATATCTGTGAAATAGGGCAAATAATAGCTGATGAAATTCAATGTAGAGAAATATGTAATGCCTGGCTGTGAAAAACCAATATGAAGGATAGATATATATTGATGGGTTGGAGTTAGAAGCTCCTTACACCACCGTTAAATCTCTTACAAAGATTTGGGGGGAAAATGCAGCAAGAAGGAAGCAAGAATTTGTTAGCTCCTGATTCACTGGCTCTTATTTAAAGCTTATAAACGAAACTGGGTCTGTAAAGAGGAAAAGTATTCCTTTGAAAAGGATTAAGAGGACAGAGGCAGAGTTAAGAATCAAAGCTGACAAATCAAACTACAGCTATGGAAACTTTTGGAAAAAATAAGAACTTAGTGCAAAGAACTTACCTAAGAAGTGACATAACAAAGATTATGCCCAACACACTGAAAGATAAAGTGTTTTCAATCTAGGTTGTTCACTCAAGTACAGCTAACTGCAGCTCCCTTGGAATAGCATTGAAATCTGTCCAAATAGGAGAATTCCAGTCAGAGGTCATTATTTTCATCCCTCAAAACACGTGCGCAGCGTTAGAGCACGCCACGGGAGAACACAGTGCCTGAAAAGCAGAGGCGAGATTCCCAAGAGCTCCAAGCCTTCCTCTCCCTACCTGGAGCCTGTGGCAGCGAGGTATCGCCAGCCTCATGTCACCTGCAGCCTCCGAGCAGAGTCACTCCCTCCGGCCGCCCCACAGACACCTGCGCGCTGCGATCCTACCTGGAGCTAAGTGGGATTTTCCATGCGGGCGGCGCGGCATCTCAGGGGTCCTCCCAGCACATCCCTGCCTGGCCCAGGGAGAGGAGAGCGTGTTCTCCAGAGCAGCCGGGCTGTTCCCCTGTGGGTGAGAGGCTGGGTCAGTCCCCGTTCTTGCGCTGGGCACTAGATGGCACAGACGGGAGGCGCTGCCAGGGCTGGGCGGGGGCTGCCACTTGCCCAAGAGGCGCTGCTGCCTTGGGGAATGCGCTGCCAGCAGCATCATCCCCTGGGAACCCCCTCCACGGGGTGTCCCCGCTGCCCTGCCCTGCCCTGCACCCCTCACATCCCGTCCTGCCCGGCCAAAGCGCCGCCTGCGCTGCAGGGAAGCTGGACAGCCCGGCAAGGGCTGCGGCATCCATGCCCCTGCCTCCTGGACACGATCTGCTGCTCCTCACCAAGCTCAGGCTCACTCAATGTACCTGGTTCACAGAGCAGCCCTATACTTGGCTCAAAGAGCGTCAAAAAGAGGGCAGAAATCCTCCCTGCGAGGGCCTGTCCTGTTTCACTGTGAGGCTGCACTTTGGTCATCAGCCGCAGTGCACCTGATAAATAGCACCTGATACCCAGAAGTGTGGGGAGAGACAGTGAGGGCCAGGTACCCCATCAGTGGCCTCTCTGGGTCAGGCCAGTTCTGAGGAATCCACCTCAGCACCTTTTTTTGCTCTGTAGGATGATGGTTCAAAGGAGGGAAGCACTTAGTCACTTCTCTCGAAGCATTTGTCACTATCCAGTTCCTCTAAAGCAGCTCAATCTTCCTCCTGGTTTTCTTCCTTTTCAGCACTGCTGCCTGCAATCACTGAGGCAGGACTTGCACCCCAGAGCCTTCCCAACCTCATCTTCCTCAATTTCTTTAAGGTGTGGATGAAATTCCTCACCAATGAACAGTGTTGACTGACATGATGAGGCAAACATTGGCTAAGCCACACAAAACTGCTGTGGTAAGCACAGAAAAAGCCAAAGTTCTTTCCATGGTGACAAAAAAAAGAAAAAGGTTGGGAAGGTGGAAGTTTGTATGTTGGCCTCTGCTGTTCTGACATTAGAAATCCACTTTACTTCAAAGGTTAGCACAGTTAATGCATCTGCTGAAGATCACGGGCTCTGACAGCCTGCCTGGAACAGCTCCATCCGTGGCAGGGCATGAGGGACAGCACGTGTGAGGCAGCACTGAGGTGAGCAGCAAGCTCTGTGCACAGGGCACAAATGGCACACATGGGTGTAATCCAAACCAAACCTGAGCCTGGCAAAGCCCAAAAGAGCTTTTGTGCTGAGCAGCTCAGTATTAATGACACAGACAAGTCTCCAAGGAAAAGCCTGTTTGCTTTTCCAGCAGCACTACCCTTTCCTGTCTGTCTGCTCACGGCACTGCCCTGCAGACTGCAGTGGGGCTAGGGATCACCTAAGTCAAACCCCACTGGGCAAATCCCTCAGGGTGTAAGTGAGAGACAAAGCATAATTCAGATGCCTGCACTGTAAAATCCAAATTCATCCATGGTGTAAACAGGACAGTGGGTCAGTTTGGCTCAGTGGCTTTTATCTTTTGAAGGCTGGAGTGGGTGACACTGGTGACCTGGGCAAAAGCTGGAAACAGACTCATGCTAGATCCTGGGGACAGCTCCATTCCAGTTTCCAGAGGCTGAGAAGTACAGAACAGCCAGAGAAGTCCCTTCCACACTGGGTTTTCACTGACAGGCTTGGAGACCTGCTCCTGATCAGCCATCTAAATCTAAATGGTGTGTAACAACCTGGCTCAAAAAAGGCTTCTATGCTTCAATTCCCACTCCAAGTTCTGCTTTTTCTACTCTTCAAACACTTGGGTGTTTTTAGACAAAAGATGTCTTTTTATCTTTGGATATAAATGGAGAAAAAAATAGTCAAACTGGAAAGAAATAAAAACAGTTGGTCACTTTTCCAGGCCTTCCAGATCACTTTTCCAGGCCTTCCAGATCACTTTTCCAGGCCTCCCAAGAACTGTAAACACATTTTAAGAAGTGGTGAGGTCTTTGGAGAAGTCTTAGGGTGGCCATCCTCCTCAGCAGAAGGACATCTGTGTGTCATGTGCTGGCTGGACTCGTTTCCCTCTGCCAGAGGTGGAGAGCACTGAGCTTCCCTTGCAGCCCCCCTCAAACAGCCAGCAGCATTTCCATGCACTGTGTCTGCTCAGGTCAGACTCCACAGCCTGGCCTCCAGTGCCTGGTCCTTATACTCCCCTGAGGGCCTGTGGTTGCTCTCAGTGGTTCAGAACTGCTTGCTAAGATGCTTAGAGCCAGTATAATCCGTGCACTTGGTGGTTTCAAATTCCAAAAGAAGCTTAGCAGCGCCAGGTGCTGCCTTCAGCCTCTCCTGCATGGGCTTAAGATGGTTTAATTCTTTTATGAAACCATAATTCCAGCCCATAGCTTTCAGCTGGGGAACTTCTAAGCCAGGTTTTCTAAAAGCTCTTCAGAAATATTTTTATGATACACACACGCACACACACACAAAAAAAGGGATTCCAGAGTGATGTATTATAAGATCACACATTTCTGCCTCTTAAAAGCTGGAAATGTGAGAGCCTCATGGCAAAGTACATTTTAAATCCTTGCAAGGCTTTTCTCCAAAGTTTCTCCCGTCATAGATCAGCTTCTTAAATGGTCTAATGTATGGTAATGCCTGGAGAGGTCCCAGGGCCTTCTCCTACATGTCCCATCTGCCCTCTGAAAGCATCCACAGGCAAGAGCTGCCTCTGTGCTCCAAACAAAGGCAGGTGGCTGAACAGAAAAGCAGCCCCTGGGGACTACAGGCTGCCCCTGGAAATGTCACTTGCCAGCATTTATTTCATTAATTGCATTGCTCTGCTATTTTTTTAATGCTACTGCTCCCCTTTACAGGCTGATCAAAAGCACGAGGTGTTACAAAGGGGACCTTGTGCTGCTGCCTTGAAAGATCTGCTGCTGCTCTCAGTGAGTCTCCCCTTCCTTCCCTTCCAAGGGCTTCCTGAGGGTCTTGTGTGTCTGCCAGGGGAGGGAAGGACAGAAAAGGTGCTTGAAAAGCACACATAGGTCCAGGTGGCAGTGGAGAGCTGCAAAAGGTGTAAGGAAAGAGAGGAGAAGTCTGAGACTGGGGCAGAATGTGAGAAAAGCCAGAGCTTCCCACCAGCTCCCTCTGAAAGCCCCAACAAGGCTGGAAGAGATACCCCCCAATGCAGGTGTGTGATTCCCTTCCTACCTGGGACAGGAAGGTCAGGCCAGCCCCACCGCTCCCAGAGCAGTGAGGAACATCTCTGGTGGTGCTTCCAGAGTGCCTGCCCTGCCTTTCTGCCAGGGACTACAGCCACTGCAGCAGCTCAGCACAAGGCTGAGAGTCCAACCTCACAGAATCTTCACAGCCCACCTTAATTTAATCAAGATAAAGCTAATAAAATTAATCTAAACTAAATGAGTGCAGCCTGATCCCAGAATGGAGGTAACAGAAATCCTCCATGCATCTCAGTTCCCTAACTGACTCACTGTGAAAGCAGCAGAAGCTCAGAATTCCCCTGTGCTAAGAAGTCAAGGTAATGCCATGCGTCACTGGAGCAGACTGGTGACCTTCCCTGTGCTCACAGCAGTGCTGTCCAATTTCACTGTGACCACAAGATCACAGGTTGTTCATATTCTCTATGCAGGCAATACACAGCCCAGCAAATCTGCTTTTATGGGCACTGCAAGAACTTGATTAATTTGTCCAATAAGTAGCAGGCCAGTGCCCATAATTATGTAGCAGAGCTCTGTCCTTTTGAAGACCCATCACTGCCTCAGACCCAGAACGCCACCAAGGCCCTCATGGGCTGCAAAGAGAGCCTCAGCTACCAGAAGCAAAAGGTTTAAGACCTAATGAATGTTACATGGGCTGTTGCTACCATTTCTCCATCAAATGCAGAGCCCCAGCAGTGACTGCCTGCATGCAGCTGCTTCCACCAGCACTGATGCTGCAGGAAGTCCCTAGGACTACAGCCCAGCTGATGCTGTGTTCATCTTGTATCTCCCCATCTCCATGTACTCTGCAGTTTCCAGGAAGAAATCCCCCGAATAGCTGTCATTAAGAGGACTTCTTCCCCAAAACTGCACTGTCATGGACAGATGGACCTTCTGCAGGTCTGCTGCTTTGTTCAGTCATGAGCTTACAGGTGTTTGGAATATGGAGCTCCCACATGAAGAGCCCAAAGCCAAACAGCAAATGCATTTGCCCCTAGATACAATGGAATTAAGTCTGGAGCCTGCACTGGCTCTTTGCATGTGTCTCTCCAGAGCTACAGCTCCCTTCCCAGCAGGAGCCTTGGCTTTGAGGGATCTGCCAACAAGCTCAGAGCCACGAGAAATAACAACTTGGGAGCTCAGGCAAGCTGGTTTGCAGGCAAACAAAAGCCGAAGCTGTGAAAGTGCGAGGCAGTCAATGCAGTGTCTGGCAGCCCAGCCTCATCTCCGCCTTAATCCTCTTTCCCTTCTTAAGCACTAAATTAATCAATTACACTTCCAGCCCGGCAAAATCAGTGAGAAATGTAACCTTCATCATCCACAAGGCAAACATAACTAGGATTGTCATTCGAAGCCAGCTTGACCAGCATACAAATGAGAGCAGCCCGTGAGCGGGCGGGGGCCATCGGAATTGCGCTCACAGCGCCGGCCCCGCGGGCTGAGCCGGGGAGAGGCTCCAGCTCCGCACGGAGGGCACCGAGCACTGCAGACAGGGCCAGACTCCCAGCCTAGCAGAGGCTACAGATCCTGCAGGGATGGACAAGATGGAAATGAGGCCTTGGAAATCCCTGACAATGACTGCCAGTGTGAATTCCTAAATGGAATTATCCCCTCCCCAGCTTACTAATGAGAAACTGAGTCACGGGAGGCAAGTGATAGCAAAGAGCAAGGCAGGAGGGTTCAGTGAAAGCATCAGCTCAAGGCTCAAGCACAACCAAAAAAATCCAAGCGAGTGCTGAGCAAAATCACGAAGCCAGTGTGCTCCCAGGTAGCTCCAGGGTGCAGCTGCAGCCCCATGGCCACTGTCCCAGTGCAGTAGAGGCTACAGCAGGGCTAGAGGAGAGACAGGGACGTAGTTAAGGATGAACTAAGGGCTGAAATGGTCTCTGTACAAGTCCAACACTTCAATTTGGGAAGTGGAAACCTGAGAGGGGGCACAACAGAGGTTTATCTGAGAGTGGCTTGGAGGAAAGAAAAGAGGAATGACTGCCTGCTGCTTCTTCCAATATTTAAGCTACAAGAGCATCAAATGAAAACAGTGAGTGACAGATTCAGAACAAAGTAAATATTTCTTCACACAGCTGAACAGTGCCATAAGTTGCTGTTGATACCCAAAATTTTCTCAGGCTCAAAAAAGGGTTTAGGAAAAACTTGAGAAGGCTTTTAAATGCAGAGATCCACATCTCAGGAAATTCCTGAACTGCAGATGGCTGATGTTAAGGACAGTACTCAGCAACACACTGACCTACATCCCCCTGTTGTTATCCTCCTTGCTGGGCATCCTCTATTAACCACTGCTAATTGAAGATCCCAGGGGAAAGAGACCTATGGTCTGATCCAATCGTTCTTCTGTCCTGGCACTGATCTGGGCTCTCCTCACATGCCCGAAAGACTAGCAACTGTTAGCATTCCCATTCTTGGGCTCTTGGGTGACAACAAGGAGATGTGCTTATAGCACAGAATTTGAGTGAATTGTGAAAGGATCTCTGCTTTCCATTTTCCCCATTTCTCATGTTAGGAGCAATTTTTGGTAAAATTAACTCAGTCATGCTGCACCCAGCTAGATGCAGTTGGCAGCACCATGTACCCCGCATTCGGTTTAGAAACAACATCCTTCTGAGAGGTGCTAAAATATCCACAGGGATGGGATTTCCAAGTCTCAAACCCACAGCTTGTGGTCGTTGTGAGAAACCCCACAGCTCCCACTCTGTTGTACCAAACAAGCTCATGAGCTGCTCTATCTCCATGTAAAGCTTATGTGTGCCCTTGACACTGCAGCAGAGATGAAAGGAAGGTGGGGACACTTCTGTAGGTTGGTATCTCCCAGGTCTTGCAGGCTCACCTACTGGCTCACTCTCTCCTAGCACTACATTAGGACTAAAGGATGCAGCCTCTGACAGAAGAGTCCACTCTTTCCAAGCAGACTCCTGCCTCCTCCCCTTGCTGGCCATCTCAGCCATAGAAGCACATCCACTTGCTCTCATGTGCCCTTTGAAAGCACACACAGATAGGGCAGGATTATCTCTTAGTCTACAGAGAGCTTCCAGCCAGGCATTCTCCTTCAGTGAAGCCAAGTGGAGCACTGGTGTTCCTCATTAGCTCCCATTATCCATGCCATTGTCGTGTTCCCAGTGCTAAAGCACAGCCGGGAGACAGCTGAGCTGCCCCTGCAATTGTTTGTTTGTTAAGAGGATTTGCTCTGTGGCAGGATATTTCCAAGTCACGTGCAGAGGAGGGGTATCCTGGTGACAGTGCCATCCTCGGGGCCACTTGTGTGCCCTGGTTCTCCCACTGCCTCAGAACAATCCACCTGGTTTCATCCCCACTACGAGTAAACTGCAGATTGTGGTTCCTTCTGACTCTCAGAGATAAGGTGTGAGACAATTGAGCCATACAGTCATTCTGCTGAGAACTGAGCCTTTGGGTCCAAATCCACTATTGCTGCTGCTCCTTTCAGGAGCAGAGCAGGCAGGAGTATGGATCTGTGGCAGCCTGTCCAGCTGCCAGGCAGCAGGGAAAGACCACCATGCACCCCTCCTTTGACACCTTTACCCATTACTCCAGCACTTTTTGTCCTTCCCTTTGCTCCCAGTGACAATTCTGCAGCTGTAACACTGCACCCCACATGAGTGATTTTCTCTTGACTCAGCCTCTCTCAAATCTCTCTGACCAGATCCAGAAGTCCTTACTCAGCATCTGCTCCCTCCAAATGGGATTAGCTTGAGTCAGTCTCAGCCATATCCCAGGATCTGTTGATGCTAATTTCCCTCATGCAGGTGCTTAGAGCAGAAAGTGGACTAATGGGCAGATGGACAGTCAGGGCTTCTGTCTGATCAAGCGTTGAGTAAAATTCTGAGAAAGGCCTTCAGAATCTGGCCTACCATGGTTAGAGAGCTGCACAAACACTGTGACAGAATTAATGCATTAGCCGGGCTGCTTTAGAGTCCAGCCCCTTTTGTCTCTGTCTCTTCAAGCCAGCCAGGGGTCACCAGTAGAGGATTTGAAAGATCATGCTGTCATGATGCAAAGCATCCACCTCTCCATCCCCATTCATGGCTCAGAGGAAGGCTGAGAAGCAAAATGATCCTTGCAGGCTGTGTGCCACAAGGAGCTACGGCCATCCCCATTCCCCCAAAGTGAGAGCCCAGTAGCCACAACATTCTTCCACAGATGCCTTGGATGATGCTTGTCCAAGGATGCACAAGGCAATGGGAACCCCAGCTTGTTCCTGTAGCTGTGTGCCCTCACATTACAGCTACCAGACACCCCTGCTCTGCATGCAGGCCTCCCAGTCTGCCATGGGCACCTGTGCTCACTGTGGTGATAGTCCTGAACAGAAGTAAGCTTATGGATCCAATTCCAAAAACTAGGTCAGGCTGAGCCACTGGTTATGCTGGGAGCTGCCTGCAAAATCTTGGTGGCTGGAGATGGAATCTAGGCTTTTTTACCATCCTGTTGGATGGCAGTGATTTTGTCTGAGGAAAAGCATGTGCTAAACTTGCTGTGCACTGCTGGAGGAGGGAAGAATACATACAGGGAAAACAGTTCTACCCACAGCAGGTGAGGAACAGTGCCAGCATCGTACTATCAGTTGCAGATGACGGGTGGTGGGCAAAATTCCTGCCACTTTCTAGATTAGTAAAACACCTCCTCTGGGTCCAACAGCAGGCTGATAGAAAACACAGCCCACAGAAGTAGTCCCTGCAGATGGTGTGTTTTGAACTACTATTAATCTAGACAACCTTTTGCGATGTTCAAAGAGTTTGTCCAGGGATAAAACAGCTCCCCAAAATTCCTGGATGGAAGGAGCAGTCTCGGCAGCATCCGCGTCTCTCTTTGTCTTCCCCACCGAGCATCTCCCGGCAGAACAACCCCGGGAGGAGGAGGCGCCTCGGGAGCAGAGGCAGCGGGGCTGCCCGGCTGCTGCGCACGGAGCCCCGCAGCAGCGGAGCCCCGCAGCAGCGGAGCCCCGGGGCGCTGCTCCTGCCGGAGCGCGGGGAGCCGGGGCGGGGCCGGGCGGGGCAGCCCGGACCCCCCGCCTTCCCCGGCGCCTCCCCCGACCCACAGCGCGGAGCCCGCCCGGTCCGGAGCGCGGCCATGGGCTCCCGGCTGAGCCGGCAGAGCAGCCTGGAGGAGGAGAGCGGCGAGGAGCCCTGCCCCGGCAGGCTGGACAGCGGCCGGGGAGACTTCCACCTCTCCTCCCTGCTCCTGCATCCGCAGAAGCTGCCCGGGGTGCTGCGGAAAGCCTCGCCCGCGCCCTACGTGCGGAGGGTGGGGTGGCTGCGGGAGATCCAGGCCACCATCCGCGAGCACAAGCGGGAGCACGCCGTGCACATCCTCCGGCTGCTCAGGAAGGTACCGCGGGGCGCGGGCCGGGGCGGCGGCGGGGCAGGGCAGGGACAGGAACGGGACAGGGACGGGGCAGGAACGGGACAGGACAGGGACAGGACGGGGACAAAGGGCCGTGCGGGGCCGGGGCTGCAGCCCTCGCCCGGCGCTCTGGCGCAGGGAGCCGCGGTGCCCCTTCCCCAGCAATGGGGTTTGCAGCCCTCCTTGGCCGGGCTCTTTGTGCTGCCTTTCTCCGCTCCGTGTCCTTCCCCTCCTCGGTGCCTACCGTGCCAGGCGACAGCAGCCACCTCCCCGAGCCCCAGCCTGGGCGAGGGGCGCCGGGCTCGGCTGCCGGGGGCTGGGAGGGAGCTGCGAGGGCAGCTGTGCTGCACGCAGGAGAAGGGGGCTCCGAGCTTGGGCTGTGCTCGTCCTCAGCCCTCCATGGCAGCCCGCGGGTGTGCTCAGGATTGATGCCCCTCCAGAAAAAAGCCACTGCCACCCCACTGCCACCACATCCCATTATGGTCACTCAGCCAGAGTGGCTGAGATATGTCTGGGAAACCCAAAATGGTTTTGGAGGGGATCTCTGGGACAATCGAGGCTGAGAGGAGAGGTAAAGGGGTCAGTGTATCACTGGGACCATGTTTCTGTCTGCCGCCATTCAGGAACAGAAAATCAGTGTGCAGACAGTGTGGTGCCAAACTGATGCTGAGGACAGAGCCCTGCTGCTGGAACAGGGCCATCTCCTCCATCCCTCACTGCTATCATCACTTTCCAGCCAAACTCAGCTGCTCAAACTGCAGGCAACTCTGGTAGCACAGGGGACAAAGCCCACCTCTGACATGGACATAAAATACCACCAGTTTGTAGCTTATCATGCTGCTTCATTGGATAACGATCTGCTTCATCTTGGGAACGTGCATTATTGCTTGCCTTAGTAGCAAGTGACCTCTGGGTGTGAGTGCAGTGAAGCAGGGACAGGCTCACTGGAGGCTTGTTCACCCACACCACCAGCTGCAGGGAGCTGCATGAACAGCCCTGCCTGCTCTGCATCTCCGGGGGTTTACAACACCTCTGACAGTGGTGCTCACTACTAGGAAGTTGCACACTCACAAGTAAGAATTCACAGGACCAAAAATTACATCTCTGCTTTTCCTGTCCTCTACTTTAGCATTCACTTGAAGATTGTTACCAGCACCACACTCTTCTTGTCACACATGTGGACAGATAAACTCACAGTGGAGAACTGAGTGTGCACCAGTATGGCAGACAAGGGTTGAATGAGATATCAAAGGAAGTTTTGGAAAGGCAGTATTGCAAGAAGCTTGTGAAGAAAAAGGCAGCCACTCACTTCATGGAGTGTCAGTGTAACACCAACAGACTTTACTAGGGTATGCCCAGAGGGCAGAATTACAGAATGCCATTTTCTGTAGTGCTCAGCACCTCTCCTGGAGATTGAAGCACTGGAACCCTCCACAGACCCTGGAAGTCTCCAGAAGGTCCATCTGTGAACAAACAGGGTTTGAGTGCTAAGTCACAGGGCCATATGGAATGGGAGGGTCATATCTAAGCTCCTTTCAGAATCAGTTAAACACTTGGCTTTCCCACATCTGTGCCTGAGAATTACCATGTCCTGAACATTCATGTTTTGCCTGCTGCCTTTCCAGTTCCCCGTGTTATTCCTGGTCCCCATCCCTGCCTGCCCATGTTGGAACAGTGACTGTCTGTCCATCTGCTCACAACAGGACAGTGGGACATGCATCCTGTAATCACAGCTGCCAAGCAAGATGGGAACCCATGCAGCAACACCCCAAAGCCTTTGGTTAATTGAGTGCTCAGAGGTTTCAGAGACAGAAGGTTAACGCCACTAACATGTGTCACACCCCTAGCTGTCACCCAGTCTGGGGTCATGTAATCACCACCAGTCCTCCTCATGTGTCCAGTGTCACCTTCAGATCAGCCTTTTTTCTGACTGACAGATTTTCCTCACTCCACACCATGTTCACCCCTGAGCTTGGTCCCAGCGTGTCCCTCCTTACCTTGGCAGTGTCGCGCTCTCGGGAGTCACGGATTAACGTGTCCCAGGTGAGGGGCTGTCTGCTGCCTGCAAAAACAGAGATACCTTGTTCATTCTAGTGGGCAGGGAGGATATTTAACACCACATCTCATCACTGTGCCTTGAGCCAGGGTGCAAACACCCCAGGGAAGGCAGAGAAATGGTGGGACTGGAATTGCAGCCTCCTCAGGTGAGCAGACAGCTCAGCCAGACCAGAGGACACAGTGTGTGCCTCCTGCTGCTCCCAGCACACAGCCCCCTGGCACAGCCCTGCAGGTCTACCCTGCTGGTAGACACCCTGCTGGTGTCTCTGCCAGTGGTTTTTGACCTGTGGTCTACAGACTTCAAAAGGCTGCAGACTCTTCCTAGGATGTTCAGAGGGTGTGATAATGTAAAGCAAGCAAGCCAGGCACAAGCAGATCCACTAACAGAGATGTGAGATCCCAACATTTTAGAAAACTGCACGGAGAACAGCTGCAAACCCCAGGTGCACATGTGCTTTGCACATGAACACTTGGACAGCTCCACTGCACATCATCTGTCCCAGAAATGCCCACCAGCAGAAGCCAGATCAGCTTTCCTGCTGGTCTAGGTGGGCATCACTCAGCTGAAGCCCAGGGAGACTTTAGACTTACACCAGCAAAAAGTCTGGTATAATCTGTTTTCCCTGTGCTGAGACAATGGCAAAATGTCATTATTAAGACAACAGCACTAAGCCAACTGAACTGGCAAGAGTTCTAATACTCTGCTGTCTGCAGCCACCCTTTAGGTGGTACAAAATTTTCCAAGAAACAAGAGAGAGGGAGGGAGATAGGGAAATAAGTATGAGAAGCTGGAAAATGCCTCTGGGCTAAGAATTTATGGAATATCAATGTGAAGTGAATATTTACAGCTATATTACTTACAAAACCCTCATAGGCAGGATTTATAATGGGAATGCAAATTCATCTTAATGGTAGAGCTCCAACTGGGGGAGTTTAATTACTGCTCTGACATCCCCTGCTGCATGCCCAGCCATGCCATCCTCACGGCAGCTTTCTTCATCTGTGCACATTACACTTGGTGTGGGAGGCTCCATTTCCCTGAAGCCTTATGGTTAAGGGAGACACTGGCATGATGCCTTGGTAGGCTCCTGGCCCAGATCCAGCTGTGGCTGTCTGTCCTTTGGGACTGATCCACTGCTTGGGTTCCTTGCCTGCTTATGGGTTTCATTTGTGTCCACAGAGTGATGGGGCTGTAAAGTATTTAATTTATTCTCCCTTTCTGTGTCTCTAGCCAGGGTCTCTTTGGGACTGTGCTTTCTGCTCAATCCAGCATATCTAGAGCAGGATACAGCTCTGGCTTTGGTTGGTGCTTAGAGTTAAGATTCCAAACCTCTGCCAGCTACAGCTCTGTCCCTATTGGTGATGTATGTGCATACATCCAGCTTTTTTTCCCCCCATCTCATTCCCATTTTTTTTTTAGCTCTCAGTCACTGAGTGGTGCCTGAAACACACATTCAGTAGAGCAGTGTGAACATATGGGGCACCCATTTGCTTATTCATTTCTCCTGTCAGCCACATACAGAATGGGGAGAAGACTTGTTTCCTCCCTTAGCTGAGCCCTTCTTATCAACTGAATCAAACTCAGCACTATCTCTATTATGGAGTTTATTTGTTCTACATTTCTACTCCTAAGGTATTTTTTTTTGCCCCTGTGGCACTTTCATGTGAATATGTGATCTCTCTTTCCCACATTTTTTTAACGTTTTGTTGTTTTTCACAAACTCAGCTCTGTGGTACCTTCTGATTGTAAAAACTGTGTCAATACATTAGCTCTTTGCTCTTCTCTCATCAAGAAAAACAGCTTAATTCTTTACAGCGTCATCCATCTGCCCCCAGGGAGGCTTTTTGTTCCCAAAGATGCTGAGGTTTCCTCCAAAGGTGTCCCATCCCCTGGTCCACACGGATAAGTTGCATGGACCACAGAGGTTCCCCTAACTCACCCTGGAAGATGGAAGAGGAGTTCCTCTGACTGTGCTGTAGAGCAACCTCTGCATTTACCACTGCATCCCTTACTGCCAGTGCTCAGCTCTTACTGAGAAATTCACAGCACACTTAAACTCGTACAGATGGGCAGGGCTTCTGCTCAGCCAGCCACCACCAGCATATGGCAGCACCTAAATACCTGAGAAAGGTCTGATTCTTCCAGAAAAGTCGAGTTTGGAGAAGCAGCTTTAGAGCCAGCCTTCCTGCTTGGCTTCTTCAGCAGATTCACACATAGAGGCTGACAAAGCTGTGTTTCTCTGAAGTTAATTCTCTGCAGGCTCCAGCCAGCCTGGAAATGATAGAATTCTCACCTTCCTGTGGTAGGTGGAAATAAGGTGGTCAGCCCTGGGCTGACAAGCTCAAATTAGCACTGCATCTCATTCAGCTCTGGCTGCCTGCAGCCCCAGCACGGTAATGCTGGGTCAGACATGGCTGCTTCACCTCTGCTGGGTAATTTCCTGTTCTGGGCATCCAGCTGCACTACAGCAGATTTGCTTTCTGGTTTCAGAACATCCTATGGATGTAACTCTGAGGAAGCCTGTGTGCCTGACTGTCTGTTTTCATTGTAGGACCTAGGACTGGAAGGAACATTTCTCAATGAAGTCCTCTACAAAAATGCAACTTTCCTCAACTTGGTGGATCCCATCTCCCATGACCTGCTGATGAGCCTTGCTAGAGATCTGCAATGTCCCAAAAAGGTGAATTCTCCCTGAGCTCAGTGAATACTTAGTGGCACAGCCCTGATGCAGAGAGCCCAGCTGGGGCAGCTGGTGCTGCAATCAATCCTTCAGAGCCAGGCAGTGTGTGCCCTGGGAGTGGCAGCATATGGATTGTGGGGTATATTTCTGTAGAAATCAGTTAAAGCTACCTCAGAACATGAATGTGGCTGAAGGAGGGGGTGGTTATGTGCAGAAATATTAGGAAATTACTTTTTGTGCCTATAGTAAGCTTAGTGGCAGGGCAGAGAGCCATAATCCCTGGTATCACAGGGGTGCAAAGCAACCAGAGCTCATGGGGGTTCATGGAGCTGCAGAGGAGAGCAGAGATCTCTGCAGGAAAACCATCTCTCTCTTTCTGGGCCCTTTGACATAGGTAACCACCTCACCCCAGCATTATTTCCCCCCATAAACTCTCAGAGTTCCCCACAGAGGGTGGTGCTGCAGGGGTATATTGCCACAGGGGGTTCAGGCAGTAAATGTGTTATGTGCACAGTATCCCTGCGTGCTCCAGCACTCGCCTTCAGAGGATGAGGAGAGCAGAGACAGAAAGGCAGGGCTGAGAACAGACAAACATCACAGATGCCCCAGTCCCAGTGCCACAACCAGCACCTATTTCTGTTACCCTTTGCCCCCACAAACACTTGGATTTGCAATGTATCCATTTGCTTGTTAGGCTTGGCAAGTCATGTTTGCTTTATAAGGAGAGGAATAGAGAGAATTTCTTTATTCAAAGAGAGATATTAAATACACACAGCTCAGAGCAAGCAGCAGTGCCCCAGGGAATACACTGAATGCCTGGTGTAGATTAGTGGGATTTCTAACCTTGTTCTGCCATCTCCTGAGGCTCACTGATAACAATTAACCAGTCATGTCTCAATAGACAAACTACATTTAGCCAAAGTTTAATCATCATTATTGGGCTGCAGTGCAGCCTGAAAAAAAATCTTTCCAAGTGTAATGTCTGTGTAATTCATGTAAACCTCTGAAGGAAGGGGTGGGTTGTAGCAGTAGTGTCTCTTTAACCACCCCTCACTTGACCTCGTCTCCAGCTGTTCCACCAGACTGTCTCCAAGCCTGTGCTGTGCAGTGTCCCTCAGGGCAGGCAGCAGGAGGGATCTTACTCTAATCCAGTACCATGTCCTTGGCAGATAACACATTACCTTTTTATACACCTGCTTATACCCCCACTCCAGTTTCATGCCTTATGGATGCACTGAGACATGTAGCATTACATAAGAAATTATTTTCCCCATTCCTAAGGAAGATGTTGAGCACCTGAGTTGCCCTTCAAAGCCAACAGAAGTTGAATGATGTGGCTGTAGAAATTCAATACCTGCAGCACCAGCACCCTTCCCAAAACAATGCCAGGCCATGTCCCCTCTCTGATCCTGGCTGAGCATCTGGTGGGTGTAACTGCATTACAGGCAAGCAGGCTGAGTGCAATTCCCAGTCTGCCAGTGGAAATTAAATCAGTGAGAACACAGGAAAGAACAGGAGGGTAACTCTTAGCTGTG
Organism: Anthoscopus minutus; assembly: GCA_013399455.1. Taxonomy (NCBI): domain Eukaryota; kingdom Metazoa; phylum Chordata; class Aves; order Passeriformes; family Paridae; genus Anthoscopus; species Anthoscopus minutus. The sequence goes on along the minus strand of VWYI01008026.1, from coordinate 1,419,159 downwards.
AGCCAACAGTGGCTCACAGAGCTTTGTGCCAGCTGCTGTACTGGAGCCTGGTGTGCACGTGCACCCACTTGGAGAGGTTTGCTGCTGTAGGTGACAGCAGAGTGCCAGCTGCAGCCCTGCCAGCACAGTAGGAGTCTAGAACAAGGCACCTAAGCCAAAAGCATGGGCCAGTCCCTATGGGGGTCCTAGGGGAGCTGGGATGGGGATTAGGGGATGCTGAGCTAGGCAGAAGGCTGGGATCCCTCTCCCCTTGGCACAGGAGAGCTGCCACATGCAGGCAGTGCATCCCTGGGGAGTTCAGCAGATTCAGGGGCTGCTGAGCACAGTCACAGTGCAGCTGTTGGCCCCCAGTGCAGCACTCCAGCCACTGGCAGGAAGGAATAAATCAGTGATTCCCTGACAGCTTTACTGGCTGTTTATCTATCAGATCCCTAAATGCACATGTGGCACCATGGCTGGAGGGCTGGGAATGCTGGTGTCTGTCAGCAATTGGAAAATACAATAGAGAAGGCAGAAGTCCCAGCCTTCAGCAGCTGCCATTTACCTCTGCTTCACCAGAGGTTCTGTTCCATGGCACAGCACTAAAGAACTTGTGCAAAAATAACCCAGAAAGGCAGCAACCATGTGGCTGCCCTCTTTTCCTGATGAGTTAGTGCAGGGGCAGAAGGGAACTGCTGGCATTGGAAGCTCCCAAACGCAAACCTCCAGTAGAGGAGTGAACTGCAAGGAAGGAAGATGGACTATGGAGAAGTAGCCAAAGTTTCCTGTCCTGAAATCTCCCAGCTAGAGCACGGGAGGTCATGGAGTTAGTGTGCCACTGCAGGAGGAGCAAGAAGCACCGTATGGATGGGGCCAGGGTGTCAGCTACTGACCTTACATCAGGGTATCAGATAGCCCAGGGGCACAGTGGGGAAGTGTGGCAACAAGGTAATTAATAGAAATTTAGCACTGTCCTGTAACACGAGGAGTTGGCACTGTCAGTCACCCTTGCCACAACCCTCAAAAATGAATCCCTCTTCTGAGTTTCACTTGCTCCTGGGTAGGCTGTGGAATTGTAGCCTTGCTCTGGGCAGAAACGTGCTGGCTGGGCTGGGGTTCTTCCTGGCAGTGCAGAACTCCTGCTCCTCCTCCACCCCAGGAGGAGGTGGCATTGGCAGAGGCATTTCAGGCCTTCTTGCCATTCCTCTTTCATTCTCTGTTCTTTCCATCGCCTCCCTTACATACACGACCCTGCTCCACTGCCATCTTTATTCCTTTCCCATCTTCCTCTGCCCTCTTCATTTTCTCATGTCCTGCTATGGTGCAGGCAGTCTAAGTTGTGCCTTTGCTTTCAGGAATATGACCCCTGGAAATCCTCAGACAGGATCTGCAGGCAGCTGATTTACCACCTAACCCCGCACTCGAAATGGCACCGGCACGGGATGCCCCGCAGGAAGTCCCAAGTGAGGTAAGAGCCTGGCAGGGACCCTGTGGGTGGGCACAGAGGGGGATCTACCTGGGCAAACCCTGCTGCTGCCACTCACCAACCCAGCCTGGCTCCTCAGAGGCAGGACTGAAAACAGTGCACAGCAGCTGCAGTGCAGCCTCTTCCAAAACCCAGCCCCAACACCCCTCTCTTTGATCTGTTTTGCCATTTGCTCCTCTCTGTGTGGTGTTAGAGTTCCTCACCCTCTCTGAAGTGCACTGAAATCAATCCCCTGAGTGCCCAGCACAGACAGCCCTCCTGCTTGGCCCCAGGAGCATGGCCAGGGCTACCAGCCTGCAGAAACACCCATGTGCCAAAGGAGCTGTTCCCGGCTCTGCATCACACCCTGTCCTAGTTTAAAACTCCCTGACTGTAGGAGAAGTGTCCCATTACAAGGCACTACCACCAGCTGATCACCCCATTCAGCAGGAACCACTGTGGGGTGGCTGGAAGAGAGGTGAGCATCCTTCTTACCTCCCACTTCTCTGCCAGCACCTGGACAGGGCCCTGGGATGGCACAGATGCACAGAGAACCCAACTCAGAGCATGTTGGTCACTGTTTCACTACTGTGAAACAGTGCATGTTTCACTACTAGAAGTGTATTCAAACTCCTACACTTGTTCCCTCCTTGCTGGTTTTTCTGCCCAGATAAAGAGCAATCCCCACGTCTTTTAAATCCACTCCTCCTGTTGTCATTTTCTTGGAGCAAACCCTGTTCCTGTGACACAGATCACCACTGCCGAAGAAAAGACAGAGAAGTTACTAAGAAAAGAGCTCGTGTCAGCCCCATTAGCTTCACAGGAATAAATGCAGGACTGGATAAAAAGAAATGCAAAATCAGCAGCACTCTGAGAAGGGCCTTGGGCTTTTCTGATGCTTTCGGTCTTTGATGTGTGTGCCAGCAACTTAAAATCCCCCATGGGAATTGACATTTCCATTATACCTTCCGTTCTGACTCAGAGGCAGGTTCCCAGTGCATCTTAAGGAATAAAATCCCTAATACCATGATTTCCAGGCCATCTGCCTCTAGCACCTGTAGCCCCACTTTGCCACCGAAGCTGAGCACCCCCAGTGCTCTCACCCCCAGCACCCCACAGAGCAGGTGGGGTAATTCAGCTTGTGCTGCTTTGCAGGTAGCAACCACAGCACAGAACTAGGCTGAGGCTTCAGAGCTAAGTCCTTTTCCAGACCCACTCAATGACATTTTCCCTATAGGATCCTCTAGAATACTGGAGATGCAGGATAGAGGTGGCAGTTCTGACTTCATCTCTGTCCCTTCCCAATATAAGTTTAAAGATAAGAAGTTCAGGACTCCAAACTCCTGCTTGCAGGCAAACCTCTTCTCCAGCTGGACTTCAGAATGAAGAGTCAAACTGGGAGTGTTCTGTGTGATGGCTCAGCCTGGGGACAGCAGAGGACTGCAAACTGCTGCAAACCCATCACTTAGTAACAACAGAGAGGAGGTTTGTGGCCAGAGGAAGAGCTCTGGGTCCAGTGAGCACCCCACATTGAGGGGTCAGACCCCAAGTATTGGCCAGGTACAGAACATCTGTGAGCACAAGCAGGGTGAGGGCAACAAGGCAATGTGCAGTAGAGGGAAATAGAGGTCTAAAGTGGGCCACCCTGCCTGGCTACCACACCCACTTCCAATCTGTTACATAAGGCACAAATTAATTTTGATTAAATATTTAACAGCAGAGCTTCCTCTTTTAGGTGTGGAGATGAAATGGTTTGCAGTTTGCAGCAAAAGACGCCTGCAGAGTTGGCATCTGAGACCGCTGCAAGAAAATGGGTGTTGCCAGGAGCAGGAAAGCAAGAAATAGCTGCTTCATTTGGAGATACCAAGGCCTAAGTTTGTTTAGGCAGGCTGTTTTTACATGATCCAAATTCTCCACTTCCCTCTGTCTGTTAGTGGGAGTATTTTACTATATTGTCTGTCTCAAACCCTGTGCCTTTGGCTTGCATCCTTCCTGCTGCTGAGGTCCTGTAAAGAGCATGGGTGTAGCAGCAATGCTTTGAAGGAATTTCTAAAATCTAGTGGGGGTTAAGGACAGGAGGGAGGAATCTGCATGGAGACCACATTCAGAAACCAAATTCTCCTCTTACATTTGCAGCCTCCTGAGCTTTAGCATCTGGCTTTCACAGAGCTGATGCTGGACTCCCTTGTTCTCTGAAATGCAATTTCTGTTTTCTGGCAGCATGTTAGATGGGCCCAGGAGATAATTAGCAAGCCCAGCCATACAGAGAGCTTGGAGCATCTCTCAGGTTTTAATTACATTTGGGCTGTTATGGAGATGTGGTACAGGAAATGGAGAGGAACTGCAGTACTGGAGTGGGATCACACCGGTGTTTTATCCCACTGCCAATCCAGTGGGTCACAAACAAACTAACAGTAGTTCCATCCCCAGCCACTCTCAGTGGGACCCACATCCAGTAGGTACAAACCTGAGCCACCCATGAGCTGGTAAAGCAAAAAGAATAAGATCCATTTCTTCAAGCACTGCTGTTTCAGTGCACAGGCAGAGCCTGTAAAGGAGGAGGAGGAGAAGAAGGAGGAGAAGGAGGAGGAGGAGGAGGAGAAGGAGAAGGAGAAGGAGAAGGAGGAGAAGGAGAAGGAGAAGGAGAAGGAGAAGGAGAAGGAGAAGGAGAAGGAGAAGGAGAAGGAGAAGGAGAAGGAGAAGGAGAAGGAGAAGGAGAAGGAGAAGGAGAAGGAGAAGGAGGAGAAAGCTCAGTGTAGGTCCATGGACTCAATGCAACAGCAGCTGGAGGGAGCAGGAGACATCCAGCCCAGGCTCTGTCTGGTTTCTGTGCCTGACTGAACTGCTGAAGGTGAAGCTGGGAGGCAACTTACCCTCTGCATCCCTGCCCGTGGGTTCCTTGGAGTGGCTGCATGCCTTGTACAAGGAAAGGTTGCAGTTCCCAGCTGTGCAGCCACCCAAAGAGATTATTTCAGCTGCCCAGGTGATACTCAGACAAGTTTGCCACACTGAAAGGAAGGGGCTCCTTTCCTGAAAAATCCTGTCTCAGGTTTGCAGCCTGCACCCTGCTGGCTCTGCCCTGCTTGGGTTGGCTGCCTAAGCAAACCAGGAAGATGAGCTCTTGCAGATTTACTCTGGGGGTTTTAAAAGCTCAAAAGCTGGAGTATAAGATTTCTGCAGCAGGGACTAGCATAACTAGTGCACAATTTTCAGTCCTTTATATCCTAGAGGGAATTTAGTTTTAGCACCATTTTACAGTTGTATAGATCACTCCCACTTAACTAGCAGAATACATCCTTGGGTGTTGTGTAACTCCAGCTTCACTTTCTCATTAAATTGATGTTTAGTGTGTAAAGACTAATGAATTAAGAAATGCTCCTTTATATAGACTTAGACCTTTCAGGCTATCAGTGCCACTTCTGTGGCATTTTGACAGATGCAGAACTTTAAGATGTTATTAATTCTTGTTTTCAGAATTCTTGGGGCCTTCTTCTGTGCTGAATTCAAGAAAACTGTCACCATCTGCTGCCAGAACAGGGTGGGACCCAGAGGGTGTATTATTTTTTGAGGGCCAGACGCACACTGGGTTTAGTTCAGAGCAGAGAGGGAGAAGAGTGTCATGTGAAGACAGCCTTTGTCTGGAGAGCTGGATCACAGTCTGGTACTGTGATCAGAAAGCTCTGGATTACTACTGAACTGCTTTGGCAAGGCCATGTCAGGGAACCTTAATGTATCTTCCACTTCCATCATCCCCAGAGCTGGCTACTTCTGTATAACTTCCTTTCCTGAGCACAGAGGATGAAACCTGAATCCACCAAGCAGGCAGGCAGTAGACACAGCTTTATAATTGTGACAAAACCCCCCCAGATTTTTCACACAGTGGCTGGTTCTGGAAGAGAAAAGGCAGTTGTGACTATGGAGTTAACTCCCCAAACCACATGCATATGGCCTGTCCTTTTCACAAATCTCACCACAGCTTTATTTTGCTCATCTGAGTGAATTTCATCATGGCTAATCCAAAGTGGGTGGAGAGCAGAGTATCCCTTCTGGGCTTATTGCTCCCTTTCTGTTATTGATGTGCCTTGGCCAGACATTGTGGCATTAGATGCACTTTTAAAATGCAGTGGAAGCACTTGTGTCTAGGGGACTTCAAGGAAACAGCTGCAAGGGGCTTCAGATCTTTTTTTTTTTCCTTGAAAAGATCGCTCAGCGCTGGGGCTGACAGTTCTGGCAGATGAGATCCCAGCCTTCACATGGCATGAGGAGAATATTAACTACAGCTTCATATCACCCTTATGCAACAGGGTAAGCAGGCAGCATCACTCCTGCTTCACTGGGAGGAAGCCAAGTCACTTAACTAAAGCCGCATGGTAAACATCATATGGGAGTGCAGGAAATGCCCCACACACTGTTTCCAAGAAGCTGCTGCTCACAGAGATGTCAGATGGACAGACATGAGCTGGTGGATGAGTTGTGGACAGAGGTGGGAACTGTGCCCTCATCAGTGCAGAGCATCCCAAACACTGCCCCTGAGGAGGGCTCCTGGCAGCATCAAGAGGCCCATAGGTTTGGAAAGGCTGTCAGAGGTGGCAGAAAGGGTGACCCAGCAGCTTTACACTGCCCTGAGAGTCAGGAGTAAAAAGGCAGGCAAGAGAAGCAGGACACTCTGATGGAGAAACAGTGAGAGAATTAAGAGAGGCTAGTGGCAGGTGGTTGTTAAAAGCAATCAGCAGAGACCTTGTGCCTTTGTGACTCTTACTCAGTTGAAGGTCTGACAAGGACATGGGCCAATACATTATATTTACAGCAAGAAGGCAGCATCATTCCCTGCTTTGCTAGGAGAGGCCCAAATAATGAAAGGAAACCTGAGGCCTTGGGCAGATTAAGCAGCAGCAAGAGGAAGGCCAAGAGTTCACAGCTCTCTTGCACACACCTTCAAGGACAAAGTGACAGCAGAGGTAGGAGGAGAGAGGCACTCAGCTGCATCAACAACTACAGAGTTCCATGTCCCACCCCAGCTAAAGAGGGAGTGAGATAGGACAAAGGATGTCTTTGCTTCCTCTCCACAGCTGGTCAAAAGAGCTTGGGCACAAGGATGGAGATGTGACTAAGGAACAGTCTTCACAGCAGGGCCAGGCCCAGCCTCAGATCAGCTCGAGTTGGGTTAGTCTAGGTCAGTACTTTTGAGGCTTCTCTTTCCTTTTTCATGTTGTATGAGAGGCAGCTAAAGCCAACCCTGCACAGCAGCACCCTGTGCCACTGGGGAAGCAAAGCAAGCAGATTATGCTAAGTAGGCAATTAAAAAGCTCAGAATCCATCCCCTGCTCAAAGCAGGGAAGCCATCCAGACATGCCTGATGTTCTGTGCAAGAAAGAGCAGCTGAGAAATACCTGACTCATGGCTAATTAGCCACTACTGGCAGTGCCTGTTAACGACAGAGGGGATACGAAATAATGGGAATTTCTGGCATCAGCAAAGTTTTGTATTTGGAGAGAAATTTAATGTAAAAGTAAAAGACAGAGGTGTAGAAAGCTGGTAATTCTCCAGAGAAATAGGCATGAAGTAGTGAGCACCCCTCATTAGCAAAGTTCTATCTGAGTCTTACTGTCTCCTCCCAGCCTTTCTCCATAGCAGGGAGACAGTGAAATGAGCAGAGACTCCATGAACTTCAACATTCTTGGGCTGAACGAGCTCCCCCAAACCCTACAAAGCTAACAAGGGGCCAGACACCACTGTGACTGCTACAAGTCCCAACAGGGTAACACTAAGGAGCCACTACAACCCTTCCCTGCAGCCACCAAAGAATTTTGCTGATGAGTAAGAAATTGATGGGATTCAGTGCTAATAAAAAAACCAAACGTGCTGAACCTGCAGCTTCATGGACTGGAAGAAGAACCTGGAAGATGGCCTAAGGGTTAGTTCCCTTGGGACAGGTCCTGGAGGCAAACAACTAGCAATTAATTTCAGGTCTCCTAATTGTCCCATTTCAAGACAGCTCTGTATTTGCTTATGCTAGCTGAGTTCCCAGGAGGCTGGAACAGTGGCTTAGTGTTAGTGGAAAGAGGAAGATTTTTACCCCAAAATAAAGCCTGGGGAAGCACAAGATGGTTTCACCTCTTTCCCAGCTCACATTTCTCACTGAGAGGGTTTTTTTTCTAGATACCCACAGGTCCCTCAGGCCCCTGCTCTGCCTGGACTGATCCAGGGTGGATCTCCCATAGCCAGGCTCAAAGTGCAGCCTAGGGACTGCTGATAAAGCCTGCTGAAGAGTAGAGCTGGCACCCAGGGAAGGGATATAGTGGCAGTGAGGGTGGAAGGAAGACTGCCTCCTTGTCCATGGGAGAAAGGCCAGACCCCAAGATGGGAGTTGGGAGCAATGCAAAGTAAAACCTTTCACATGAGAAACAAGGAGATGAACCTCAAAGAGCTCCCCTCCCTCAGCTGGACTGGGCAAGGGCTGCAAGCAGGGTGCTGGTCCCTTATAAAGAGGACTCAGGGCCAGCACCACTCCTCCTCACTGGATGCTGCATCCCCAGGCAGGCAGCAGGGGACAGGCTGCTGGTTGTCCTTGTTTCTTGCTCAAAGTTTCCAGGAATTTCTCACTTGCAGCTATTTCTCCAGCATCTGAGGGAGTGAGGGGTTGTTTCCTCAGCAAGCTTGCTGCAGAGAATACAAATGCATCCAGGGTCCTGACCCTTGTTAGATGCAAATCCTCACAACTACAAATGTGCCCTGAGCACCATTTGCAGTAGGTTTATCCAGCCCCCAGTGCTCTGCAGCTTCTGTCCACAAGTCCCACAGGCATCAAGAGCCACGTTGCTGAGTAGCTGTTGTGTCTCACACAAAGGAAAAAAACCCTTCTGCAGCTGAAGCAATCTTAAAGCTTGTTTCAAGTGCAGAAATTAGGGGATAAAAGATGACCCATTTCCCTGGAAATAAACCTAGTATTTTCTCAGCTGCTGCACAAGTGACTGAGAGCTTGGTGCCCTGTGTATCACGCCCCTCTCTCCCCCAAGAAATAGAGCTAACAGAGCTCCAAAAAAATACCAAGCGTCTGATAATTCAGAGTAAAGCATCTACCCACATCTCCTCAACCCATTTCTGACTGCAGACACATTTACCTCTAAAGCAATAGAGAGAGTGGGCAGCTATTCTGTGCCTTGCCCTAGAGATGGGGTTTAGCTGTGCCTCTTGGAGCTGCCCACAAACACCATGGAGGCGAGGAGGAGGCTGCCAGGGTTCACAGCATGCGTGGGGTGTTGTATCTCATGCTTCAGCACTTACCAGAGAGCTGAGCTGCAGCATAGGGCTGTGTCCACCAGGATGAGGCTCCTACAGACACATCCCTACAAGAGGCATTTTTATAGGCAAGAGAACAGCTTAAACACAGGAGGGAGCCCCCAGTCCTGAGACAGGAGGCCCAGAGTCACTCTGGCAGGTACAGCAATGAGGGCAAAAGGAAGCAGCAAAAAACACAGGAAAGGAAAGAAAAACAAGCCAGCAAAGAAGGGAGGGCGGGCTCTGGCACAGGACAGGAGGGTTTAAGCGCATTCAGCCAGGAGCAGTCCAGTCTGGAGAATCAATTATGGGAAGATAATTTGTCTGCTTGATTAAAGCCTCCTTGGGGTATTGGCTGGTTGCTGGGGAGAGCAGCAGAAGGTACCTGTTGTGGTGAGAGCATGATCTGTGACTTATTACTGCAGTCTCCGCACGGCAGTCGCAGGAGGGGACGCTTAACACGCACAGACAGACGAGCACACTGCTTCTGCCTTTCAGACATTTCCCTTCAGTCATCACTGTCTGCACTCAGAGCCAAGTCGCTCCAAAGGGGACCCCCAGAGCCTTTCAGACTGGCCCCCAGTGAAGTCAGAGGGCCCTGGGTGCTGCGGGCCGGCAGCGGCAGCGGCTCAGCCGTGCCCTCCAGCGGCCCCGGCTCCCATCCCCGCTCCCAGCCAGGCTCCAGCCCTGGGGCTTTGTAAAAAAGAAGCTTTTGCACAGACCGACACAAGGCTTGGGGCTGGGGGAGGTGCCCCCATGCTCATGTCTGCTGTCTGTGGCCCCCACCCACCCAGGATCTGCCGCGGCTTGACGGCGTTGGGGAAGAGAATTTCCAGGAACCACAGGCTGTGTTCATAGGAAACGGGCACTGAAGTAGTTACAGGCTTGTTTCTGTGTTTGCTTATCCTGTGTTCCCCACACTCCCAAGAAAGCTTTCTTCTAAACCCCAGAGAAGGCCAGAGAAGGCTGCTGGATCTCTTGTAGCTGCCCCTTGTGGATACAGGGGACAGTGGTGCTGTGCACTCCGGTTCACACTCCGTTTCATTTCTCCCTGTTTCACCTGATCCATAGGAATGCACACCTGCACTGTGCACTGGATGCTCTGTTCTGCTAGAACAAGTACTCCAGATCAAACACCCAGATAAAATACCTAGCATGGCTAAAAGGATAACTCCTTTTGTGCTAGGGGAAACATGAGACATTTCCAGCTTTGAGGCTAGTCCCTGCCTCATTCATGCAAAATGAATCTTCTTTTGGGGCCAAGAGTGATAGGCTGTGCTACACCACTGCCAGTGGTGACAAACCATACCAAGCACACACATTGTTTTCCAAGAGAACTGAAGAAATATAGCTCCCACATAACCAAGGCTGATCTCAAGCATCCCTTGGATTAGCAGGAAAAGGGAGACTTGCTCAGTGCCCCCCAGACCACAGCATGCACAGTTCACAATTGCTGCTGCAGCAGGTAAAAGAACTGCACTGCTGCTACAAGCAATGTGGTGGATTAACTCTTCACAGTCCCATCTCTGGGGCCCAGATAGTGGAGGGATAGCAAGTACCATCTTCAAGGGCCCTTTGGTGACCTTCCTCGTGTGCTCAGACCAATTATAACTCCCCAGTACATCAGTCCCTGCTGTCTGACAGTACAGAGAAGCACTGCTCACCTTGGCCCTGCTGTGATCCACTGAGCTGCAGTGTGGGTCATCTGACATGTAAATATTTAGTAAGTAACACATTTTACTTACAATACTTTATGTCTGAATAGAAGTTAATTCATGCTGTTATTAGCTCTCTGCCATGAGAGCTCTCTAGTCCAAATGCATGCCTGCAGATACGGTTTCAGCCTTGCACAGTGAACCACCATGGGAAATACAAGGAGACATGGAAGTAGCTTGAGGGTTTACTGCTAAACCCAGAGCAGGAATCTGTGGGCTTAAGGATTGATAGGGTAGGCCAAAAGGTCTTCCTGCCTCATGCTCCTACAAGGAAGTGCAGCTGCAGGTTTGTGCCAGTGTTGAATGTGTCCACAAAGGGCTGGTGCCTGCACCGGTGCACATTTACTCCCTTGTGTAAGCATGTGTGTAAGCACATGCTTATAGGGGATTATTAAGGGCTGATATTTCTAGGATGCCATGAACTGCATATGAAAAGCAAAGCTACAGAGGCAGTGCCACATCCTTTGCACAGCTCCAGCAGAGCCTGGCAACACTGAGGCTTGTAGGGACATTCTCACCTGCCACGGGAGCTCCTGCGGTGCTGCAGCCTCCTCCGAGGAAATTGCATGTCCCCATGTACCCATTGCTTTCAGGGACTGGCTGTGCCACAGGTGTGCAGGACACTACAGAGAGCCAGACAGGAAGAGTGGGGACCTTCAAAGTGGTGGTTAATGCTTAACCCACCCTGATCCTCCCAAACTCAATCAGGCACTTACAAGACCCCCTGAGCACATGACTGGGGGCTCCTACTAGGGCTCCCATGTCCTTAAGGCAGGATGTGTCTGAAAGAGCTGTCAGAGTAACACAATTTACACTAAGGGATCAGGTTCTCCTATGTTACACCAACACACCTTTCTACTCAATTTTGCAACATATCCCCCAGCAGCTCCTGTAGCCCCACAGCTCCCACTTCTGACAGCAGTCTTGCAAACCCACAGTCCATCATTAAGCTCCACACCCCACTCCCTTTGCACACCCAGCAGCCTCACAACACAGCCTTCCTACCTCCTCCTCACTCCCTTGGCCTGGCAGACACAAAAGAAATGGCTGAAGCCATCTCTTAGCACCCTTATGCCCTCCCCACCTCCTCATAGCTGCAGCAGATCCCAGATGATCTGCTGACCACAGAGACCCAAATAGGCAGCCACTGGTGCTGCTTACTGACTAAATGCTGCTTGTGAAGGCTTTTAAAGGCACACACAGTAAATACAATCCTGGAGTGCAGTTTGCCTATCTATTGTTTTCCTGATGAAATATCCACTTCTGGATGTTTAACACTGCTCTCCTGTGTAGCACAGACCTTGGCATTCACCTGGAGAGGCAGATCACAAACAGTGTAAACCAGTGCTCTTGGAAAGTTTGCTTGCCTTGGTTATTTTTGCTTTCTATGCATGAGTGCCTGTATGGGCACATACAGACAAACCCTTTGACATCTGGTAGTGACAGACACTTTAGCAACCTGTGTTGAGCCAGTCCTGGCAAAGTTCATGTGTAAGTGCTGAGAATACAGAGCAAAGCCAGGACAGTCTGCCCTGAGGTATGGTGCAAATGCTCATTTCCCCAATGAGCTCTATTAACCCCTTCCTTAACGTTCTAACCCATATGGTTAACAACCTCTCCCTGTGCTAAGTGCTCTCTCACTTGGGTGAGATGGACGGGAGTGCTCCCCTTAATGATCTCTCTGTATCCCCTTCTCCACCATCAGCCTGAAGACCAGCCTGCAGAAGAAGGTGAGCCAGGACTCCATGGATTTGTCAGGGATCCCCCTGACCATGCGGGATGTCCACCGCATGGCCTACTACCTGCAGAACAACGGGGACCGCCTCACCTCGGTGGACCTGAGCTTCACGGAGCTCAACGATGACATGGTGCGCCTGCTGCTGCCCTTCCTCTGGGCGCTCCCCAAACTCACTCACCTGTCCCTCAACGGCAACCGGCTGACGCGGGCGACCATGAAGGAGCTGACTGACACCATGAAGGACATGAACAAGTTCCCTTGCCTGGCCTGGGTTGACCTCGGCAACAACGTGGACGTCTCCTCCATGCCGCAGCCGCTGCTCGTGGGCCTGCGCAAGCGCCTCAGCCAGCAGACCACGCTGCCGACCATCTATGAGGCGCTTGACTGCGACTCTGAGATCGCCGGCGGGCACGAGGGCAGCCAGCCAGAGGATGAAGCAGCCGGAAGCGCCCCGCCACGTGCTTTTTCTCAGCAGGGCTGCGAGAGGTGACTGAACAACGGGCCGGCGCTGGCACGCGGAAACAACCCCAAGGAGAAGTTTTGAGTACAAACATCAAGCAGAGGGCCAGCTTGACCGGCTTCCCTTGGCTCTTTTCTCTCGCCTTCCCTGACATCTTCCCCCCACCTGCTGTGAGACAAAAGTCTGTCGTCCCCCCACAACGTGCTCCACTCCCTCCCCTCGCTGCCAAACCCATTGCCCACGTTCCAGAGAGGAACTGGTGACTTACAGTGAACCTGGTCCCCAGGCAGGGTCTCACTGGAAGACGGGAAAAGACCTGTCGGAGTCAAGAATATCTTCCAGAAGCCATTGGGTTGAAGGAAAGGGATTTGGGGGAACCTAAAACAGAAATAGGCTTGTAGTTTACTTCCTTTCTTCCTTTTCCTATGCACCTTGGGAAGCTTGGGACCTGCAGCCTTGAGTGTGAAAGGAGGTACCCCAAGAGCCTAGTGCTGTGGAGCTTAGTGGAAGGGCTCAGAGGCCAGAGCTGGAGCCCAGCAGTGTGTCTCCCTCTTGTGTCTGGCTCCTTTTGTTTTGTTTTTTTCCTATTGTGTGTTTTGTATGAACCTCTGAACAAAGGGACCTGGTCAGAGACCATTGGATCACATAGGCTGGGGCGGACACATGGCTTGGAACTGCAGCATCAGGATATTTGCTGTGTGACCGGGGTGAGAGGGAGGGGAAGGAGGTATGTGTTGGTGGGAGCATGGGGGATGGGATTGAGTTGGGATGGGATTGGGAGGAGGGGGGAGGAGAGGGAAGGGGAACAATCTTGTGGATTAGTAGGATTTGTTTCAAAAAGTGTGCTTTTGTACTAAAATTACCAGTTCCAAGGTACTACAGTCGCAAGTTCCAAGTGAAATTGAGGAAAAGCTGACAGCACCTAGCTGTGGCACTAGAGGAGCAAGCAGTGAACGTGCCAGAGGTGGGCCTTTCCCAATCAGAAGTGCAAAGCTTTGGCTCCTCGTGGCACATTGCACACCTCGTCACACAGACACGATGTCAGCAGCTGCATCGCCATTTCCAGTGCTGTCCAAAAACCAAGCCACTGATGCAGAATTTCCAGTGTTTTCCACATTGCTCATGCTCTACGTAAACATAATAAAGAGTTTTCTTGGACCTGAGTGTGAAGCACTTCAGAGTCTGAATATCTGGGTTGTTTGCAGATCTTGGAATATGGACCAGAGCCCTCATGCAGTGCCTGAGGGACAGGATCAGGCACCATTCACATTGGGCACTGTAGTTAATTCCTTTAAGGAAAGAGAAACATGGGTGTTCATTTGTGGTAGGCTGCCATCCTTCATGTTGCAAGGGGCTGGTAGAAACAAACTGATGAGATTTAGCTGGTAAGTCAAGTCCTCTCAAGTGTCTGTCCCCACAGGAATTCAGAGTGGATGAGTTTTTGAAAGAGTTAAAAGTTAAAGAAATGAGACATATTTAAAAAAAATAATAAAATAAAAATCCTCACCCTTCTAAATTAACCATGTTAACTTTGCCTTCCTCTGCTGATTATCTTTGTGAGTCTCTGAGCAGCACATATAAGCAATGCTCATATATGAAAAGAACCCAAATTCACATGGATACACCTTTCATGCTCTTTACTAATTTTACAAGACATTGCAAGAAGTAAATTGGTGATATTTTTCAAGTGATCTATTCCCTTTGGACCAAGAGTGTGAGGACACTGGAATGTATTGGTGTCTCTGGTCAGCCACAAAAAGCCCCAAATAAAGCCAGGAAGAAAGGTGGGATTAGACACTGCGCTGAGCATTACAATCTGACACTGCAAATGCTGGACCCAGTCCTATCTGCACTCCAGTCACAGGTGCAGGACCTCATAACCTTCATGATAAACTGCACAAAGGTTACCACCTGCTCTCTTCTCACAACTCATTTTTCCCTTCTCAGTGTAGTATCTTAAAGAATCATAAAATTTTTTCCATTGGAAAAGACCTTCGAGGTCGTTGAGTCCAAACATAAACCCAGCACTGCCAAGCCCACCACTAAACCATGTCCCTGAGGGCCACATCTGCACCTCTTTTATATAATTCCATGGTGACTCAACCACTGCCCTGGGCATCCTGTTCAGTGCTTGACAACCCAGTCCTGCTGGCCACTCTATGGCATATACAAGCCAGGATACCACTGGCCTTTTCCACTCAGCAGCTTTGAAGCTGCTCTTTTCCAAGCCTGGAGTCCTGTTTGGGGTTGTTGTGAGCCAGGTGCAAAACCTGGCAGGTGGCCTTGTTGGACCTCACATGATTGTCCTTGGACAATCCAGCCTGTCCAAACCCTCCTGCAGAGCCTTCCTACCCTCCAGCACCCAGCTCGGTGTCATCTGTGAATTCAACTGAGGATGCCCTCGATCCCTTCATGCAGATAATGGATAAAGACATTAAACAGAGCTGGCCCCAGTACTGAGCCCTGGGGATCCCCACTAGTGACCAGCCCCAGCTGGCTGCAACTCCATTTACCAGCACTCTCCAGGCTCAGCCCTTCATTTCCTTCCCTGCTATGGAAGAGATGCTATTAATTTTTTCTTTTCCTTCCAAAACACCTTTCGGCAAAAATGAAAAGTATTTCAAATGCCAGCAAGATCTGCTTAAACTCTTACAGACTAAGCAAAGCAGCACTCTCCTCTTTGCCAAGAAGAAAACTCAGGCACAAAGCATTTAAATGAAGGCTTGGAGCTGCCTGGTGAGCCAGTGCACATCTTCAAAGAGCGAGCAGTGCTGCTGAACATTTGGTCTTTGGCTCTGGGCACTGTCCCCCTAGGGCTCTGCATCAAGGCATCTCCACAGCTTATCCACAACAGCAGCACCCCCCTAAAATGAGGTGAGACCCTCAGTGTGTAGTGCACCCCTGACACAGCTCTTCCCTGCTGAGCCCCTGGCTCAGCCCCAGCCTGATTCCAGCCCCGCTCAAAGCTGTGCTTTCAGTCTGAGCTCTGCTACCCAGCAGGACAGGGATGAGACATTCAGCCCCTTGCAGAGGAATTCTGTGCCAATCACTGGTGGTGCCACCTGCCAGTTGGCAACTCCAGGATCTGGAGATAAAGCAGGAAACAAACACGCTGGTTCAGCTGAACAGCTGTGGCATGCATGTTTATTCCTCTAGATGCACTCGGTTGCTTTGCCACAGAAAGCTCCCCATGGAGAACTGGTTGTGAATAAATATGCAGAAATGCAAATTATCAAGTCCTGCCACTGCTTCTTGGATGAACTTTACCGGGCTGTAACCTAGCAGAAACAATCCCAGCACAGGCAGCTCCTGATCACACAGATAGGTGAGGGGTTCTGGGCAGCAAAGAGCATCGAGCTGCAAAGCTGGGAAGTGCTCCTGGGCCCCCTACAGATGTGGGTGCATGCTCAAGGAGCAGACCTGGAGGCCCCAAATGTGCAATTTTCATAAAAGCTGAGTTCACCAACCAGAGAGGATGACACAACTGAAATGAGCCTTTCCTTGCACTGAATGAGAACGCTCAGGGTTCTCAAAGGCTATTAAAGGGATGAGCTGCTAATTCAGGTCTCCTCACAGATAGCTTGAGGGACCAGCTTAGTTATGATGCTAAATCAAGGGACACCTGCCCTGCAGTGAGCCTATCTCCAGCTCACTCTCTTCAGGAGGTACTTACTGGTGCAGGGCTGTAATCTCAGGTACTTAGAGCAGCACTCAGTACCCAGACTCAGGCACCAGCCTCTCTCCACCATTTGCAGTTTGCCAGCTTCCCTCTCTGTGCAGGCTGCAGATGGTCAGCCTGGGCTGGGACCTGTGTCATGCAGCAGGCAGGAAGCTGAAGCTGCCCAGATGGTACCACAGCCCCTTCCCCACCCCAACCTCCCACCAGGTGACCAGTCTCAGCACAGCTCTCCCTGGGACATTTAAGCACACCTTTCCAGCAGCAGTCTGCTGGGAGGAGAGGTCACCAGGTGTAAAGCATCTCCCTTGAAGATGCTGCTGAGCACAGTGGGGCTCCACGGGGCTCAGGCAGCAGCAGAGAGCTCCAGCAGCACCAGCCACACAAGTGGAGATAATGAGCAGCATCACAGCTAATGGGGCCATTGGTGCCTGAGAGGGAAGAAGGAACAGTTACTGCAACAGAAAAGCACTTGTTCTCTCCCTGCCTAAGAGGACAACACCTTCCTTGCACCTCCATCCTGTATTTTACCTCAGCTTCTGACCACAAAAACCAGGTAAGCATCTTGGCATGCTCCAGGTAGCAATATGCTGAGCACTGAGTTCAGCAAAAGCCTCCCTCACTTCAGTGATTCTGTCTAAATAAGTGGTAATTATTTTGTTGAGGTAAGGATGCAAAAAGCAGCTGGAATCACAGGCTTGTCTAATCTATTTTTTATTTCACACACTTCAAAACCTGTCAAGGGCCTTTGCTTTTGCACTGCCAAGGCTCTTTTTTCAACTTATAATTCATTTCTCATCACAAGCACTAGGAAGATAAAGGAGTTTGCACTGTTTGGGGCAGGCTGACAAGCTCCTTGGTGGACAGCTGCTGACAAAGATGTCAAAAATATAAATTGTTTCATCTTATGAAAACAAACAAGAGAAGATTAAACATTGCCTTTAGAGATTGCTCTGCTCCCTACCAGAGGATGTGATTCAAAGCTTGGAAGAGGCAAATGCCTCAGTACAAACTCTAACCATGCAGTCCCTGGCAGTGCAGGTGAGAAGCCTCCAAGGGCAGCTGGCAGGAAGCCCAGCCACCCCAGCTGGGCACATTACCCATAGATAAGATAACCTGTTTTGTAGTTACTGGCTTTAAACAGGTGCTCTCAAAATAGATGCAGTAGCTGGTTTAAGGCTGCCAAGAGGTAATTCACAAAACAAAACAGGCTGGAACCCTGCTAGCTGAGGCCAGTGCTCCAGAAGGCCATGACTGCATCTTCATCCACTTTGAGACACCAAGTACTTGAGGGTGAGCCTCTGCAGTTCCTCTCAGATCTGACAGCATCCCAGTTCAGTGACGCTGATTCAAAAGCAGAACAGTCACAAAACACAATAACCACACAGGAACTTTTCTTCAGCAGAAGAGATCAGAGGAAAGTCAGCTTTTCTTCCATGTATTCCTTTTCCCAAAGCCCAGCACAAGCCCTGCTGCATCCAAATGGGCCTCAAAAGCAAGTGAACCTCAATGGCACTGACATTTCCTTCCACAGCAGCATCAGGTTCCTCCTGCTTGGATGCAGAGTGTGTCACAAAGGTGGAAGAGAGACTTTCCTGCTTTCTGATCAGCCAGCTCCTCAGCTTCTGCAAAGGTTCTTCCTCCCAGTGCATTTTTGTGTCAATCTGCCCCACACTGGACACAATGATGGGAAGCATTTGAAAAGCTATCAAAAATGACATGGGGCTTATTCAACCTGAAACACATGGTCTCTCAACAACAAAAACATGGCACAAAAAATGGGAAAAAGGCCCTTTCCTAGACTAGCAGAAGCAGCTGCCTTTGGGCCTCCATATCAGAGTTCTGAACAGAGCTTTGTTCTTGATCCCCTAAAATCTTTTGGTTTGCAGAGCCAAAAGTTTGATGTGTGCACCTTTGTGTGAACCCTGCTGCAACTGAAAAACTGAACAAGTCACAACCTGTCCACTTATTTTACCAACAGTTCTTTGGGGTTTTAGCTTTTCAGAAACTGCAATGGAAAGAGAGAGAAGTGGAGGCCAAAGGAACAGGTTTGATGTGTAACCAGATACTCAGAGACAACAGCCCAGAGGGTCTCCAGGTCCCCTTGCCTGGGTCTCAGCCCTGGAGTGGCCCATCCGTCAGCTCCAGTATGAATCCCAGTGTTGTACAGTGTCACTGGCAGCCCCAAAGCTCCTACTAGCACAGGGCCAGGTGCTCTGGAGCTGGGCAAATGCTTGGCTCTCAAAAGCAGGACATCAGGATGCACTCCCAGAGCTCCTTTCCAAGGTATCCAGCTGAGCCAGGGGCTACAGGGCCAGTAAAAGCCAGGCTCAGATGAGACCATGGAAATATAGGGAGATCTACATGGACCCTCTCAACAGCTTCCAGCCAGAAGCTGGAGCAGCACATCCCATGGTATAAATCTCTGCCAAGGCTTAGGATTAGACTCCATGTATTTGGAGTCAAATTCTTACAGGAAAAGTCTCTAATGAGTTCCCTAGAGCTTCAACCACTTTCTCCATATCAAATTTGGATCATTAACTGGAAAAAGAAAAAAAATGCAGGGTCGATGCTAACAAGTACCAAGAGAAAAGGAAGAAGCAACATTTCCTCTAAGTGCAGCCACTCCTTTCCCCAAACCACAGCACTTCTGCTGCTGTATCCAAAGTGCCCTCAAAAGCAAGCGGTGAACAAGACTGCAAGCAAATTACACACTCCTGTCTGGTCCTGAGGATGCATCTGATGTGCCCTTTGACATGGTGCTCTTCAAGGAGAAAAACACTGATTTTTGGCTGAGCTTTGCAAAAAAAGGCTGGTTGTGCAGGTGTTTCAGAGACATGAGACAGAAGGGAGCTCATTTGATCATGAAGCATCAAACAGCAACACCTCTTTGTTAGAGAAAAGTAAAAATCTCTGCATGCCAGTTCTGTGTCTCAACTGGGCATGGTGTCAGGGGAAAAAAAAAACCAACAAAAATCTGTTCATCATACATTTTACTCAAGATTTTAGGGGAATGTGAAGGTATCAATAAGCATTCTAAAATGCCACCACATGACTCTATGCATTGTCACAATATCAGCTTCACCCCATGTCTGCTGAGGGCCATCAGCTGCAGTGCTCCAAAACCCCTCTGAGGCTGTGGGCTCCACTCACTCCCTATTAACATTTCAGGCACCAAGGGACAAAATGTAAGAAGTTTTGCTTCACAAGCAGTGGTTTGCTCTGGATTAGATGTGCAAGCATCTCTCCACTCAGCTGGAATTAGGGCAAACCCCCAACCACACAACAGATTTTAAGTCCCCAGGCAAGGGAAAATGAAGAACAAATTAAATGCTCACTGTAAGCAGTTCACCAAACAAAAGAACAATAACAGTGTTTTTCTGCAATTCTTTTCCAGCATAACTACACATCTTTTGGATACAATCTGTTTCTTTGCCAGGGCTTCAGCATTCTCCCCTGAATTAACGATGCTGGAAAATCTCCACCTTTCATAGACTCTGACAGTCTCTGCTGAGCAGCAGAAGGCTGCACAATGCTTGCTTATGCAATGACTGGTCCTGGGCCAGGAATAATAGCCCATCTACTAGGAACAAGCAACTCACACACAAACCCCAAATACTTTTCTCATTAAACATCTGAATTAAGTGGCATAAACCCAGCCCAAACCTACTACTCATACTCCACACTAATGTCAGCCTCCACAATGAGCCCAACAATCCCACACCCTGCTCTGTGAGGAACAGTTACCATGAGCAGGGAAGGGTGGCACTTCCTTATTCATTACCTCCAAAATACTCTTGACTCTATCAAGAGCTCTTTTAACAGGTCTAGGCAACAACAGGACACCTGGAGCAGTCAAAACACAGCATGGCCTGGAAAATACTTGCATACAGGCAGTGCTTTGGCTAATTCAGGCACCAGCACACTGCAGACAGCTGGTAGCTGTCCTGTCTGCAGGTGTGAGCAGGAGGAGAAGTCTCCTCTCCCTTGAAAAGTGACTTGCACACACTGACCCAGCAGCATTTATTCAAGGCTGTTCCATGACCATGCTTTTAAAGTGGTATATCTGTATTTCCTTCCAAATAATCACTGAAGGCAGGAGGGTCCCATGAAGTTTTATCTAATGTTAGAGGAGGAATACCAGATCTGCCTGAAATCAGTTTGGCTGCAATAAGGTGCAAGTCCAGATCTAAAGTTTTGCTTCTGTCAGGATGGAAAAATCAAGGGCCCCTGTGAAAAAGAATTCTTTCCCTGCTTTTGACCCTTGCCTAAGAAACAATCAACTGAATCACTGACACTTTCTTATAGACCTCAGAATTCCACCCATTGCTACCTTACCGAACCATTGCTCCACTGGGATATCAGTCTTATACCCTGCTCACATTTTACTGGTAAAAGAAATAGGACACATGTATTTTACAGGAAAGCTCACTGTAAAGCTCAGCTGGCTGGACAGTTATCCTGACTACCAGCACCAAAAATTCACAGTTCCCACTACATTGTGCCTTTCTAGAAGAGGTTTTCTGAAGAGTGTTGAACAATGAACTAAAGGAAAGTACAATTTTATGATCAAATCTAAGTTAGACACACCTAGAGAGGAGGAACTGTGCTTGTATGGGATGAAAGCACCGGGTCAGTAAGCAATTTTTTTCAAGTGGTGCTCTCTAACTTCTCTGATGCTGTTTTCATACCAGAGCACAAGTATGGTTTTGACCCTGGAAGACTGGGTGAATTTCTACCTGCACCTCTCCACACACCATTTTGCACAGCTAGAGATTCTCTGTCCCACAAATACTTCAAAGGCACCTACACTGGAGTGTCAAAGGGCCAAGTTTAGAACAAGGCTTTAGGCCAGTGCTTGTCTCTCTCTGGCAAAAGCAGGAAACAATGGAGAGCCCTGAACCCACCGAAGATCATGAGATTTATAAGCCCACACACAGTGTGATGGCAAAGAATGAAAATGCTGCAATCTGTGATTAAAAAAAAGTGACAAATAAGTGCAGATGTTAAGAACAGCTGTATCTCTCTTTAGTATCTGCCATCCCAGGGCAACAGATTGCTTAAGTTATTGAACTGAGGAATCTACATGATCCAAGTACATTTGCCCAATTAGCCAAGTACCAGGGAAACACAGCATCATCAGCAGCTGGAACAACCCAGCCTCATAGGAAGCCAGCACTCTGGGAACACTGAAGAAAATAAGGTATTTTCAAGCTAGTTTAGAATAGCCCTTGAGTTTATGGACTTTATAGAAGTCATACTTCTTGCATTTTTCTTTTCCAGAGGGTTCTGGTTTCTTGAGCTTCGTTCTCTTCCCAACAGAGCCATCTAGTGGGTGAGACCTCATCTGTGAGAGGGAAATTTTGATTTATTTCACTGGAAGTATACACACAGCACAGGAAGGCTCTGAAAGCAGCCTGTAACAAACCAGCATTCCAGTAACCCCAGTCAGAAATTGCTGAGGGATGTTTGTCCTGGCTGGGACTTTCCTACCAGTGTTAAACTTCAACATTTTAAGCACTAAACTCATGGTATCTTTCTGAACAGTTCATCCTACACTCAGCCTAAACCTGCAGCCAAAGTGCAAAGATTTTTGTTTATGCAAAATCTAGCATCTTCTTCAAAGCTAATATTCATTACAGATGTTAGTTCAAACTCCTTAAAGCAGAGTTTTTCCATCAACCCTCCTGAGGAGGGTTACTATTTCTCTCCAAAATTCGTGGCTCTCCCCTCCCCTCAGTGCTGCTGAATGCCACACCAACAGCTTCTGAGAGAACAGCAGCTTGGCATTGCTCAGGAGGAAACACGGACTTTATTAAAATAGAGGTGAGGCAGACCCATCGGTGGAAATGGTCCCTGTTTGTGAGGACTGCCATCTTTTGGACACATTCCTCAGGAGAGGCATGACACTACAATGCTTTTACAGTTAGCTCAAGTATCCCTTGAACACATTCCAAGGAGGTTTCCATTGCAAATATTTAGGCTCACTACTGCCCAGAAGAACATGCAGCAGAGTTTTCCCTAATGATGTGAGACCAAACACAGCTTTATTTACACACAATTGAACAAGTTAATACATTAGTTCAACTTTCCTGTCTGCACACAGAGGCGTCTTCACAGCATCCGAGCAGAAAAGCAAGAGCACCTCTTCTGTGTGTGTACAGACTGGTAATGAATGCAAGAAGGTGATGAGGTGCAGAAGGGTTACATTGAAACATTTCAACCATTTAAGTCAGTAAAAACACCTTAAGCAAAATAAACTGAAGCTACTTTGGCTTCCTGCAGATCAGCTGATCTATTCACAACTGTGTATAGATAACAAGATCAAAAGCTGAAGTTGATTATGAGTTTTGTTCAAAACATCAGCATTTGTATTGCATTGTGTTTAATGCATAATTATGTATAAGACTTTCCTCAAACACCTGCACTGCCTTTCAAATCCACATAGCATTTCAAATTTTTCCTGGAAAATGCCCATTTTATGTTCTGTTGTCTTTTCCCAGACACAGGGAAAAGCTGCTAGGAAAGTCAGAATAGATTTTTTCACTGCAAATATAGATTCAGGCTATTGAAGTTGTGTGTTCCTAATGAAAAATTCTCCCCATATCTAAAGAGAAAAATAAATGCAAGAATACAAGTTCAATATAGAAATCTGAAGATGGACCTGTATCTATTGTAGATCCATAAAAAGCAAAAGAACACAGTGCTCTGCTTCTCAGGAAGCTGCCTCTGTTTTGCTGTATTTTCCATAAATGCAGCTGCTAATAAAACTTAAAAATTCTTCATTAAGAATGACTTCTAATTCTTTAGAGAATAAGTAACAGCAGGACTAAAGAAGAAAAAGGAAACATAATGATCTTTAAAAACCAATGCATCACACAAAGTGGTCAAAACTAGATATAATAAAGTCCACTATTTTCCAAAGCTGGCTTGAGTTTGAAATCAGCCTACAGTGTATTTGCCCAAGAACTGTCCTGTCAGGTAAGAGCAGACGAGTTTTTGTCAGAAAC
This sequence comes from Anthoscopus minutus, assembly GCA_013399455.1. Classification (NCBI taxonomy): domain Eukaryota; kingdom Metazoa; phylum Chordata; class Aves; order Passeriformes; family Paridae; genus Anthoscopus; species Anthoscopus minutus. Next base: position 1,395,838 of record VWYI01008026.1, on the reverse strand, counting down.
ATTTATTAAACAAAACTGATACCAATGCACACGTAGTCAAGTTAACACCCCTAATAAAAAAAGCAATTCAGCCAAGACCAAAATTATCTTCGCTTCTGGAAGATGTTGCCACGGCCCATACCACGGCCTCTTCCTCTTGCAGCCACTGGAGAAAGAAAACATCAGGGATGACATGAATTTGACACATTTGCATATTTATCTCAACAACTGACAAGCAAAACATCAACAACACTCAATGTCTCTTGCTCAAAAGCAAGGAAATGCTCAGGAAGTGATGTGAGAGCAAGAAGCTTTCTGTGAGAAGAACCAGAACCTATTGGTCTGGCTCCTCAGAAGAAATGCAGTAAATATTCCCACATCTCACGTGCCTTCTGGCACACAGATCTGCATCACTCAAGAGATTTCAAACTCCCCACTCTTGCAAGGTTTTGCAACACTACTCAGTAAGTTCTGCCCCACAGAAATGTCACTGCACACTGAATTAACCAGGGACTTTGTGGCACATGATTGTTACTCAGCTACCTAATAACTAGAATGATCACCCGAGAAAGGCACAGATGAGGGAGAAGTTACAGCTTCCCAGCAGCTCAAGTATTTGCAGGAAAAGTGAAAAAGTGTAGGAAAACAGAAGTCTTTAAATGGAACAGAAAGGCTCCGTTTAACAAGACAACTCGCTACCTCTAAATTACTGCAGCATCAATATTACACATTCAGGTAATTGGGACAATTTGAGCCTTGACTCTGAAGGTAAGATAAAACATACAGAAAAACACTGGATGAACCAGTAATCTTTTCACTTCTTACTGCTTAATCTCCTCAGTGACAGACATGAGTTTTCCAGTTCTACAGAAATATAGGGGGAGGGACCATGAACAAATTGTACAAACCTTGAGCTTTGAGAATAGCTGCTTTCCCTCGCCCAGCTCCAGAACCCTGGTTTTTATTCTTCATGCTCTTTAGCATGGGAGCATTCTTCAGCATATCTGGTAAGATGAGAAACCGTATCTTGCTGCCCCTGATGTACACCTGCTCAAGCTGTGCCACCCGTCCATCTCTGTATGTCACTGTTATGTTGGACATCTGGAAAGTAAAAATCAGTCAGTGCTCAGACAGGCCTCAGCTGTGACAGGAGGCATCACAACCATTTAAGCAAACCCCATGCCTGCTGCTCAGGACTTTTGCTTTCTCCTCAGTTTACAAATTAGCTTTATCAGCATCTTGATTTTTGTTTTCTTATATGCAAATAGTTTAATAAAGGTGTTCTAATACTAACTATTAGGAAAGCACTCTGATTTCAATGATCAATTGCCTGAAGTCAAAATTATGCCCTGTTGGAATGACTGAAGTAATATGCATTAAATAAGCTTCAGTTTCTTAAATCAAGGTTTTTTTTTATTCTTACACTCAGTCACTTTAAATAAAGAACTCTAGAAAAACACTGTTCACAGGACAGAATCTTAAAATCTCGGCTCCTACTGACAAGGATGTCCAGTCCTACTCTGAACCTGGAAATAAGCTCTGGCCTCTTTGGAGTATTCTGTAATGCTGAATCCACATCACCTTGGTAAAAATCAGCAGCATAGTTTTCTGTATCCCACAACTAAAAGCAAGAATCTTTTAATCAAGTTTTCAGCCTTCCTAGGCCCAGATCAGCCAACCTTCCCTCCATCCTTGTGAAGCAAAAGATACCTGGCAATTCATGTTGTCTTCAGCTTCGATAAGTTTGCCTCGATAAACTTCTCCTGTGTTGGTCTCACACGTGACGATGTGGCCCTCGGCCTCGTGCAGGACCTTGATTGGCACTCCAATCGACATGGCTGCAGCGCAGTGCCTCTACACCTGGGGCACACGGAAAGCAAAAGCCTTTATGACAAAGGAAGATGTAGAACAAGCTCCAACTACACAATCCATCGCCCCTTCCATTAGTGTAAAGCACCTATTTTCTCACATACAAACACAACAGGCGCTTTGACGATGCGTCAATAACACTTCTCTAGAGACGTGCCCACGGAGACACCGTAAATATCAATAGCCGGTCTTTTCCAGATCTCTTCTAGGAAATTCACTTTTAAGGACCACATAACAAACCACTCGTACCTCCATGGGAAGAGCCCCAGGTACATCCCACAGCGGTGCGCTCCCTACGAGCCCCGCGGGCAGCACGGCCGCGCTCAGGGCCGCGGCCCTGACGTGAGGGAGCCGGAGCCGCCCCAGCCCTCCCGCACCTCGCCGCTCTGACCCGGCCCCCTCCGGCCCCTCGGGGAGATGCGGAGCGCCCGGGGAGCGAGCAGGCCCCGCAGGGAAGGCGGCCCGGAGCCGGCACTCACCGCCCGGCGCTGCCCGCGCTCTCGCTAATGGCCTCCGCCGCCTCCCGCCCTGCTCCGCGCGCCGGAACCGGAACGCGGCGCTGGGGGCGGTGCGGCCTCGTCCCGTCCGCTGCCGCCCGGGGCCCGCTCG
>VWYI01008026.1:1323697-1393254 GCA_013399455.1 Anthoscopus minutus | reverse complement strand
GGCAGGGGGCGGCGGGAGGCGGAGTCCGCCCCGCGGAACGGGCCGGGGACGGGGCCCGGCGGGGAGCGGGCGGCTCCTGCCGGCCCCGCCGGAGCTCCCGGCGGCCTCTCGGCCCTGCCGAGCCGCGGTGCTGCGGGTTTGGGGTTACCGGCTCTGTCGGGACGGTCGCGGCGGTGGGGAGCGGGCGAAGCATAGAGTGATTATCAGGCACGGCATGGACGGGCTCTGTCTCGTCTCGGGACAGCGACAGCCATCGCTGAAGAGCTCTAGGTGTGTTGTGAAACAGGTGGCTGGAAGCTGGATGACCAAGAAAACTTTTTATTGCTGTCGAAACTTTCACGTAGAAAACAAATACTCCTTGGTTAATGTGGGACTTGGTCGAGGCCCGAGCTGTTTACAAAAAAGGGACAGATTCATACCATGCCAAGAAAAAATGGTGGTAAAGTACTTGAGAAATCCTGGTTTGAGGAGAAGTGGGAATTGTTGTGGGTTTTTTTGTTATGATACTTGAGAGCACCTTAAGTTAGATGAATTTAAAAGACTGAATATGTCAACTGGTATGCCGCTCTTTAAAGTCGTGATTAAACTAGGAAAAATATAACAACATTATCTGAAAAGTTCTGTAAATAATATTGCGCCAAAACTAGACGAGTCCATGTGATGTCAAATTCATTTTTATTCCCATCGTAAAATGTAGAGGAACTTGTTAACAGAACTTCTCAAAGGCCTTTTCTAGATCAAAGGTTACTGAGAAAAGCCCTTTGTGATTAACTCACTTCAGTCGGTGCTGAAGTAGGAATGACAAGCACAACTCTTCAAGTCCTGCTAGTGGTGAGGGTGAAACTGAGACCACTACATTGCCAACTCCATAAAAATAAAAAACTGAGACAGAGGATGGAACTTGTATTTTGGGACTTTTTGGCTGAGATGATTAATTTTCCCTCTCTATTGAGATTTTGATGGAATTGATATAAAAGGACAAGTGGTGCCACTTGTGCATTTTAACTTGTTTTGTTTAAATTCTGTAAATTACCATCCATGAGCAAAAACAAAAAAAAAAGAAATCCATAGAAAAGGCTTAAATCTGTGGGGCTTCTGAAATTCCTGCCCAGAGATCTTGGTGTGTTTTCTCCCAGTTTGGTTTAACTCCTCTTGTGGCACCGAAGTACAGTCAGACAAGAGAGAAAAGATGAATACCTGTGTCTTATCTGCTGTTATCTAGGAGGAGACACAGCTTTAATTGAGGGCTGGTGGGTATGTCACCCCACCAAAAAAAGAAACTTCCAAGGGAAGAGGGAGTGGAAAGCCAGTGATCCAGGTATGGAAGCATAAAGGAGTCTGAGATTAAACCAGATGCTTACCTGTTCCTTTAAGAAAAAAATCCACCTGCCAATCAGACAAAATCACATTTCTAAGTTTCCATGGCTGTAGTGCTGAGGACAGGCTGACTTTTAGTGGCATGGAAAAACATTCCTGTGTGGACTGACACTGTTTGTGTTCTGCTCACACAGTTGACTGCATCCAGCTGAAAGTGCCAGTGATTCAGCAGCTGTACCACTGGGACTGTGGGCTGGCCTGCTCCAGGATGGTGCTTCAGTAAGTGGCTTTCTTAGAGTGGGAAATCCCATTCCATGGGGAGGTGTAGCAGGAAGCAAATCCCAGGGAGAAGAGGTGTCTTGAAGCAGCCATGAGTTCAGTCTTAGGAGAGCAGCAGTTTTGAGGTACCCTTGGACAGAGACTGCTGCTTGGGCCTGGCCCAGCTCTCCAGCAGGAGCAAGGGAAAATATAAACTGAAGTGAACTTAGGACCCTTCTGAATAATTGACTAATTAGACAGATGCAGAATACCTAATCAGCTCTATGAACTTAGCAGGCTGGCATGCATAAGCTCATAGAAAGTGTTGCCTCTTTCCTGTTGTTACAATTCAGAACTGATAGTTAGCTGTGACTCACCTGATTCCTTTGTGTGTTTTCAAGTGATGGGTAGGTGTATCCCAGTTTATGAGTGTGTGCTGTACCTGTACTACCTCTGTCCTGCTGAGCCCCAACCTGTGGGATGAGTGTTTGTGTTCCAGGAGTAGTTTCAGCTTCAAAGTTGTGTTGCCCTTTGGGATACTTTTTGGTTTTGTTTATTTTTGGTTTTACATTTTTTTGAACTAGTAGCTGTCCTGCTGAACTCCTCTTTCCTTCCACAGAGGAACATGAGCTTAGGTGCAGGAGAAATACCTATTTAGATGTCCACTTAGTAGATATGAAGCAGAAGATTTTCATTTCTCTCCATCCCTTCTGCCAAGACGTTAGTCCGTGTGCTGGTAATTTCCCATCTTGACTACTGTAACCTCTATTCCCTTTACCTGTTTGCCACTCCAGTCTGCCCAAAACTCAGCTTCCAAGATTAATCTTCTCACCCTGCTGCTCTGACCTTGTTTGCCCTGCATCCTCAATTCCAGTCCCTTTTTATTTTTCATCATTTACTTCCATTCGTTTCCTTACTTTCAGAACTCCTTGTCCTGCCCTTTTGCAACTTGTCCCAAGCTTCCTCCTGACTTCATCTCTCCCTTTCTTCCTTTTATGTTATCAGTGCCTAAGACAAGCTTCCTTTGAATATTTGAATTCCTTTATGGCTCCTCCTTTTGAAATCCATCTATTGTGTGAAGGAAGTTTTAGTCTTTAACTCTTCTTTCTGTGTTGGCTCTAATACATTTGTACATTACACTGTAAACCCTTCAGGACAGAGTTCTATACCAGCTTGACTCTGGTACAGCACCTGTACACTTCTAGCACTCTAAAATAGTCAAGGCACCACACTTCCAATTTTTAAAAGTCAGCAATAAATCCAGTTAAATATTCCCTACTCCCTTCCCTTAAATTTCTGATTTCTTTGTGGGTTGGTTTTGGTTTTTTTTTGTTATTTCTTAGCCAAGCCCATTGTTTCAGTTTCTCTCTGCTGTGATGTAGAGGCTTGGGCTACAGTACACATTTTGCTTCTCCTAAGATCTCTGCTTCCCTTCCCCTGCCTTTCCTATACCATAGGTACCTGAATCATTTGGACAATGATGAGTTTCAGAAAGCCATCCAGGATCTCCAGTTAACAAAGAGTATCTGGACTATTGACCTGGCCTACCTAATGCGGCACTTCGGAGTTAGGCATAAATTTTGCACCCAGACACTCGGAGTGGACAAGGGCTACAAAAATCAGGTCAGTATTCTCATCTACAGGGGGAGAGTAGGTAGCTTTAAAAGCCTCAAGTATCATGCTATAAAAGCTCTGCTGTGTTACTGATAGTCAGCCACAGTTAATTCGACCTACTGCCAAAATTGGCACAAATCTGTTCCAAAGGCAGTAGGATCCTATATATTGATTCCATCTTTTGAATTTTTAAAAAATTTGCATGTAGTGTTCATGAAAGGTTCCAACCTATTTGACAGACTGAAGCCCTGTATTTATCTACAGAACAGGTACAGCCTGGGCAGCAGCAGTGTTTAGCTTCCACACTTTCCCCACCACCGTGCCTCAGCCTTGACCTGGAAGATCCACCTCTAGAGGTGAGAGGGGAACTCAGCCTCCCATCCACTGAGAGCTTGGCCTCTCCAGCACTGCCCACAAGGGGCCAAGGAGGGCCGGTAGCCGTGGTAACTTTATTGCAAGCTCCTGCCCATTTTCTCTTGGGAAACCACAGGGGCTTCTCTCATGTAGGCAGATGAACAGCCCCTGGATAGAAACTGCAACAGTAACTGACCAGGAACAATTCAATTTGTAATTCAGAGCAGAAATCTTTGTCCTGTTTCCAGTGAACTAAGGGAGAGATCTTTTATCCCATAGCCAGATCTCTTATTTATGCAGGCCCTTGCTAGCAGACTCTTAAGTGGTGGATTAGCCAAGGTAAACACCATTCCAGTTCAGAACTTCTGTTATTTCCCCAGTCATTTTACAGGAAGCACTTTGACACAGAAGAGAATCGAGTGAATCAGCTCTTTGCACAAGCCAAAGACTGCAAGGTGCTGGTAGAGAAATGGTAAGCTTACTGTTTTCTTTCTCTCTGGAGATTCTGTGGGCCCCTGCTTCTCTTGGAGGCACCAAGCTAAACTGCTGAAACAGGATGAAATCAAGTTTAAGCCTTTTTTGACCATTAGTGTCTTTCTACTTTATCTGTCTCAAAAAAACAATGCACATCAAGAGCTAACAATGAAGTTTGAAGAAAAATTAGTCATGATATACAAGTAAGTGTTAGGAAAATGCTGGTAGCAGCTGAGTGTGTTTTGAATTTAGTTATCCATTACACTTAGGCAGTAGGGAGTGCCTACAGCACTCTAATTGGTCAGTGTTGGAATTAAGGAGAATGCTGTGTGGGTACAGAACTCATTGTTCCCAAAGTTAAGCAAACATGGATCTCTGTTCCCAGACAAACATGCAAAGTACAAGTTAGCATGGGAGCTTCTGCCAAGGAGACCATGAAATAAGGAACTCCATGAAGGAACTGCAAACCCAGAAGAAATGGAAAAACTGCAGAATTTTCATAATCAGCAGTAAAAGTCTATTGGCAATGACTAAACATCCAACTTGAGCTGCATCCCTTTTTATAGGGAAGCTGGATTTGGATCCCTATTATCAAAGTGGGGTAAATGATATGGCATGATAATCAGTGATAGGATATTCTAAAGCAGAGAGGATATGGGGCAGCCACGATGGCATTTGAATGCTGGATTGTAACTTATATTTAGCAGAATCAAGTGTCCTTTCTAATAGATGTGGAGTCACCACTTTAACTGCAGCTGTGACAGGACAGAAGGGACACTTAGTCCCTCTTGCTTTTGCTTTCTTAAGACTGGCCTTGATCAAGGCAGGGACAGAGGGCATATCTGCCTGTGCAGTACTGAGGCTGGGGCATCAGAGTGGGGAAGTGACACTGGGAAGGACTGAATAAAAAGCACGAGTTCAGTCAGTTGGTGCACACAGCACAGACTTCTGGAACAGATCCCAGTGATGAGTTTCTCACACGTATGGAACACACCATCTGCCTCAGAGAAGGACAGCTTTTACAGATGTGTTTATAGGTGATGTTGGGTGGATTTTTATTGTCTGTAGAAATAAAGCCTCAAGAGTATCAGGTGATTCAAAACTTGGGCTGGGAGCAACACAGTCCTGTGAGACACAGGCAAATTTGGGCACATCTTAATTTGGTTAGTGGTTACACAATATTTAACCAGTCATTAAAGATTTGGTGTTTCAGAGATAAGCTTTTCTAACAGCAAGAGAGAACACTTAAAATTTTCCTACAACAGAAGTCCCTCAAGCTATTGAGTGAGTTGCCAGCTCCTTTAATTCTCTTCTCTGGGGCATCTGATATGTTATCTCAGAATGTGTTACTGCAGAACCCAGAGCTGTTGCTTTGTACTTCAGTAGCAGCAATGAAATGGAAAGGCCTTGAATGCTACAGGTTCTGTCAGGCTTTGTCCATAGCCTGCAGGGTTTAACAGCAAAGAGCTGTACCTGTGATATGGAATGTATCTACAGTGTATCTGTAGAAGTGCCAGCTGCACTGTCCACCATCACACACTTCCTTTGCAGCAGCCTCTTTCAATAAGCATGTCTGCTTCTTTCCTTGCAGCACAGTAACTGTTCAAGACATCCAGAACCACCTGTCCCAGGGTCACATAGCCATTGTCCTTGTGAACGCAGTCCTGCTACTGTGTGATCTTTGCTCAAGTCCTGTCAAATACTGCTGCTTCCTTCCCATTGGACAGAAGTGCTTCTGCAGGAGCCCTGACTACCAGGGCCATTTCATTGTCTTATGTGGCTACAACAAAGCCTCAGGGAGTATTTACTACAACAACCCTGCCTATGCTGACCGTGAGTAGCCTGTCCCTTTTGATGGATTCTCAGCCAATGCATTAGTAATGGTTCTGACACAGAGCCACAGCTGGACCTCCCCTCAGTGCACAGGCATTTCAAGCATCACCACCCAGTTTATCAGAAGGGCTTTTGCCATTAATTGTATCAGTGCTGCATTTTGTGGTGTGATTTAATTGAAGCATTCAGATAGGCTAGCAAATGGCTTGTTTGGCTTTCAGATGGGTGAGACATGCTGAAATGTGTGTGTGCAGAATATAACAGAAGGGCCAGTTTGGTACCTAATTGCAGCATTGCTTCAGTGAGCTCTTTAAGGTGAAAAAATCTACCCAAGTAAAGCTGTGCCTAAGCTGTGGGTGTAGTCTCTGTACTAGTTTGGTTTGTGGATGCTGTTAATCCAGTGTAAGAACCTTTCACCAGCGAATCCTTCTGAATTTTTGGTAACATTTTGTTCCTTCTTACAGGAACATGCTGCACCAGCATCAGTAACTTCGAGGAAGCCAGGACAAGTTACGGCACTGATGAAGATATTCTGTTCATCTACACAGACAGCTGACATCCACGGAGGACACTCCTGCTCCTTCCTGCACAGCAGCTGGCTGCTCGTCTCAGGACTCCCCTGCACACACCTCATTCTGAACTGCAGTGGGACCTTCAACAAGGGAGGCTTTATAGACATTGACAGGACTATATTGCAATGCTGGTTTTTTTTTTTTCCTGATGATGTATCTGATTTTGCAGTGTCTGCCTCTGTTTTGTTTTTTTTTTTCCCCTGTAATTTTCAACATTGTACATTTGACAGCGGTTCTAAAATACAGGCCCAGAGCTTGTTCACTTTCAGCTTATTTTCAAATTAAACATGTAAGAAAAAAGCACCAAATTGATGAACTTTAACACTTGGTAATATTTGCATAGGTTTAGGTAAACAAAGAAAAAAAATACCTGTTTCTCTCGTCAAAGCATCAAGGGCTGCTCTTCTTCCAAAATCTATGGATTTGAAGTTCAGCAGAATATTATAAAAGGAGAAAAATATTAACTTAAACTCCATTTAAGTAACAAAAAAATGCCTTGCTGGCTCATCAGTATTGACTGCTATGTAGGAAATGTCCCATGTACCAAATTCACAGAGATTTAGCATTAAACAACTGCAATACTGGAATTGCTCCCTTGCAATGCACTACAAACTCAGTCTCTTTTGGCTAAATTCTCTTGAATGACTGCTCAGAGCTCCAGATTGCTCCAAAACTTTAAGTGGATTTTATTTGCAGTGGGAAGTCTTTATTGCTGTTGGAAAAAAGCTCTGAATTACACACCACCCACATGTGCCAGTTTCTGCAGAATCTGTTCTAAATATGAATATTCTAAATACTTAAACTTATTAAGCAAATGCAGAAAATTATCATCCACACTAATGGTATATAGTTTCTGTGTAAAGTGTAAATATCTGACAGCATCTACTGCATTGTACCTAAAATGCTGAATCATAATTCGAGCCAAATTTTGCTGGTGGTATGAGTTCAGTGACATTCTAAGAAGAGCTAAAATCAATTAAGAAAAGAGGATATACAAACAGACCTGCTACAAGCAAGAAGGCAAGAACTCAGAATTTTCTAGCTCTTATAGTACAGCTGTATTTGGATTAAGTTGTTGCTGTATTGAGACATGAAGTGAAATTGGTAGCAGCCCATTCACAGCCCTTTCCTCTGTTACCTGAGGAGCACTCTGAAGTGTAAGAAAAAGCCACTTACTTCAGCTTCATCTTTCCTAATTTCCTGAAAATCTCAACCTGCAGCCTTTCCTATATGAAAGTGAGTAGGAAAATAAGCACTGATGTAAAATTAGGAAAATTTGCACTTAAGACAGAGATCCCATATCTCTGGTATGTTTTTAGGAAAATAACTTCAAGTTCTGGAACTGTGTGGAATCACAGTAAAAGGATATTGTTATTTACTGGTGGATATAATAAATAGGAATCTACTTTCAGCATAGAAAGTTTTTTTACCAAGATAAACATTTTCTTTTATCAGTTGTTGACAAACTGAAAAGGATACAGTATTGACTAAGTACTTAGAAGCAAGAGTGTTCCTTTGTACAAAGGCAAAAAACAGTAACAGACATCTAAAATGCAGTAACCCTTAAAAAATTGCAAACAAAGTGCGTGACAGGAACTTTGGTGTGTCAAATTTTGCTTATTGTTGGTGAAGTTTAAAAACATTTTGGCACTGATGACTAACAGGTAGGATGTGATTTGTGTAGAACTGGTCCATCAGTGCCACCAGCAGAATCCCTCCAGAAGAAAGGTACAAAACCTGGTGTAGGTAACACCTTTCAACTCCTCCAGAGTAAGTAACCAGAAGACTCCTGATCTGGGAATTTTTGTGTCCAGGGCCAAAATTGTGATGTTTGATTTAGAGAGAGTGTTTAGCTCTGTTAATAATGAACAGGTATGGAAGCTACAGGCTGTTAGGGTACTTCCTTAACCCATGCATTTTCAGGTAGGTAGTTCATTCAATACTGTTAAACTGCCACAGGATTTATCTTAGAGCAGGCTTGATTAGTTGAATAAAAACAATTCTTACAAAGGCTTGTAACTGACATTCAGCATCTTACTGTTTCCATTACCAAAAGTGAATCCTGGGCATATAGAAAACATGAACTTAGGGCAAGCTTAGTGCTCTGAAATGCACACACAGGTGTAGCAATAGTGACTGGTAAGTATTTGGTACCCAGGGTTTAAATGCTTCAACAAAAGTGAAAGATAAACAAAGCTGTCTAAGCTAGTGCAGACAAAAGGAGAGGTCCACTGTTACAACAGGATCTTGTACAGCTGCCAAATGAAGATGGCTATGAGAAATGAAAACACAAGGAAGAAGCAAGAGTCAAGTGAAAAGACTGAGTATATGACACAAATTCAGCTGAAAAAGCAGCTCACTGCACAAGCATCCAGAACATCTGCATTTTCTGAAACTTTGTTTCCTACTGCAAGACTGTCCATCAAAACACTCACTCTGAAACTGTTCTGTTGCTTTGTTTCTGTCAGGATGTCAATAGCAAAGGAAGGGGATTTTACATGCAGGGATTTTATACATAAATATATTTTTATTTGTAATTAAGCCATTCTCAATAAAGGTTAAACTCACAAGTAACTGTAACAATGTAGCAAGTGCATTTATTAACAAGTTTATTAGGAAAAATGTTTTTGAAAATATGAAACTAATTCCGAAAAAACAAAAACAGGAGTTCAGCTATTTATTACAGCTATAAATTTAGAGTTGCTGGGCTGTAAATTGTATTCAGTCTGCACTGCCTGAATGCCTACTGCCACCACCCAAATCACATGAAGCAAAATTTCAGAATATAGTATACCTAAGAATAGCAAATGTATCATTGCTACCTTTATTTCACAGCTGGTCTGTGTACTCTGCAGCCACCACAGATCCTGCTGGAGTGCAGCCCCAGGGAAGGAGTTTTCCTTACCCATCCTGAGTTTTCACAGTGAGAAGCATGGAACTGCCCCAGCCTTGCCTGTGCATTGGCCAGGGTCTCTATTTCTGCTTCCCATCAGGGCACTGAGCTTTAGGAGATCCCAGAGCATCTCTCTGAGCATAACTTCTGCACCTTGAAGAGGCCCTGCAAAGACACTGCTCCAGCTGTGGTTTTGTAAAAGGCAACACAACCAAAGTGGCCTTGCTTTACAGCACCCACAGATCTTCAAATAACTGGGGTATCTGGGACATTACTCAACTGTAACAGAACTGCATCAAGTAGCTTCTAACCAGAAAAAGCAAACATAACCCAGATGAAAACAATTTCTCCCTCATTTCTCCCTATATTATGCATTTGGGCAGAGGGTAAAAACTGGAAAGCAGAAATAGATGTACAATGCAAAGTTTAGGTAAAAATTTTCATGTCCTCTGAATTAATTCTATCAACTACATCACAGTACACTGTATGTGTTTCTACTCCAGACAGGATGTATTTCTGGCAAGGAACAAAACTTTGGACTCATTAGTGTAAATAACAAAAACGTAAGAAGCCATTTTCAATTATTTTACATAACAGTTTTGCATCTTATTATTTAAAACTGGTTACATGAAATTAGTGACAACATTAAAACAGCAACTTGTGATTCACACAAAAGCTATCATCCAACAGTAACTTCAAATTTGGTAACATTTGAGTGTAATGAGATGCTCTCTCTTACTCTTTGATCATATTGGGTATAAAGAAAGGCTGGATTGCTTCAGCAAGCTTTTCTGCATACATTTCATATCTACCAGTCATCTGAAAAAGAAAAATCAAAGCTTCAGTTCTTTCAGTGAGCTACAGAAGTACTTCAGTGGAAAATATTTCTACTCACTGGTTATTTTTTTCTATGACAATACATGATTAAATAGTCTCAAAAATCAAAACCATAATTCCCTCATAATTCAAGATCTCCAGTGCCTTAGCACAAACTATTTTTTATAAAAAAAACTTAGTATTATGTTGCTTAGGACTGTATTTCTATCCAAAAATGACGCGTAGTTCCACCCTGAACATTTTTAAATCAAACTTTCCTGTTTTGCAGCTCTCCTGCTATGGCAGTCACATCTGCTGGCTTTCTACTTATTAGAGCTGTTCTGGAGAGCTGAAAGTCGCATGTGAAAGGTAGACTTCCTTTCTTATGCATCCACAACTTTTTAAAGTTATGTCAATGAAGGCAAAAGAATGTCTCTGTAATTAGGGCTTCATGTCATGTCCTTGACAACCAAGGAGCCCTGCTGCCAGCAGTAAGTTTGCACACATGCCACTGACAGTGCTGGGGTTACTCTTCACCCGCTGACATGAAATACCAATGGTTTGGGCAATGGAGCAAGTGCTGGAAGTGCTGCAATACAGCACCTGATGTAGTGCTGCCATCCTCTTCTCAAGTGCACAGCCCTGGCTCTGGGAGGGACAAATATTTGTTTAACCCTTTTGCTGCTCTAAGTTTAGCAAAGACATTCTACTGCATGCCCCTTTCAGGCATCACTGGGTGCAAACTACAGACACCAGAGCAGGTTCAATGGGCTCCTACTTGCTGTTGAGGGTTTTCTGCAGTGGGTAACCTGTGACCACTCTTCCTCACTCCTCTCAGCAAGAACTACCTCTGTGTTGGCCACAAGTGAGAAAAAGGAAACAGCTCTCCCCTGTTACATAAACAAAACCACAGCTGTGCCCTATGTGCCAAAACAATAGCGCTCCACACCATCAACATGAAATTAAGGTGCTGAAAGCACAGGACTTACAGACAACAAAAATACACAATTCTACACAAATCAGCCAAAGGGCAGTGTTTTGCTTTTACTGTTTGTTTTTCCTAATCAATACAATTGCTTCTGTTCAGATACCCCTCCTAAGCTGGTAGAAGCAATGCTCCTTGTGCTTCCTGACACACCAAGCCTCTACTCTGCAGCAAGGACCTCAGACTCTGGCGGCAAAGCAAAACTAAATGCCTGCCTGACTTAAAAAATTAAGAATCTCTCAGCACAACTTAATTCCATTGTGGCAACAATCACATGCCTATCACAGGCATCTGTAAAATAACAAATGCAATTCTGTTCCAGAAGATGACCTGAAATTACTTCTTGGTTTTAGTCCCTATATATGGATAAGCAATATCAGCAAAGAAATTAAGCTCTAGATAAGAAATTACTGTTATTTTAATTAGAAAGCTTATTCAGCATTTCAAATCCACAGACTTTTCATTTTTATGTCAAACTTACATCAAAACATGTTGAACATTGCACCATAGTGTAATGCACAACAGGCAAATAAACCAGCTCCATAAAATAAATGTCTGCTTGCAATACCATGATGTTCAAAAACTGACACTCCTTGCAAATGATTACTTATTTTAAATACATGGGGATCACTTAAGAACCTACATATATTGTACAGCTGCTTAGCCAGGCATTCTGGTCTACTTTGTTAGGATTCAAATCATGCTGATCTTACGAGTGACTAGGAAAAAGTTCTAGTCTTTAGCAGTACTGAGGACTGGAACAAAAGCTCTGTCTCCACAGAAGCAAGCAAGATATTTTCTTCATCAACAAAGCCTATTTCTAAAGTTGCCACTTCTTTTCTTTTTTTGTTCCATAAGGATCTTAGCGTGGTCTATTGTAAACTTGATCAGAATAAAAAAGGAACTAGAGTGTCATTTGTTTAAAGAAAATAAATCTGGTCACTCCACTAGATCAGTTTATAATATAGCTTGTACTGGCACAACTGAAAGGTTAGCCAGCTGCTCTGCTGAGGCAGCCATTTCTTCAACCAGCACTGCTGCTGGACAAATTAAATCCAATTATGCCCTCTGGAAAGATGAACCAAATTAGCTTTGCCTCAGAATACAAAAAAATACTAATAAATAAGGTTTGTTAAAGCCATATGGAGTGGCTTGCAGCTATCTTAATCTGATTTAGATATATTCTAAAGTGTGTTAAGATGCTTCAGAGATGAATATATACAGGACATAGTTCTTCCTCTGCAGTTTCAACCTATCCACAAATTCAGGAAGTTAACACTGCAAGAATTTTGCCTTCAGAAAGTCCTCAGAAGCTTGTGGATTTGAGTTTTCACTAAATTTCACCAAAACTGACAATAAAGGCCTTTAAGAATATATAATAGAGCCATGTTAGATAGATCCAGTCCCTGGCTCAGTTCAGCAACAAATGCCTATATTTACTGCATAAGGAAAGCACAAACTCTTCCCCAGCAATCCTCAGAGCTCCTGGCAATCCACATTAAGGTCTCAAGGCTAAGATTTTCATTTGAAAGCTACTGGCCTAGTTTCCCTGAATTTAGCTACTCCTTTTCCAAATCTATTTATGCTTTTGGCTTCTGTAACATCCTGTTAAATCAGTTCAACAATTTAAGCTCTGAACTGCTAATAAAAAAAAAAAGGCTGCCTTTTAACTATTGCAGCATCACCGAATCATTATCAAAGCTTGTTTGTTCTAATATCTTATTTTCTTTATAATCAGGCTTACCTTAAAGTTCCATTTGTCACTGACTTGCCTGCAGAGGTTGAGGTCCATCTCTGCCACCAGCAGCCCATCCTGAGTGCGAGAGAGCCCCGGGGTCCTGCTGCCATCCGGTGCAGCGACGTAACTCGAGCCATAGAAATGGCCCAGCTCATGGTGTGCTGAGAGAGATTTTTAACAAGCATGCATTGCCCTCTGCAAACAGGAATGTAACTCTACATGCAGTGTCCCACAAACCCTGACTCCATTTCTTGGTGACTCACTGTCCTTTAGGCAAGATAATCATCTTGAAGAGTCATAGCATGATCCTAAACCAACTGCAGTTTTGGCCAGTTATAATTTTCATGCACAGTACACCATCGAATTATCAGGAAAATCTCGCTGCATTGCCTTTCAAATAATGTACCATTATGCTTTCCCATTATTAAATCTCTGGACTAAAGGCTTTGCTTTCATTGCTTTTTACTTAGCATTTAAATGAATTCTAACTGTCAAAGCATATGTTTTCAAAACAGCTGACAGAGATGCACCCATTCTATTTTCAATAGAAGGTCAGAGGTAAAAACATTGGGATTTGAGGCACAGAAAAGATGTTATTTTGTATTGCACAACTCTGAGTTGTGCCAAAAATCAATCCCATTTGTTGTACAACTAAGCAATGGATATCACTGATCTTCCTCATGCAGCTGCTAAAACGTGCACTTAGCTCCAAAACTAGCTAAAAAAGGCTCAGGCCCACTCTGGATAGAGCCACAAGCAGCCACGGTTATCACAGCACAAATTACTTGTGTTTCAACATGTAAGTACATACAAGAAAATCTCATACTCTTCACTGATTGTTCTCTTTAACTTCCAGCAAATCTGGGAACTGGTACTGAATTCTGGACATACCTTTTCCACCATCTCCAGAAGTAAAGGCGTTTTTGTAGTATTCCTGTGAAATAAGAGGAATCCATAGGTGGCAGTGTAATTCCATTTCATTCAAGAAATCCTTGCTAGTCTATCATATTTTGTAAGTTTATATAAATCTACAAATATTTTTTTCTGGCACATGATCAGCACTGTCTAAAGGGAGTCATCAGAGAGGCCTAGTTTCTGTGATGGATAGCATGGAACACAAGGTCTTTTTGTATCACTGCCTGTTGTTCATACACTTTGGGGAACATGCCTTGTGTCCATTTCACAAGTGTAAAGAGGCAAAAGAAGAGATATTTAACCAAACTTATCTTTTTGGATCACAAAAAAAGCAAACATTCACACAGCAGCAAGGACAAGTCTGAATTTTTGCAGGGAATCTAATTTTTAAAATATACACGTAGCGTAATTGAACTAATCTGAAGGTAAGAATGACCTATTCCATGCACTATTAAATTTCATTATAGAATTTCACAGTCCAGAAAAAGGTAGTATCTATACAACAGCCACAAGCTGAGCACTGTTGACTCAAGGATGTATTAAATTTTCAGTCATTTTGGCTAAAAGAATACTGATTTCACCAGAGAAACTGGGAAAGTTAGGAAAAGGGTGGGTGCTTTTACAAGGATTCAAGAACAGGAAGCAGCTGCAACCAAAAAGTAGGCTGCCAGCAATACAGGCAGTTCTCAATCTCTTCATTACTGTCCATCCTCAAATCACATCATAAACCCCAGTACAGTGGTTACACAGCAGAGGATTCTAGTGCTCTCAGTCCCTGCCCTGAAGGAATTCATGCTCCAGCCCCCAAACGATGGAATGAGGTGGAACAAGGGCATACGAACCGTTCCTACTCTGTTGATGGGGCAGGTGAAGCAGTGATTGGCTATGGCGGCGTTTCTGGCTTCGATCGGCCACAGCGCCTCGCTGCAACACACAAACAGGCAGCAGGCACTCATCAGCTGTACACTTCAGTGCTAAATCTACACTCACTGTCTCACACTGCACATTTTCTGTCACAGAAACCAAAGCTAGCTTCCAGGAAATCAAGTCAGTATGAGTGCAATTAACGTTAATCTGCAGAAGATTAATCTCAAAGGACAGTTTACACTGGTCCAGTCTTGGCTCAAGAGGCCTGATAATCATAAAATTGCCAACAGTTTGAAAAAAAATGTTCCTGAAAAAAGTGTATCTCAGCTTGTTTCTGAAAACTGCAGTTTCATACACACTCCTAGGTGGACAATGCAAGCTGGTAAAGTAAGCCTGAACATGACCACTACCTAGAAGATAGCAAAAAAATTACATAAAACATCTAAATAAACTCTCAGTTTTCAGAACACCAGCTGGATGCTGGTTAATGCAGTCTCAAAGACAGGAGACTGCTGATGTATAATAAAGTTCAGAAAAGAGAATGAGCTACTGGGAGGAGACTGGGACTCCAAAATTTCTGGTGGAGGAGAATGCAGGCACCTTTGTGAAGGCAAACAACTTCTAAGGCATCAGCAAGGTGCCTTTTAGGCCCCAGTGAGCGGCTCAGCAGTTCAGTTAACCAGAAAGGGAGCAGCGGCATAGATCAGCTGGCATTTTACCTGAGGGTCCCAATAGTGGCTGAAGGGTTAAAGATGATCTCTGCTCCATTCATGCTGTACATGAGCCAATTCAGAGGGTGGTGGCGCCCATAGCAGATGTTCACAGCAATTGCCCCAAACTGTGTCTGAAACACTGGGTGTCCTGTAACTCCTTCCATGTAGTAAGTAGACTACAAGCAAACAAAAGAAAAAACAAACAAAAAATCCAACCAACCAACAAAACCAAGAAGGAAGACTTCTTAAAAAAGTGCCAAGAAGTATATCCAACTAAAAAAGCTTTTTAATCTGTAGATGGAAGGCTGAGGATAATATGATGAGATTTACAAAATCACTTAGGCAGTAGAAAAGATGAATACAGAATACAGGCAGCAGGAGTGTGCATTCACTGGAATTACACTCTTATACCTGCTTACAAGCAAATAACTTTTTTTATGCAGCAGGCAGTGCACTTCCAAAATGTGCTGCTTTCTGAAAGTACCATCACCAGGTTCACAGGGACAAAGACAGTGACAAAAACCCACAGAGGAGACAAAACATGCCATCCAACATTCCTTATACAACTCCAAGGATCCCAAGGGAGTACAGAAGTTGCAGTGGCCAGGCTGACTCCTGACAGTGTCCTTTGGTGCAGACCTGAGGCACAAGAGCAAGGGACACAATCCACCACCCTGACTCAACAGGACGTGTCTATCATCAGGGAAGGAAAGTGTGCTGGAAAGAGTGCCCCCTTTACTGAAATTATCTGTTCCTTGTAACCACCACTGCCATAGGTCCTGAAGGAAGTAGAAACACCTGAGGTCTAAAGCAAGCAGGTGCATCTGGGGAACAAAGCTGGGCCTCCTGCAAGTGCAGGCCAATGGCATGACAGACCCAGGAGGGTCACCTTCTGAAACCAAGGGCTACAGGTTCAGTATGCCCAGTGGAATAATCATCTCATATTTATCATTTATTATCAGCTCTCATGAATTGCACAGTCCCTTGGGCACTGATTTGATCTCCTCTCATGTCTGTAGATAGCAGACCACATGGTGGGTGCTCACACAAGCCTTTTTCAAAACAATTCTGCTGAATGAATATAATTCCACTTTTTCTCCTATTCTTAGGGTCTTTTCTTACAATAGCAGAAGAAAAACAAGAATGCTTTTGCTTCAGGAAATTCACCAGTTCCTATTTCTTTATTTCACACCAGAGGTCAAAATCTTCTCCACAGTAATAACCTGTGATGTCTCAAGAAGGATTGATGTTTGTTTATATGGCCTCCCACACATGGCTGTATAGGCCACAAACCAATCTCCTTGCCCTTTCCATTTAGTTCTTACTGATTCAATGGGCACAATTTTAACAAGGCTCCTTTCCCATCTGCCCTACAGAGACAACCCACAAGAAATAACTTCAAATTCAGTATTTCCTTGAGATTTAACTTTGTTGATAAAGAAAACAACATTAAAGTAACACAGATGAATATAATTCTTTCCTGTAGCCTGGGTGGTTTCTGAAGTTGTTTTATCAGAATTGTTCAGCTCAGAAGAGTGGACTTAATGCATTGTAAGCAAAGCAAAACAAAGCCAGCTTAAGACAGTGCTGTCTTGGGTAAACCCTACTTGATTCAGTAACAAGGTAGATACAACAAGGAATGCCAGACCATTATAGGATATCTGGAAGCTATAAACAGATTGTTTTCTAGTAATTCTGGCATTTATGATTCTAAGAACTAACTTCTTTTAGCAACTATGCGAAACTCTTAATGAAACTCTATTTATACTTCACATGAGAAAGTAAAAATACTTTCTTTTTTTAGGTGTCTCTCATTATAGTTTCATAGCTGGAAACAATGAGTTTCTTGGAATCTGTTGCTTCTCCACTAAACACTGTCAGGAAAACTGAAAGACATCATATTTTAGCACAAGCAACAGGACTTTATTTTTTGTTGGATTACATAAGGAACTAAAGAACAGACCTGATAATATAATATTAAATATTAAAATAATTGTTAAAAAGACAAGGTAAGACTGGTGAATGACAGACTGTGCCAGAAATTCATTGTGTAGAACTCTATTAACAGCCTCCTCTGGAGAAACTCAAAACAGCCTGACTGGGTCTGGGAGCAAGGTCAAAACCTCCAGAGGTCTTTGAACACAAAGGTTTGAGACCCAAAAGAACTTTTTAAGTTAATAAAAAAGCATTTTAGGTTCTGATGCCTCAGTTTGATGACTGGAGCAGTCAGACAAGGAACAAAAGCAACTGCAGGTATACAGCAGTCTTCAGCTTAAAAGAAATGCCTCTGTTAATTGCTCACTTTAGCTGACAAGGAGAGATTTACTTAGGTAAGACAATGTATTTTTAGACTTGAGTTAATTTTTAATCCTGATCTTTCTGCTTGTGATAATTCTATGGATGGATAAACATTTCAGCTCTCCCAGTCATTGCCTTTACTGCAAGTTCAGTTTCTGATTCTGGAGGATGGCCCAAAACCTGCTGGGGCTTCAGCTGCAATAATGTGATTAGTAAAGAGAAGGTGCCATAAACCAGTTATTCAGTCAGAGGCACGATGAATCAAGGGATTCTGCTCAAATAAACACAAGTAAAAGAACTGTCATTTCCAAGACAACCTCACAGAGTAACAGAGAAGTAATAAGTAATGCTCATGCTTGAACCATGAAACAATTGCCCTGCAAACTGAAGTAGGTTCAAAGTGCACACATGACAAAACTACCCAAGGCAATCATGCACATCAAACATAACACAGCTGCAACTTAAACAATTCTTTTAAAGGATACTTGGTACTTCTGAAGTTCCACTGGGCCAAGGAAGAGTACCTAACAAGATTCAATGTCATTTTTCCTTTAAGACCCATCACTCTCACAAAAAAATTTCTTTTTGATAAATAAACTTTCTATTACTTCATCTTAGAAAAACTGATTTGACAGTAAGTGAACCACATTTTCTAGAAACACATTGCACTTCCTGCCACTGTGACTCTGACACAACACATGATGGCACAAACAAGAGCTGCAAGGTAAGACTAACTTGATTGTCACAATACTGCCTCTTACCTCATTGAAATCTCCAACCCTTGGAATGTGATTTTTCCTACTTTTGCCAAGGAGTGCTCCAGAATTAGAAATGACCACTGCAGTATTCCACAGAACTCCACCATGCAGTTCATCTCGCTCCAGGATTGGAGACACCACAA
Organism: Anthoscopus minutus; assembly: GCA_013399455.1. Taxonomy (NCBI): domain Eukaryota; kingdom Metazoa; phylum Chordata; class Aves; order Passeriformes; family Paridae; genus Anthoscopus; species Anthoscopus minutus. The sequence goes on along the minus strand of VWYI01008026.1, from coordinate 1,374,706 downwards.
CCATATTGTACTTCTTTGCAAGCTGCACAAATTAACACAGTTCCTCTATTATACACCAGCCTGCAGTACCCCAGAATGACAGACACCACAGCCAGCTGAAAACAGTTAATTTAAAGAAAAGGTAAAACAGCATTACATGTTAATTAGAAATGTTAAATAACACAGGTACAAGTGAGAAATACAGCAAATTCTGCCTGCCAGTTCACTGGTATATTGTCTGCTCCTTCAAATGATGTGAGCTGGTCTTCTTTTTGCTTGCATGGTTTTTTACCTCTTGACAGAATTTTGTTGTTGGCCCATCCTCTGCTGACTCAGCAAATTCAGTCCAAGGAAGTTTCTCTCTTGTACAAAAAGCAAAGGGCATGGCTGGAAAATACCAAAGCAAGGCAAAATGTACAAAAATGTTCATGTCACTCAAGAAATACATACTATTTGCATGAATACAGAGAAAAAAACATAAGCAATTAAGAATGATTCAACTGTTTTCCTTGTTTAAAGGAAGAAGCTATTAAAAATACAAATATACCCCAGTCATTAGTATACACTGTGAATAACCTGTTTTCATAAACATTTCATGGGCCTTCACTTGTCCATGAAAGTGAAGGGTTCTGCTTCTATTAAGCCTCAAACACCCCATGTTAATTAAAACAGATTTTTAAATTTTAATACCTGTCTAGAAAAAACCCCCAAAGTTTTAGGAGAAAAAAAATGAGGAAAGTATCATAAAGGATGCCATGAGGGAGCCCCAAACATCATATGGCAGTCTTCAATACAACAGACCCCTCATATCTCTTCTATACAGTTCTGCTACCTCAGACTCTTTGGCTTTTCCTTTAGGAAGCAAATCAGTGCAGTCAATTGTTGTATCTTGGAAGATTTCTACTGTTTACTTAAAAGAGATAGTACAGGACTCCTGCTAAAACAGAAGGCACCTGACAGCCTACAGGGAACCACAGAATACTCACTCCAAGCCTCCTGGAAACACACAATGTTGACCCCACACATTGCAGCCACTCCCACCATCTCCTCGATGCGTCTGTGCAGAGCAGCCACCTGAGAGTGAGAAATGTCACACTATTAAAAAGCCACGTGTTCTAACTCACCTCTGTGTTAACTGCCTGGTTTTACAACCTCTGCTCACACGGAGTTTATCTTGTTCTATACTTAGTGCCATTGCTTTCAGGGGAAGTAACTTATCCTTACTGAACACTGATAATAGAGTCAGATTTAGATTTTTAAAAGCATTTAGATGCTGAAAATAGAGAAAGAATTCCAATGGGATTCTAATTCCACGGTTGCAACATTTATATAGCTGGAAACTCACTGGTGCCTGACTTGCAAAAAACTGAAAATCGAAACAGAACAAACAAAAACCATAACTTTGTTGCTCATAGTAAACAACCTACAGGACAATGTTAAGTCCTCTGTCCTAGAGCTAAGTAATTATTACCAAGAAAAATCATCAAAGTATTTAATAATTAGTTTTCTACAGTATTCTACTTAAAGATAAGCATAGGTATAGTACTTTGCATTATTTTCAAGTGCCAAAAAAAAAAGAATAAAGACAAGACTGCAGTGACCTATAAACTCAACAACTGTATACTGATTTACAGAAAGTTAACTAGTTATTCATAAAGTAAAATCATTAATTAATCATAACACTTTATTCAACCGCTGTTACAAAGAATCCACAAACCTGGTCCATTTACTGAATTAGTGGCTTGCATCTGTGATAGATAATCTTTCCAAAACAAACTACTTCACAAATCTTCTGTCCTGTCATTGTACAAAACCACTACTCCAGGAGATTTTATAAATGCAGTATTTTCTTTCCCTTTTTTAAAGCCACTCTCAGGAGACTATTTCTATACATATTTGTCACTTCAGTGCTGTTGCGTCCAAGATGTTAACAGATGATGGTTTCAGAATCATTAATGTTGGAATAGACCTCTAAGATCATCAACCAAGTCCAGCCATTAACCCAGCACTGCCAAGTCACCACTAAACCATGTTATCTCGTAATAAGATTTCACTCACTGCTGTACAAAGAATAATGAACGCAGCTTTATTAATCTGTTTCCTCTAATGGATTTTCCTGTAATGGAACATTTCTCAATTAAAACAAAACTGCACCTGTGGTTTACACTGGTTGCCATCCCTTTTGATTTTGTGTAAATGATTTTGTGTTTCATCCTAGAAGCAAAGGATTTTCATATACAAAATGAACTACTAAATATTTAGCTTTGGAAAAACTGCAAGCAGGTTAGGCATGCTAGCTAAACACCAGAGTTCCTTCTGAGAAACAGTAAAACCAAATGTGTGATTTCAATTTCTTACAGGATGCTTTACAGCAGTAGAGATGGGTCCTGTACTGCCAGACAATCATTAGACATTTCATGATATAGTTCCTAAAATCAACAACTGAACTGTGTTATGTCTCAATCCAGCAGAAGAGGAGTTGGAAACAGCCCCAGTCCCAGTCTGTGTACCTGGACTGCCACTGCTGTGTCTGTGGGAAGAGGGATTTTATTCTGTATCAGTCCCACTCGAACAATACGTGGCCTTCTCAGTTGCTCTGAAGCAGCTTCAAATCCATAGCCCTGTAGTTCAAAATCTCTTTCCTGAGCTGCTGACAGTGCAGCAGTTGGCAAATCAAGTTTTCTGGATTGAACAGGAAACAAAGACATTTCAAGATGAGATGTTCTCCTTTCTTGCTCTGAATGCAATGGACCAAGGAGATGATAATTCTGTCTAACCCTGCAGACACCCAAGCTCCTAGGCCCCAACATTCATCCATCATCCAAGGGCCAGGCAGTGACCAGCTCGTGTGCTGATCTCACCGTTCACCTCCACATCACCAATCTCCCACTGTCCTCCTGTCATTTCCATACACTAACAGCTTGCCGCAGAAATCAAGGAGCATATGTGCACAAAACTCCACCTGTCACACATGGATTATAAACACTTTCCGTCCAATATATTTTCCTCAACTTTAATCCCTACTTTTCAGGCTCCATCATCCCGGTATCACTATTCCCATCAGGTCTTCCATCCCTGTCCATGACCTTCTCACATCGGCCTGCTCCCCACACCTGGATCACCTCCAAAATACTCCAGTCACTTCACTGCAGCACCACAATCCCTACTTTTCCCCCTCAGCCCAACCCTGTGTCTTGCACACCCGCCCTCGCACTGACTCCTTCCCCTCACTCCCGGGCTGGGCATCTCCGCGGAACTCGGGGAGAGGAGGGACGGAAACCCGCAGAGCGAGGGACGAGTTCGTCCTGGTGGCGCACCTAGCCTCGCCTCCATAGAGGATCCGCTTCACCTCGGCGAGTTCCCCGGGCGGGATGTGCCGCTCCAGGCACGACTCCAGCGACTCCAGCTCTGCCGCCATAGCGAATGCCGAGCGCGCGCAGCCCCTCAGGCGCTCGCTGGGCCCCCGGACTCCGGCCCGGGCGACCCCGTCGGCCACGCCCCGCTCCCCTCACGGCTTTTGGCGGGACGGTCCCGTCAGGTGCCGCGGGGCCCTGAGGGGCGGGCGCGCGCCGCTCCGGGAGCGAGGGCGGCCACGGAGGGGAACGGAGCGCCCTGGGCTCGTAAATAAATGCTTGCTGTAGAAAGGAACCACAAAAGTCGGAGGGCCCACAAAAAGTCACTTGGCGTGGGAATCCGTTATGTTGTATGAACACAGAGTAAAAAGAAAGAAAGAAAAAGGGGGAAAGAGAGAGGAAAAGGGGGAAAGAGTGGAGGAAAGATGGCAAGAAAAAAAAGAAGAGAAGGAAAGAGAAAAGAGGGAAAGGAGGAAAGAAAAAGAAGGAAGGTAAGGATAGGAAAGGAAAGGAAAAATACCACCAGCCCTGGTTCCATTGGTCTAGCCAATGGGATGTCCAGGGGATGTGGCTGTTCTGGCAGCTTTCCACTTCTAGACCAGCTCTTGTGCTGCTGACATAACTCATCTGAAAGCAGAATATCTTTAGGAGCTTTTTCTAATGATACCTTTCCAACAAAAAGGCTTGGAAATAGGTCATAAACGGGCAGTGGTTCTCTTGGATATGTGTGTCCATTGAAGTTGCAGTAAAACTCTGAACATAAGCCAGTAATAAACAACTTTGAGTTTAACATGGATTTTGAGGCCCTTTATAATTGGAAATCCATCCCAAAACCAGACTTAATGTCAGATAAAGAATTGAACCAATTAAGACCTTGGGACAAAAAGTGCGTCAGATGAAGGACATTTCCTTCTGCAGGTACAAGGCAGACACCCTGTTTAAAGCAGTTATTCCCACTGAACCTCTGGCCGTGACTTCTGCATCAAAACACACAGAATTTCACAACATAGCAACTGGGTTTCTCATTTGAGCAGAACACGAACTCCAGGGATGGCTACACTTCTCTAAATATATCCCACTGTGTTTAAGCACTGCTTTATCTGCTGGAGCATGTAGCAACTTTCAGCACTTAGTATTTGCAGTTGTTAGGTATTTTGAGTTAAATATTAAGCCTTTTAGACGAAATAAAAAAAAGAGTGTCAGGGAGAGAGTGTCTAATATTTAACTTTAGGCAGAAAGTGTCTGCTGCTAGTCTGGTTTCATCGAGGCATTTGGAGACACATGATTCTTTCTCTCTAATTCACCCTTTTTAACCAAAAAAGTTTCAGTGAAATTACTTTTCTTTCTCAAACATGTTTCTGAAGGGCAACAATAAGTAGTGACTGATACATACATTAGATTTTTCATCTGACGATCCTCATTTTCTTTCATAGCCAGTTTTAAAGGTACCTATCTAACACTTTGTTCTGTTCATGGTTGGCAGATCTCTTAACATTGCAGGGAGGGAGATCAATGAAAAAATCTGCTGACAATATAGGGGGGAAATGAGGAGGACAAATAAGTTCATTTCCATATCAGCATAGCCAGGATGTCAACAGATAAAGCATTTCTGAAGGATTCATAGAAACAAACAGAAGGGCCTGGGTTTCTCTGGGAGCTGTTCAAGTTCTTTTCTGCCTGGACTGCAAATTAAAGGGAAAAACAGCAGGTCTATTTTGTATCCAGCTCCTGAAGAAGGTCACATAACTGAACTTTTCAAGTTCTATTCTTAGTGTGAACTTTCACTGACTTCTCTATTGGTGCCTTGTTTATTTGTAATTTAGTAAATTGTAATACATGTAGGAAATGGACTTCATGGCAATAAAACTGAAGCCCCTGAAAAGAATACTTAGGAACAGTGGAGACCTGAAAAACAGAACATTTCCTGTGCACCATATCAACCATCCTGCAACAACGTGGTGAGGTCCAGACTGCACGAATAGGAAATGACAAGCCTAGAATTACTAATAATGATGAAAGGAGATCAGGCTATTCCATAGGGACTGCGTGTATATAAAGGTATAACTCCAGCCAACACAATAAACCTTCAAAGCACGAAATGTTAATGTTGAGCAGGAAAGTAACCTAATAAAGGAAGATGCCTTCCATATCCCAGACAAAGCATATTAGAGGGCTTGGATTTAAGTCTGAATGTTCCAGCTCAGTCGTTGCAATTATCTGTTAAGTAGGATGCTTGAATCCAGATCCCAGTCCTGATTCTGACTTCTCCAAACCTGTGTATTTAAACTTCTTCCCAGTTCTGCATTACCTGGACCAAGTAATTGTTTTGGGAAACAGCTGAACTTTTTGGTATGAACCCAAACTGTAATAACGGATTTAGAGGAAAATAAGTATTTTATGGAACAAAAGCACTTCAAAACGAGGGGAAATTCCTGCAAAACAGTTCTGAAATGCACATGCTTTTCATCTCCATTGCCCTCAGTCAGGGTGGTCCATAAAGTCAGGTGTAGAAGTCAGGACCACACAGTGCAGTCTGTACAGAACCAGTTCTTGTGTGTTTCTGTGCTGAAACCCTGCATTGCACAGACACCATCACAGAGCTGAAACTGGGCTTTGCTAGTGCTGGTCCACAGCTCTGTGCTGCAAGACTGTTCCTGAGAGCTCCTGGCATTAGTCAGAAGCACCCAGGAGAATGAATTAAGAGCCAAGTATCTGGAGTTCAGACTAAAATTGGGAAAGACCCAAGAAAAGATTTAAACAAACAAACAAAGCCTTTCCACTGTAGCCCCAGTAGGAGGAAAGGCTGAACAGCATCACGGATCAGGGCTCATAGGCAGGATTAGAGACAGCATTTCTGTCTGTCCTTCCTAAGGCAGCAGCAGGTTATGGACTCCCTCTGAAACACACAGTTCTTACAAACCCTGCTACTATCATCATGTGAATGATGTTTCTGACACTTTCTTTGCCTGTCAGTCCTTAAAATTGGTCACACAGAGTTCCCCAGAGCAGCTAAATAAATTAATATCTCATGTCCCTAATCCAGTAGCTGCCTCAGATATCCCCAGTGTCATGCTACTGGTCATTGACACCTATCAAGGGATTTGGGTGGACACAGATGATGTTGGTGCTCTGTCTAAGCTTGCTTTTTAATGCTGCAATACCCTTTAAAATGATCTTCTACAATGTCCTTTTCCAGTGGCCACAAAATAAAGTACTGAATTCTGCAGCAATCAGGTCTTTACATTGCTTCACCTCAAATACAAATTCCCTTGCTTCATATGAAATATAACACAATTATCTTGAAACACACCTGATTCAAAACATTTCAAGTCTAAGACAGGCAGTGAAGGGGAATTAGCATAATAGAAGTGTAGGAGAGGAGAAGGTTTAAAATATAGAGGGAATATAAAACACTAGCTTTAAGCTCCTTCATACACAGCTAAAAGAAGAGAGCTGGTAACCTTCCCATCTCTTCTGCTTTGGTTTAAGAGTGCTATGATGCAGGAAAACCAAAATTCTCTGTTTTAAAGTCACTTCTTTGTACCATGTCCTCTTGCTAATGGGGCCTTTGGGGTTTGCATTTTTGCCTTTGCAGACAAAGGTCTCTTCCTGATGCTACTCAAATCCTTACAAGCACTGTTACCAGTTTTTGAAATGGATCTGTATGTAAACTTAAGCCAAAGTGAATTTGAGGATTTTGATATGGATGGAAAATTCCAGCCTGCATTTAGATTACCTGTCTTAACTGTCAACTCTGCAATAGCCATGTTTTGAATCAGGTGTGTTTCAAGATAATTGTGTTATATTTCATATGAAGCAAGGGAATTTGTATTTGAGGTGAAGCAATGTAAAGACCTGATTGCTGCAGAATTCAGTACTTTATTTTGTGGCCACTGGAAAAGGACATTGTAGAAGATCATTTTAAAGGGTATTGCAGCATTAAAAAGCAAGCTTAGACAGAGCACCAACATCATCTGTGTCCACCCAAATCCCTTGATAGGTGTCAATGACCAGTAGCATGACACTGGGGATATCTGAGGCAGCTACTGGATCACCTCTAGAGCAGCAGAGCCAAATTATAAACCTCATCTAGTTGGCTTCGTGTCCTCTGCTTTTGGCTTCCTGCTGTTCTGAAGGCTGGGTGAGGGGAAGTGGCTCAAAACGGAGGAAGTTTATTGTTGACAATACATTTTGTCTGCTCTCAAGCATGCCTGGGACTGAAGCAGTCCCCAGGCAGCCCTAAATCTGGGCAATGAAATCTAAGTTTTTAGCCACTCTCCCCTCCCTCCCATAGGAAAAGCCCATCTCACAGTTTTCAGAGTTAATATACCTTTGGAAGACCCCTTCTGTTTTTACTGCTGCTGTCTTTCTAGCTAGAAACATTTTCCTTGATTGCTTTGACTGAATCACACCTGAAGATTTATCTTTAAAGCAGAAGAGATTCACAAATTGGCTATTGTGCCAATTAAAAATTTCATCCTCCCCAGGAATATGGCTGTCTCCCTGGTGCACAGGAAGTACATTAAAGAAGTAATAAAGACTCATAAAGCACATTTAGTGATCTAACATTTAAGAGCAGAGTTCTGGTTCATTACTGTAACTTTCTGCTAAATTACCACCAACAAGATTGCTCACAGGCTCAAAAGGTCAGTGTTATTTTTGCTGTTGAAATCATGAAGTCTGGGAAACAACTGTGTGTAAATTGCTGATAAACTGGAACAAAGACAGAAGAGAAAAACACTGAACATATAAGAATGCAAGTAAACCAGCAGGAAAGGAGGGGAGGAGATGAATCTCACGGACAGTTTATTAAAAGAACAAAAGAATAAAATCTGGCACATTTGTTCTCCATGGGTTCAGGAAGCCTGGTTTTAAGCACCTACTATAAATAGTGTTTTAATCCTTCATCAAAGAGGGTAGTAGTCTATACCAAAATGAATGAATTTTTGGTATCATCTGGGAAGAGGAAGATGTCCCTCCCCTTGCAGGAGGAGAAAGATCTTTTGTTTCAGTCCTTGCAGAAATTAGGTATTTCAAAATGTAAGAGTTGGAGAGATGAGGAAGACTCTGGAACGTGATGTTTCTATACTGCCAGATTTCTGTCAAGAATATTATTAGAGAATGGAATTAGCAAACATCTAATTTGGAATTGAGTAATCTGATTTTGAGAAAAACGGGCTTGAATTTATCACAGGACTAGCTTCAAGATCCTCAAGGAGTCCCCTCTGAGTGGAAGTTCTATGTGAATTGTATGAACTTTGGGAAAGGATTTGATAGGGATATCATCTTAAAAGGAATAGGAGATTGTTTGAAATTCTGAAAAGGACAGTTTTAGTCATTTAACTCTGTATAAAGGATCTGATTGTAATGTTATCCCAAACAGCTACTTCAAAGTCATCCAAGTTTAAACCAAATGCAGAATTCAGGAGCCTTACATTGCCCTTAAGGGGAAAAAAGTAATTGAAAAACTATTTCATGCAAAAAGCTGCAAATTGTTCCTGGTGAGCATATTAGATGGCCCCAAGACCCATTATTTTCTAGGTGAAAGCTTTGGTTAATAGCTTGGCCAGTGGCAAAGTGGTATTAAATGATTCAATGCACTGCCCTGACTCTCAATTGTATGGTTTGGGGTTTGATGGTATTTAAAGCAACTCAGCAAGGACCTCGAAGAGGTTTGTTTCCAGAGCTTGCCCACTGAACTGGACACCAAATGGGTGACTTTTAGGGTAGGCCCTGAATATTTTTCAGGCAAGTCAGAACCTGCACACAGCAGTCACTTCAGTGCTACATTTATCTTTAGTTTCACACTTGACAGCACAAAAGGAACAGCAACATCCACTGTTAGTGGATATTGCTTTTCTGTGAAGACATTCATGCTGCGATTGAGGAAATTACAGTGAGGCTTTCACTCACAGAGGATGAGACCCTTCTCACCACTAGAATTATTATGGAAAACATGTTAGATCTCTCATACAGGCCCTGTATAAACGGACCTCCAGTGCAGGTTGCACAGGCTGGCCTAAAGACAGGACATATTCCATATTAAAGTACTTCCTCATCAGTCTCTCACCAAAGCCATTCAGCTCACAGCTCCCACTGACCAGAAGGGGCGAGACTGCAGAGAGATTTCGGTGGCAGGAAAGAGAAGAAAAAAGGGAGCATCTGTGGGATCCATCTGCAGCACCTTCATGTGGGAGCAGAGTTTTGTGCTAAGTGGCAAATGGGCTTCAAGCTTTCAGCTGAATTTGCCCAATGAGTTGATCCATACCCCTGACACCTGGACACAGTCTCTCAGGATTTCAGAGGTTTTATACACAGGAGCTTAAACTGACACCCAGCCTGGAAACTTCTGCTTGGGAATAACTTGATTTGCTGTAGAGTTTATTTCTGAGTAACATACTCTTATCCCACAGTGAGAATATCTGTGATATTACTGAGAATACAGGGCACTAACCAGAAGTAATATCTCACTTGAACTGCAACCCAAATCAGTTGTTCAGTGTAAACAAGCCCTTTTTTCAGAGAAGTGGGAAGACAACACAACTTGCCAATTTTTAAGGACAACTCATGGAAGGGATGCTGTGTGGCCTCAACGGTGCATTTGTGTAGTAAAGGCCAATATCTCTGGCTCACAGCAACATGTGAAATTGGGCAGGCAGCTGCAGCTGCACTTGGCAAACAAACAGTACTAACACAAGCTTGACACTCCAAATGATGGTTATTGAACTGGTGCCTTCATGAACAGCCTAGATGCTGCAAAAGGGCATGAGGAAGACAAAACAGAAGTTTAATTAACTTAACAGGAAAGGAAAAATCTCCTAGATAAAAGGAAAAGAGCCATTTCTGGGCCAAGTGTTTAAAGGGTTCTCAGACCTTCCCAGGCCAACAGTGTCTGTGTGTAATGCTGACTTCCTTCCAGCTCTGTCTGTGCCAGAAATAACTTGTCAATGGAGTATATCTTATTAGTGTACCTTTTATCAAAGCCATTCCTGCACAGGAAAGTGATACTTGCTGCTGACGTGCTGCTGGCACATGAGGAAGAAGGAGGTGTATTTATGAAGAGTGTAACACATTTTACTGTCCTTCCTGAGCCCATACAAATGTCTGCAGACTTGTAGTGGCACAAACCAAAAACTTACAAATGAGAGACAGCACCTGTGCACCAAGGCAGGAGGGATCTGCAAGGATTGATTTGCCTCTGCAAAATCTTGGGTTTTCAGCATCTTTTAAAGATTCCTTAGCCATTTACATCACTGATACTGTCATTGGTGACATGTTCCCAGCCCCTGCAGAGGGAACCCAGAGTGATGAGACTGATGCTTCTGGGTCATCACGTTATGGTGGCCACACAGCATTCTGAAACATGGCCAGCCAGGCCGTCCACACAGAAGAGACTCACATGGTGCCTCAAGACACAACGCATAATTTGACTTGAGCGACGTGCAAGTCCCTGGAATTTAAATTGGTTGGACAGAGATGAGAAGACAGGATGTGTTAGAAACAAAGGCAGTAGAAAGAAGGAAGGGAAGAGATTGTAGATGACCTACTAGTGGAGATAATTTCCCTGCTGAGCAATAGTTACCATACCAACAATTTCTGAGCAAATTTCCAACAGTAACTGTAGGAAGATTCTTTGTTTGGCTTTGGGGATTTTTCTGTTTACCAGCTAGACTCCATATGAGACCTTTGGTCCAGCCTCACAGTGCAGAGTTCTGTGGGTCCAGAGGAGATGACAGTACTAAATTTATAGCCCAAATATCATTAAGGATGGAATGTAGTCCTTTCCAGGAACTAGTGAGACACTCTTCCCACAGCCAAAGAGAGGGGCTTTTATCTCTTTCCTTCTACACACATGCACCCTCCTGCCCCCTCACTGTGCTGCATGCATATAGCCATTTCCTGAAACATTCAAATTTGTTTTCCTTAGGTTATTTGTGTCTACAGCCACCAGATGGTTTGTGTCAAAGCTGATATGTTCAACATATTATTCCATTATCCTATTAGGTTGAACATGTCCTTCCTCCCATGAGAGCTGTTAAGATATCACCCTTACAGAAAAGAGGCAGCTTTAGTCCCACTGTCACCTCCTTTCTCCTTCTGAGTAACACATTATCCTCAGTGATCCTATAGTACATAGCTAACATTTTTTACTATCTTGATATTCTGTGTTCATACTTTAAAGAAATAATATCTGGCCATTTAATATCCATCTCCCTCAATGAACAAGCTGTACACATGTATCAGGTGTGATAAAAACAAAACCAAACTCTGAAGACTGGAAAAAGACAGTGATGATGCTTTCTTCTTTTCCAATAAAAATTTCCAATGTTGTTTTATAGGACTCTATAATTTGAAATTATCTTCCTTCAAGATACCAGTTATATTTCCAAAACTGCTCTCTTGACCTTAAAAAGTCTTGGAAAACATCAGCAATTCAGGTCAATGACATTTAAACTGAGGAAATGGTCACCTTTGGTTTTCTTCTGTGGGCTCCTCATGCCCCTGGGAATGGGAGAGCAGAAATTCCTGGCTGGTTTCCATGACCCCAAGGACTGAACTTTCTTTGCTTGAGGAGCCTTCCCAACCCCAGCAGCATCTACAACTAAGACAGATTTTGTCAACAAAGATTATTTAAAAGATGCTGTTTCAGGTTGGTAGGGCCAGAGGGCAATGGGAGAAGAGAGAGAAAGGCAGAGAAAGCCTCAGCGATGGGGCTGGAATCAGCCAGCACACAAAGGAATGAGCCTACGTCAAAGATACACAGGATCTCCTGTGAGAATTCTTAATCACTAGCAACAATTCTTAATCACTTGCTTTCTCTGGGTGAGAAATACCCTGGACAAAGTACCCTTCCTTTTACATACCAAAATTAAATGGTTTTGGAAAAAATGCATATCCCCTCCTTTATTTGCATGCCTGGAGATTTTTGCTCTCTGCTCACTCACCCTTTACATCCTCTGTTCCACAATGGGAAGCAGCCACAAGTGTCTCACTCACAAATATATTGATGCAGTTCAGTTCCTCCTGGGCTTGGTGTAATGACAGTCACCAGAATCCGTTCAGTTCCAGGAAATGAATAAAATTCAGTATTTTTTAAAAGCCTCCATCAAGTCAGGTTGTGCCCTGGAAAGCCCCTCTAGTGCAGCCTCCTCCTGTGCTAATCAGAAGGAGCAGTGAAGAACACATATCTGCCTACCTACACATTCACACTCCTCACCCTGACTCCACAGAGCATTAGCAGGCACTTCAGGCAAAGGTGAAGTTGTGTGAGTAGGGTCCATAGAGCTCCTTCAAGAGGCACCAAACTTCATAATTGTCCCAGGAAGAGACAGTGATCACCTCAATTACTATTACATCCCCTTCAGCTATAGAGTTTTTATGATCTTATAACACACAGGTTGTATGTTCTCCTCAGAGGATGAGCAGTGGCAGGTGAAAATTAACCAACATGCACCTAAAACACAGAAAGGTAATTAATAAATTGATATTAGGGCAAAATGGTAGAGGCTGTTATCAGTAGTTCCTTCTGAAAGAGGCTGATGGGTCACCATTTAGATGATGGCTGAGGAGCCCTGAGAGATGTTTTGGCTGAGGAGCCATCCCTGTGAGCAGCAGCTCCCAAGAGAGGAGAGCAGCAGTGGAACTCTTACTGAGGGATGAAACAGCTGGGGCATGCCAGAGAGTGTCTTACATGTGCTGTAACTCAGAGCATATCTGGTGTCTCTTCTAATCCACAGGGGTACCATTTCTCATGCCCTTTCTTGCTGGATTGCTTTTGTCACCATAAATCCAGATGTTCAGGCTTTGGGAGGGAAGAAGCAATTACACTGAAGGGCTGCTAAGCATTGCAAAACAACATCCAGTTAGGCTGTGGTCCTGAGAAATTGCAACACTTCAGAGATTCACTTGGACCTTGCATTCAGTGTACAAAAAATGATACACTGACTGTCATATCTGCTGGTCAGTGCTTCTCTGGTCACCTTATGTACCTGATTTCATGTTAACTATTGCAGGTCTTCAAAACTTCCTTCCAGCACAGTGTAATTTTCCACTGAAGATCTCTTCAGAAACCAAACCACTGGGAAGCTCTGTATATACAAAGCTGTAGTTTTCAGAGTGGAAGATGTCCCTGAGGTTATAAGCAAAATCTGAGTGGAACAATTCCTCACTTCCTACAGGTACAAAGAATCACGCTCTAGTCATGTTGAATCACAACATCTTGAATTACCAGTCCTAGAGGAATACTTACTTACAAATCAGTGATTTAGCAGAATAATAGAATATAAAGGTGAGAGGAGCAGCAGCATACAAATACTTTCTGTCTCACCACAAGTTCAAAATGTGCCCAGCCCCTGGAGCCACAGATTACTGGACAGAGGCTGGGAGCAGCAGTAAGAGCTGCCTGCAAATGATATTCCTAAAGATTGTGTAATTTAACCCAGCTATTATGAAGATGAATGGATGCAGATGCACACATATTGCTGCCTGCACCACACAATGGCTGAAATTGGGCAGAGGGAGGGAAGACAAAGTGCAATTTGCAAATAGCTAATATGCCTGTGGCCTTTCTTCACCTTTCCATCACCTTATGCATTAGACAAAATACTTATATCCCAGGCAATAACCCTTCTCAGTCCTGACCTCTGCATCCTCCTCTTTCTTCCTGCCACTGATTTGCCAGTGATTCAGCTTCCCTTATCCACCTGTACTTCGGCTGTAAGTATGTTCTCACTTTCATAAACTCGAACAAAACTTCTAAAATTACTACCCTTTTGTCTTTCAGCTGCCTGCTTACAATTCTCAGCTTCCATATGGTCTGGATGAACTCAGATACATGATCAGATTGCTGCTTGTTTCTGTTATTCCTCTGTCTTATTTCTATATCTCTTTTTCTTTATGCTGTATTTTACTTTAGCTTGTTTAATGTGTACAGCTGCCTACAAAGCAAGGGCCAAACTTAACAGGAAAAAAGATATTTAAGGTAATTTCCTTTCTTAAATGTAGAAAATCATCTAATGCCCAGCCTCTCAGGACAACTTTCCTTGCTTAACAATGAGCCCTTTTGGTTTATTGAACCTCCACATCTTGTGCATGCAGGGACATGTTTGTAGTTTAACCAAGGTGAAGAAAAATAGCACTTTTATTAGTTGCCAGGCCAGTGAACAATCACAGCCAGAAAACCTTGTTGCTTGTGACCACAGCTGCTCATCCTTCAGGGGCACCTGAACTAAGTGGAATACTGTAACAAAGGATCAATTATGTTACAGCTGAGAAACACAGGAATGTCTTCCTGAGCACAATTCCAGAATGTGGTTTGCCAACAGAGAGTGCTAAGGGGGGAAAAAAACCCTCACAAAGCAAGCAAACAAAGGGGAAGACCCTCCAAAAGCAAAAAGAGCTCTCATAAACATGAAGTGAGAAGCCACATGAGTCCAAGCAAAGGGAAGGGCTGCCCCCCAATTTGCTGCTTCTCTCTGGCAAGGCACTGCCCAGTTCAGATAGCCAGAATGTTTCCTGTGTTCACCCAAATAAGGACCAGGGTTAATAAGCTTAATAATTCCAACTTTCAGAGTAATTTAGAGGCACTTTTGCTCTTAAATTGCTTATTTGCTTTTAAAAATATTTTGTGGTTGCCCCATTCCCCCTTGTCTTCTTGGCACCTCCCTAAGGGCCTTGGTCTTATTGCTGAGTCAAGTCTGTGTCCTGGTCTGAGTCTCCATCGTTCTCTCCTTGAAGAATGAAGAAACCTGCCTGAAAGAAACCATCAGAGAAATCCATGGAAGAAGGTGCTTTACAAACCTGAAATTTCTACCTAAAACTGAACAGGATTTTATCTCCTCTTGTGTCTCACAGGATGACACATCACAGCTGTTACCTCCTCAGAGGTAAGACCACTTGCATGAGTGTTCCCCAGTCCAGTCCATTCTCAGCTGAATACAAAATGGACACATCCATCCCTTCTCATTGGGATATTTCACTCGGACCAAACCTGAATTCACAGTCACACACAGGCTGTGAGTCACACTGGGCCTTGCATAATAACAGCAGCAAATGTGTTTGATAGGTCCTTTACAGAGTCATCTGCACACCAAACAGCTTCCAGTGTCATCTCCAGCCCGGCAAATAATTTAATCTGAGCAGGGACCAGTTAGCCAGGAGCCTGAAAGACCACAGACAGCAGAGGGAGCACGCACTGCTCCTGTCCTTAGCTCGAGCATCCTGTCCGAGTTCAACAATGCAAAACAGTAAAAATGACCCCCGGTGGCCGCCTGGGAAAATGGAGGTATCACTATTCACATGCTGCACTTGTGGTTCAAATGCTGCTGAATTATTGGACCAAGTTAATGCCCAAATCAGGTGCTTAAGAAGGGCTTTGTTTTGAAGGATGTTTCCCCTGCTGCGCTGCACCAAGCACACAGCAACCACAGCACACGTTTAGTCCTGACTCTGGTTTGTATCTAGGGTTTCACTGGAGATGTGGAGATGGAAGTGAGATCTGGACTGGACTGTTGGAGACCCCAGTTTTGATCCCACCTTTCCTGCAGTGCTGCTGGAATTTCCTGTGAAGGCTCCATCCCACCAATGCCCAGCATCTGACTGTCGAGAGTGGAAGCAACACTGAGCTCCCCCATGAAGTGTGGAGACCTCTCATGACAGGCACTAGAGCTGAAACATTTTGTGAGCTGAATCCCATCAATTTAGTGGCTGAAACATTCCTGTAAGTACCGAACATTAAGCAGCTAAAAAAAGAAACAGTCAGGGGTTAAATGAGTTTACACTATTGAAATGCAGGGTAGATGCTTCCTAGTCTGTTTACTGGCATGTTACTGGTGGGTTCTTCTCAGCAGTTCTGTCAGTCCAGGCTTTGTAGATATGTGAAGAAAAAACCCCAATCCCTGGGTTCCAGAAGTCACCTTTCCCCCACCGTGTGCTTCCCAAGGTATAGGAACAGCAATTGCCTCTACTCGGCAAATCAGACTTATTCAGATAAAACACAGGCCCTTTAGACAACCCTTTCTGCTCCCCAGCAAGCAAAAGGAAATGCTGTAAATAAGTGGAAAGGCTCAGTGCTGCCACTGTTTCCTGACTCCCAGCACCAATGAGAGCTCAGGGGTCTGTGATCAAGGAGAATATTCCTGATGAGAAATTATCTACAGCCTTTTGGAAATCTCATATCAAAAGGGTCCCATTTGCACACCCACCTCAGCCTCTGACCTGGTTTCTCCCAAGGATGCTATTCTTTGCTCCCTCTTCCCTTCTTGCTGCTATTTGGCACAAAGAAATATCAGGGAATTGGACAGTATATCCTTGGATGCCAGTGTAGAGAGGTACAGCCAGCCTCAGGGCCTCTGCCTGACACACCACAGCACTCAGCTTTTCAGGAAGCAGAGGAATATGAGGCAGAGGACAAGAAACCAGCAAAGAACTAAAAGGCTAAACATGAAAAAAGTGCAGAACAGATTCACAAGATGAAATAAAAAAAATAAAAAATGAGGAGGAGAGGAAGAGTGCAACCACCTCCAAAACACAGCACAGGTAGAAGCTGGGGAGCATAAAAAAAGGAAACACATTTGAATTTATTGGAACAATAAATTTTCTTCTATTCATCCCATGATCTCTGCCAGCAGTGCTGCCCTGTTGCCCCCACCCACCCATGCAGAGTCAGCTTCAATTACCTTACCTCAGGAACATTCATTACAGGAAGATGCCCTGTGTGTATCAAATTAGTGCCTTTAGAAAGCCCCTTCAGGAAACATCTACGTGCTCCTTATTCAGTTAGCAGGGAGGGGTGGAGTGGGGATGCCAGCTGAGAAGGGCATTTTATGGAAACATGGGACTGATGGACTGACAGGGATATGTCCTGCCTGTACCAAATATTGGTGCGGCCTCTAAACTGCTTTTGTGCACAAGAACTATCATATTTTAGAGTTGAAAAAATTCTAATCTTAGATGGAAAGTACTGGGATGAACAATGGGGCCTGGAGGTACCCACAGGGGACATCCCCTTTTAATCTCCATAAGAGACCAAGGTTGATGATCCTTAGATGCCTTTGGAAAGTGTTTTAACTTCAGAGTTTTGATATGAACTTATGGCACTGAAACAAGTAGCCAAGTCACTTGAAGCAACAACAAAGATAATACCAGTCCAAAATGTTCCCCCCTGTAGCTGGGGTTGGGAAAAAGTGAGATTTCCATGTGCAATGCACAAAGGTCTCAGATGCTGCAAAATCTACCAGTCACCTATTGGAACAGCCTCTGACACACTGGTGCAAGTCTTCAGCACATTTCCTAAAGTGCTGAACAGAGATCTCAGAGGGCATAGCCACACACTAATACCTCTTCCAGGCACATGGTGTCTCACAGAAATGTCTCATTCTCCTGCTTTTGTTGCCCCAGGGAAATGGGATGTAACATGCTGCCAACAGCTGCGAGCAAACAAGATTGTCCACACGGCAGCTGTAGGGCAATGGGACTGAGGAGAGATAAATTTCTGTCTCTGACAATAGCTAATGGGCTCCAGGCAGACTGGCAGCTGCAAAGCACCCAGTTCTCTGCTCTGGTTCTGCTGACCAGGCACCTCTGGGACTGTACTTTGAGCTGGTGAAGAAAAGAGGCAGAACAAGCCTGCTTCCATCTATTTTTATACTGCAGATCCATCTGCTTCCCTCCACAGCTGGCAAGGCCTGGAGCTCAGTTTAGATGCTCACAACAAAAGCCTCTTTATGAGGCATGGGAATCCCCCAGCACTATCAACACCATTTGGATTGGATTGCCCAGGCATGGCTATTTTGGGCACCACAGGTGGTTTCTCCATCTCACTGAGCACAGGGATGGAGCCAGCAGATGCCTCACCACCGTACTGCTCTGCCATTCCACCAGGGGTAAACTGAGCAGTATCAAAACTCTGATGAGCCCTTTGGGTTTGGGGGGATGGGACACAAAGGAGAGAATTCAGGAAATGGGTTTCACAGGTAAGATAAAGCAGAATTTCCATCAGCACTGAGACTGAAAAATGCTTTTGAGACAGAAAAACAGAGCAGAGCTGATCAGAGTCTCTGCCTTGAGCAGAGCATTAACTCACCTCACATCTAGACCCAAGATCTTCATTCCATAGATACCATACCCTAGAGAGCAACTCCTGCTCTCTCAGGGCAAAGCAGAAATTCCCTCTCCCTCTCCCTCTCCCTCTCCTGCAATAACTCCTTCCTTTGTGCTGAGGTTCAACATCTGCTTGCTCCTGTTGGAGTGAGCTCCAAGCTCTGGGTTTCCCCCCAACACACAAGCAGCAGAAAGCTCTCCCAGCCTCTCCTTTCTCTGTTATCTCATTGCATGGATGCTATTTCCTGTGTTTATTTTTCTTGTCTGCTTAGCTGGCCTGGAGGGTCTCACCTGCTGGAAAACTGCCATTACTTCTCCATCTGCAACACTGACCAAGGGTTAGCAAAAAAAGAGTTTTAGGTCACTTCTAGTTTTCCTGGGATGCCTGACTATCAGCAGAGGCCAAAGGCCACAGATGCTGTGGGAGAGCAGGTTCCTGTGTGTCCTTACCTGGTGACATCAGCAGATGCATCTCTTTAGGAAGAACAGGGACACATTTCACAGCACTGGGATTCATCTGGCATGGAGAGAACACAGCCACCTGGAAAACACTGAATGCATGGTTCTGTCCTCAAGGAGCTCCCTTTGGAGACTGTGAACACCTCTGTGCAGCAGACAGAGCACAGTTCTTCCAGGACACTGGCAAGTGCAGTGGCAGCCACGTCGCTGCCACCCCGACCCCAGGGTGGGAAGAAGGCATTAAGCTCTCCCAGGGAGGATGGTATGTCCCACACAGTGTTCCCAAATCAAATGCTGATGGAAAGATCCTCCTGCAAGGGAATCAGAGACTTCTGTTAGAGCACATCCTCTTCTCCAGCCACACAGGGAAAATCTACAGAACATGGTTGCTGCAGTCCTTGAAAGTGCAGGTAGTTCTGAACCATGGGCAGGCACAGGCTGCCCTTGCATCTTGGATAAACTTCTTGTGCATTAGGTCTGGTGTATGGCAGGACAGGAGGGATCACCTGCAAACGTAGAATTTAGGATGGGAGAGAAACTGCTTGGGAAACAAGTGCTCAGAGGAAGCAAGCTAGAAGTGTTTCTGATTAAAAAACATAGATTCTTATGCATTGGCTCAATCCATAAGGAACAGGGGATCTTGGGTTTAATTTTGTTGCAGATGAATGCTAGCTGGGTTAGTTCAGCAGACTGGAAGGCCTCAGTACAAGTTAGGGATATTATTGTGTATTTCTTCTGGAAGAAAACCAAAATGCTGTTTCTCATGACTTCAGAAAGGACACAGCTGTAGAACAAGCAGCTGAGTCTCAGCTTTACTTGTGGCATTGAGTTACCAATGGTGGGAGAAAAGACTATTTCTGTTTTTCCAATGCAACCTTTAGCATTTTGATCCTCCAGGAATTAGAGGAGGATCTTGAGGAGGGTCTGAGATTTTTTTTTTTTGTCTCCACCCTATTCTGTTAGTGCTTTTGGCATAGATATAAAGAAAGGCAGGAAACACTTGGAATACTGGACTGCTCCCAAATGGCAGGCACCTCAGAAACGAGGCAGTCAGCTGTCCTGTAAGGTGCTGGGTGCCACGTAGCCCAGCACCCCTGTACTGGTGCTGGGTGCTTTTCTCTTGAGACCCTGCCTTTTAATCAGTCACAATCCTTGTGCATTAACTGCAGCCATCCCCGGGGAGCCTCTCTGGCACCGGGAATGCAAGCATCAGCCCTCTTCTCCCCAGTGTCTTCTGGATCTGCAGAATAACTTCACAATCAGATGTGTTACCAGCACAGCTTCTAGTCAGCAACACGACCTTCAGCTGCCTGCAGGGAGCCTTGTGTATCACAGGGCTGGATCAGGAAACCTGTGATTGCTCCCAATCACATTAACAGAGAAGACAGGATGTCAGGAAGTCACTCGGCAAGTCTCAGAGCTACCATTCCTGTCACCTGTGAAACCAGTCAAATTCTCTGGATGATGGAATGGTTTAATATCACAGGTTCCAGTGTGTGTGGCAGGGCTGCTCAAGACATTAACACAGGAAGCAATATTGTTCAATGTCGACTTAACTGCCTGGCAGGTTACCCAGTAATGTGGAAGGATGGGAGCCTGCTTGGACCCGGGACTCACAGCTCTGCAAACACAGCTCTCCTCGGCAGGACTCTTTTCTCCAGCTCAGTGCTAAAAGCTTGGAGTCAAAACAGCCTTCACCCAGCCCTGGCCAGCATGGGCAGAGGTGCCAGGCCCAGCACACCTGTCCACAGGAGGCTTCAGCACCTGCCACTGCTCAGCCCTTCAGCACCTCCAAAATAGGAACTTGGCAAGCAAAGCCAACAGAGTGCATTGCTAAGCAGAACATTCTGCCGAGTCCCAACACCAGGACTGTGTGTTTTAGGGCACTTGCCAATTCCTGAGTCAACTTTATTTATTATACACACGAAAGGTCATGACGAATCTCAAAAGATAAAATCTGTGTCTGTCAAGTCACCTTCCTTATTTTCATTGGCCCAGACCCTCACGTTCCACACCAACAATAACAGGACATGGGTTCAGGAGGCACCATGAATGCAGCTTACCCTGAGATGGCCCAGGCTTGTTTTGCATTCTTCATAGAACTGATCCAGGCTGCTCAATTCTCTTTATTAGGAGGTGGTTTTTTTCCTGGATGCAATCACTACACTGCACAAGAGCCCTGCATCCATAGAAATCCCAAAGAACAGGCACAAGCTTTCACAGTCCAGATGATGCCAAATACCCAAATGATGCAGCTGCAAGTTCTCCAGCAACATGAAGTACCTGAGATATGCTTAATTCCCAATTAGAAGAAATATCCTGGACCAACACCAGCCCAGAAAACATCCCCATGATCTCATCAACATCTGAGGCAGCAAGATACCCCATGCAATAGATTTCTTCATTGTCATTATGAGCTGTTACCCAGGAAAGGCAAAAGATTGGAACTGCCTCAGGCGCTGGGTAAATCCTTGGCTAAACCTGAGCAAATGCAGCTCCAATGCTGTCAGTGTCCAAGCTAGCAGGTTTAAGACTTCCCTGGAATCTGTAGAAGTTGCAGTCACCTCTCTGGATTGCAGCAGAACACTCCCAGAAACCGCAGTCCCTGCTTTGGAGTTCAGGGTAACAGTCTCAGACCACACAATATGGATCTGCACTCCACATAACCTCATCTCTGTACAGCTTTCTCTGAACTTGCAGATGGAAAGTTCTTTTCCCACTCCTCGCCTTTCACTTGCTGAAGAGTCACTACACTGCTCTCAGACCAAACTTGGTTTAGATTACTTTCTTTGATATGTTGCAAGGACTCCAATTCTTGAAATTCTGTTTTTCTGAGATCTAGACAGCACTTTCCTGACACTGCAGGATCTTAGCAGTGACTGCTGCAGTCCCAAAGCAGAGAAATGACTGCATCTCACAGCCAAAACTCCTCCAACAACTCCACTCACTGGGTCATTTCTGAGGAAACGCCTCCAATATCCAGAGATGCCCCTCTGTTATCCAAACAACACTGAAGAGGAGATTGGGAAGTCAGGGAGGAACACAGGTCCGCTCACTATTCAGCGAGACTCCAACCTGCAGTGAGTCACTTCATTGCTTATTTGTGGGATCAGAGAAGTGGGTTCCTCCCAGGATCACTTGGAGCAGGCAAAAGGCTGTCTCCTTCCCATGAACCCACAGAGAATCTCATTTCTCACATGGTCACAGTCAAATGCAAGACTAGAGGAATCTTTCCTGTGAAAGTAAATTGTGAGATCCACAGGGCCTCAGAGGAGGTGCTCAGAGCTTTTTAACAACCTGAATCTTCTTGAAATGCATGCAGACACTTGTGTGTATTATGCTTAGCAGCAAAGTCTTCCTGTTTAGGGGCAAAAGTGACAAGGAAGATTCTGCTGCTTTAAATACTGTGAAAAGCTCTTTAACCAAAACCATTCTCTCTCATTCCTAGGGAAAACCTACTAATCCTCCACAGCCCCATCCTCCTTCATTGCTCAGAAATGACAGCAGTTCTCTGATGCTGCAGCCAGCTCTTGTCTACAGCAAAAGACCTGCAGAGTTTAATTGCTCTGAGCGACCGAGTCAAGGTGTGCATCTCTGAGCAGAGACTTCTGATCAATTGTGTTGTTAAGCTGGGAGCTCTCTCTGTTCTTTCAAGTTCTCTTTCTTAGGTACGAGCATTGTTCCTGCTGGGCTCCTGCAGACGCCCATTGTTCCGAAGCTCTCGGCCTTTGATGCTGCAGAACAAAATGCACAGTGTTTGTGACAGGAGGGAAAATCAAAAAGCTTCTCAATTACACACTTGGTTGAGCAGCTTGAGCAGTTGGCTGCCAAGCACCAGGGTGCCAGCACCTCGCCACAAACTGGGGCCTCCTGTGAGGAGGCCTTGAGCACAGCTGCAAAGTGACCCAAAAGAGGGAATGACTGGTGGTGGATGGCTACCTGGTCAACTTTCATTTCAGAACTTCCCAATTCCAAATGCTCCTGGATTGAACAGACTTCTATTAACCTTCTTAGACATACATTTAGTAGTTGCCAGCTGGAAAAAGCTGAAAATTACTCCTGCTTCAGCATTGCTCAGATTTGACAGGAGAAATGCCACAGCAGCATGCAGATTTCCTGCCTCCATTTCCAGACTAATTTGGCTGGCAAGAGCTGGGCAGAAGTCTGAAAGGGTGATGGTCTGAGGTGCACCACCAGGGCCACATGGAAAGAGAGCCAGCAGGGTGGGATGGCCCAGTCTCAGTTGGCAAAGCTGTTGCATGGTGCAGTTTTGGACCCTCAGGTCCTGCTGTGGAACACCCCCTTCCTGCCAGGGCAGTGGTTTGGGTGAAAACAGCTCTACTTTGTGTTCCCCACACAGCTGTGAACGATTTCTACTGCCACAATGACAGACCCCGGGGTGTTAGAGATGGGAGGAGTCTTCTAGTCCATTTGGGTCTGTCACTTCAGTCCATGCTGATCTCTTCTGTGAAAGCACAGGCAGCACCAAGGAGAGAGCTCTCCAGAAGCATCAATCAATGGAGAAAACTGATATAATAAAAAAATACTCGCACACAAGATCCAGACAGCCAGATCTTCCTGGGACAAAGGCACTCACACTCTCTTTTACAAATATATTTTATTATTTTAATGCTTATTAAGAAATGTAACCAAGACAGACTCCGCAGCACCAGCGGCTCCTCACTGCCCAGCAGTCTGATGACTTCACAGATATGAAAACTTCACAGATTCAAAAAAACCTTTGGTCAATGCACTTTAAATACATTTGCATGCACAGATTCTCCCACTCCCTTCCCACCCCCTCAATGGTAACTGACAGAGGGAAAACAACACCTATATCATAAAACATTTAAATTAAAAGGGTAATTGTTTCATACTGACAGCATGTGCAGCAGGCTGTTCATAGTGTCTCGGTGTGCAGACCACAGAGAACCTCTCCACAGGACAGCACAGGAACACCAGCTCCTGAGACAGTGAGGGGAGTGAAGGATGTTCTCAGATCAACAAGTTCCAGTCTTGATTTTAACACATCCTTGTGTGAACAACCCCAGCAGGCAAGTAAGGTGGGGAGTTACACACAACACTGCCCCAGTCTGGGGATTCTCATCTGTCAGGCTTAGTCACCTCTCATGCAAATGAGGAACTGGTGATTTTTGTTACTCTTTATGTGTTTTGCCATAAAGACAGCCAGAAGCTCAGGGCTGGAAAGAAAAAATGCTGAAACGACTCAGTGCAATTTGATGCCCAAAACAATTTGGGAGAGAACTGACTTTTAGGCAGCTGAACTTAGCAAACACCACCAGAGACTATTGCATGCAGGATTAATGCATTGTGGCACCACTGCAGCCTGTTTGTCCTTCCACAGCACTTGGCTGGAAGGGTTTGGTTTTAGGTTGGTTTTAGGGCCCATGCTCATGAAGCAGAAGGGAATTTGTTATACTTGGCTCTGTGAACTGGGACAATGTATCTGGAAAGGACATCATCCATAAGAACCACCCTTGCCTCAGTCAATATAGACCCTACAAAGTCAACCCTGTGCACACCCCAGGAAGGGGCTGACCCTTGCAGTGACCCCAGGAGAGCTGTAAGGCAGTACAGCCTTTCCAGAAACCTTCCTCAGCAAGTCACGCCTTGGTCTCACGCCACATCATCTTCACACCCCCAGCACCTCCCAGCACATTCCTGCTCCCCTGAAATCCTCCCAAACACCTGCTCTACAAATGCTCCTTCATTACCAAGAATTCCCATCCATCCTGACCCGCCAGTCTCCCACACCTTAGGGACTTCTCTATATCCACCAGCATCCTCGAGGCCTCTTCAAAAAATGATCAAAGGTTCAGACTATTCTATGTCACTCCAAGTCCACCTGCACCCTAGCACCAACTGGAACCAGCAGGAAACCCTTTCTGTCCCCACCATGCCCAGCTCTCTCACGATGCCAAATTGCTTCTCAGTTCAAGAGCTGCAGTTCAAGCTTGCACAGAGCTTTCAAATATCACTGATCCAAAAGGGACTCTGCAGGATACAGCTGTAAGTGCATTTATTTGCACACACCAAACAGCAGTGCCCTATTGAGGAGAGAGCCCCAAGAACTCTTGGTGAAATTACTCCTGGCAACTGATCAAACTTTGCTTTCTCCAAAGCTCTTATAAAACAAACTCTGGAGCCCAAAAGTCATCAGGGAATGGTGATATTCATGGAATGCCCACAAGCCAAATGAGGCACAACATCTCTCTGTGCATCTTCAGACTTTTTTAGCAAGAAGTTCTCGTTCAATGAAATTAGTCTCTGCTGACCTCAGCTCTTCCTCTCTGGCCCCACTGCACCTGGGATTCCCAAGCAGGTCCTCTCCAGCCTCTCCTGATAGTCACCTCATTCTTCCCTTTGTCTTGGCACCATCTTTGTTTATCCAGAACAACTGGATCAGCTAAACGTTCTCCAGCAGGAAGAAAAATGGGGATGTGAGTGGTCCTAAGAAGTTTGGAAGGGAGGTACTTCTCTCAAGAATGGAGAGCTGCCAGGAGAATGAAAGAGCACACCTCACTGATGGGACCTATTGCTGCTTTTTTTTTTTTTCAAGAAAACAAACCAGAAAGCAGGAAGCCCTGAAATTATTATCCCTAGGAAACAAGAAATATGAAGTCCAAATTTCTGTTCAAAAGGATCCTGCTCTCCCCAACAACTGCTTCAGAAACATCCTCTGAGGGTCCATCTCAGCCAGATGTTTGCCAAAGGCCTAGCACTGCCATCCTTTCCTTCCTGTGACTGCTCCACAAACCACACTCTCCATATCCTGCCCTTCCTCCTGCACACAGCCCACCCCCTTGACACACCCTTTTCACTTCAAGTCTGGATCACTAATATTAAAAGGATTGGATACACTTGGGGGCAACTCAAGCAGCAACACAAAAGCTAAATTCGAGACATCTGGAAAGTCAGTAAGTTCACAGGGTGATCTCATTGGGCAGGAAAGTTTTCCAGAGCAATCTAGAAAGCAAGACAATCCCAAGTTTGTCCATCAACATAGATCAGCTTGATTCTTGGGGCAACCAAGCAAAAAACTGCCATGAGTAAGGGTGGATATTCTCAGGAAACAATGGAAAGCAACCAATCCACACCAAGTGTTGGAAGTCTGATCCCTTTACAGTGGCAGCTAAAGCTCAACAGGCAACACTTTGCACTGGTGTGTGTTCCAGCACATGAGCAATGCTGGTATTTTCCCACACTTCCTTCCCTGCTCTGGGTCTTTGTGGACCTAATTGTTACTGACATGAGTGCCGGATGTAATCTCGTGTTATTCTTAGAAACATTTCAGCTCCCAGCTGAGGCCTGAAGAGAGCAGCCCCCCATTTTCCTGAGTTCCTCTGCCACTGTGACAGGAGGTCAGAGAAGCCATCACACAAATAACCTACAGGAATATTCCATCAAGAAGGATCAAGAGTAATGAGACCCCGAGTCACCCTGTGGAGGAACTACCTGTGACTGACAGGGAAATGGCTTAGTGTTCCTTGATGCTGCTGGAGTGATAATCCCCTCCTCTGACCTCACACCATGGGGGAAGAGCCCTGCCAAGAAAGCACCAGTTCAATTAAACCAGCAGGCCTATTGTTTTATAAACTGGCCTGTCTTTCTGCTAAGGACTGTGGTGGCAGCCACATTTTTGTATCCATCTCACAGTAAGCTTTGTGCTAGCCCAGAGCAGCTACATACTCAAACACATTCAGCATCATAAACTTCTCCCCACATGCATGTAGGGAAACTGGCAAAAAGAAAATTCTCCTCAAAATAGAACTGATTTTTCGTTTTAATAGTTCACAATATATAAAATAAACATAGAATAAGAACACGCAAACTTAACCCGCTCTTCCTCAAGTATGAAAATCCAGTTTCCCTTGGCTTCTGAATTGTTAGTGGACAGACATGAGGAGGAACCAGATTGGGGAGGATATTTCTGATGTTTTCAGCTAGGGAATAAGCTTCAGATTCCTGGAATGACCAGACCTTTCGTTACCCAGTAGGAGCACTCCTGCCTGTCTCCCCAGAAGGCTGGTAGCACTGGACATGGATTATTTGTCTGAAAAAAAACCAACTCAGACAATCTTCAGGTAGAGTTCAAGCTGATGTGGTTTTCTGCTGTCCTTGAGTTGCCAGACTGCCTGTGACACAGAAAATTACCAAACTGCAATGAAACACCTCTGCAACAAACCACAACAGTGTGTACACTTGCTGCAGCACAAATTTGCCTGTTCTCTTCTACAGGAAGTAGAAACT
Organism: Anthoscopus minutus; assembly: GCA_013399455.1. Taxonomy (NCBI): domain Eukaryota; kingdom Metazoa; phylum Chordata; class Aves; order Passeriformes; family Paridae; genus Anthoscopus; species Anthoscopus minutus. The sequence continues at coordinate 1,347,545 of VWYI01008026.1, read as the reverse complement.
GCAGTTTCTAAGCCGGGTTCCAATACTAATGACACCTCTCAGCTTCTCAGAGCATGAGCATCTTCTGACAAGACAGGCCCAGCTTTGTTGGCCTCTGCACCACAGGGACACATCAAGCTTCACACAAAAAAACTGAAATTACAGGAAAATGGTTTTTAAATAGAGCTCGTTGGAATTTCAAAATTAGGTCAAGGTGTGTGGGTGGGCTGCTCTCTATCCCAAGAAAGAAGAAAGAAGTCTCTCGGCCTGTTGAGTGAGGATGAAGATGACTGAAATATGGAATATTACCTCCCCTCACACACACCTGGGGCCATGGAAAGAATTTGCTTTCTAGGAGCTCAGGAGGAAAAGCACAGAGACAGGGGGAAAGCAGAAAGTGCCTCCAGCCTACAAAGAGCTCACACACCCACAGCCCTTCACAGCCCTGCCCTCGCCCACAGCACCACATCCTGCAAACAGCTTTTTTGCCAAGGGAAATCCATGGCAAGGCTCAGCTTTGGTGATTTGCTGGACACAGTGGAGCACTAAATTATATTTGCCATGTGCATCTGGAACACTGAGCACTCAGGGAACGGATATGAGCTCTTGCCCATCTTTTATAATAACGTAAAGTAACCTTATCATCATGTGGAAAAGAAAACATTTGAGCAACCTGTTGCAGTATAAGCTTTAAAAACACAAACTGAAAGACAAAAGTGCCATGGTTGAAAGTATCCAGAGTTCTCATCAGGTAAATTCCTTCCCTCTCCAAGCAGCTCCTGGCATCCTTCCTGACAACAAATTTTGCTATTCCCCCCTTCTGCTGGTTGCAGGACCACTGTACTTAGAGGCCCTTCCCAGCTGCTCTTTGTTATTCATGGAATATTTCCAGCCATGCTCCTATTTCCATTGGTAAAGACAGTGAAACCAGCACTCAACCACAGGCCCAGTACAGCACAGTGTCACAAAATCCCTGCATCAGCAGTCTCCCCGTGCTGAACTTGGGATGCCATCCCCGACCTTGGCACTGCTCTTGGTGACAGGTCATTGATGGGTAACGTGTCCCTCCTTCCTCAGTCCACCTCAGTGGTCTCTTGGCTTTTCTCCAGTCTGGTATTTAGGATCATCCAATAGTCCTGGATATGGACCCCCTTCTCCACAGCGATCTGAATACACTGCTCTCCCCCCGCCCCCCACCTCCCTTTCTGCCATGGCAGAGGTCACCAATGGAAAAAAAAATAATTCTACCAGGAAAACTTTAAAAGTCTCATCAGGAAACATCAGCTGCAGCAAAGGCTGCTCTTTCCAGATCTGAGTAAGACACCTGGGCATCAATCAGCTCTTCACTGTGAAGCTCCCTGTTCAGGCATGCATCTGAGAGAATCCCATTTTTGCAGGAATGTGGGAGATGCCCATTTGTCTCCAAGTCCAGAGCATTTCCATTCTGGTGCCATTCCAAGCCAGCTTTGCATTTGTTTAAGTCCTGTTTTTCGGGATCCCTGTGGATCTCTCCGTTGGTGTACAGCTCTAGTGCATACTCACTGATCCGTATGCTGGCGTTCTCTGCGTCCCCACCGTGGGTGGAAGTCCTGGAGCTGGCTGCTCCTGCCTTGAACGGCTCCTTCCGGCCCAGGATGTGCTGGCTGATGATTTTTCGGAAGGTGTAGCGGAACTCCCTGATGCGGTAGGCATAAATTAGGGGGTTCACAACCGAGTTAGCATGAGACAGGATAATAGCCAGGTACATCAGCCAGAGGGGAGCGTGGGCACAGTTTGGGCAAAAAAGAGTAAAGCAGTTAATGATGTGGAGTGGAAGCCAGCAGACTGCAAACAGCCCAACAATGATGGCTAAAGACTTGGCTGCATGGACTTCCTTCTGCAGCGTGGAGCGGGAACGTTCCCCATGTACCATCTTGTTCTCCATCTGCTTGAGCTGGCGCCGGGCTGCCATGAAGATTTTCAAGTAGATACCAAACATGAGAAGGAGGGGCAGGAGCACACAGGCAAAGAAGTTGTAGTAGACCATGTACTCCATGGTGACCACGGCCTCGAAGAGACACGCCACCATGCTGTCGCTGCAGTTGATGGGAGAGGACCAGTTGGACCCCAGCTCCTCAATCTGGGCACGCTTGTGCCACCCCAGCATTGGGGTCAGGCCGATGATGAAGGACAACACCCAGCAGATGGCAATGATGCCTTTAGCTCGAGAGCCGGTCACCAAGCCATTGTACCTGGAAAGCAGAGGAGATGGGAGCTGTGTCAGTGTCATTCAACAAGCTGCTGGCACCACGCAACCTCACAGTGGCCCTGTGTTCCAGAACACAGTGAGAAAGGCACCTGCTTCATCAGAGGGGCCTTTGCACTGATGTGCAGAACCCATGCAGCACACCAAGGACACTGCCACCTACTTCCCTCCCCTTTCCTTTAAGCAGTGAATAGTTGCCAGAAAATCAGGGAAATTAATTCCATTTCCATCTGTGCTCCTTCACTCCACCAGTCCACCTGGGTGTGCACATAGATCTTGCAGCCTGGATAGCCAACAGCACTGCTCTGACCCTTCTGATAAAGACCTCTATGGGTCTCTTGCCAAAGACCAAGGCAGTGTCTCCTTCCTGCAGTAGATCTGTGAACCAAATAGCCCAAAAGAACCCAGAGGCACAGTGCCACCAGCCCTGCATCCACATTCTGGTGTGCTCCAGGGAAATCCTGCTGGCTCGGTTGCAGCAGCCAGGCTGGCATTGCCTGCATGGCACCTCACTCTGCTCCTCAATGGCACTTTCAGGAAGACCAGCACCACCAACCTTCTTCAAATAACTGAGGCAAGTCAACCTTTTCCCTCAGCAGCCCAGCTAAGTCAGGCCCATGTCTTTCTCAGAAAGGAGGAATTAAGTTGAGCACAATTCTCTGACTACAGGTTTGCCATGGGCTGCACTGCACATACCAAAGGGACCTCAGTGCTGGAGGTATTGATGCCTGGCTGGAGCCAGTGCTCTTAACAGTAAACTCTCCAAGATCTGTTGAAAGAAACAATAAGCAACATGGTAAGAATCTGACACTGCAACGGAGACCTTGGTTTGTTGGAAACACCAGCCAGTTTTCAAGGCCTCACAGGTTACTGCGAGTCCTGAGCTGACTCCACCAGTTCTTCCCTCTGAAAATGTAAATTAGGTCAGCAGTTTAACATTTCAATGCAATTTCCTTCCCTGGGTAATGCTCAGCATGGAAAGTAGATGGCCGGGTTCCCACATTGTGCAGCGTGGGTCCCACACTGCGTTTGACCCCGCGTGTCTGCGATCGGCAGCGCTGGGCTCCCAGTGTTTACCCAGGGCTCCTTCTCCCTCTGTCCCCAGAATTCTCTCTGAAAACAAACATTACAAGAAATAATCCAACAAGCCACAGAAATATTTCCATCTCTCAGTGAAATAATTACTCTCACAGGTTCATGCTCCTATCCCAACCCAAGTTTGAGAGAGGGGAGAAGAGTGGCTGCTTTTGCACAGTAAAGAATGGAGATCCTGCATATGCTTTAAATCCCTGACAATGGGCCTTGGAAAAAACAAGACCCATCAGGCTTGAATTTCCCTTTCTTAGATGCATTTCAAAACCAGAAAAGAGTGAGTGGATAACAGAGCCAACCACACAATTCCCAGCACGCAAAACACACCTAAATTGCCCTTCCAGAAATGAGGAAGGAATTCAGCTGATTCTGAGGCAGAAGAAGGTTTTTTCCAGTAATTAGAGGATCCTGCCCAGTGCTTGAAGGGTGCAAAGGGCAGAGCATGAATGGTAGCAGAGAGCTGCTCCATTCAGACCTCATCAACACATCAAAACAGCATCTGTGCTTTGAAATGTACACTCAGGGAGCAAGAGAGTGGCTGGAGGCCCTTGAAGCTTGGAAAAACAACAAAACAAACAAAACCCCAAAAAACAGACAAAAAAACCCTCAACCAAAACAAAACAAAAAAACCAACAACCATCAAAACCCTGCAGCCCTGGAATTAGCTACATCTTGTCAGAGGAATTTTGAAATTGTGCAGCTGTTATCCCACGACTAGAGATGTCCCTTCCCTTCCACTAAAAATATATTCACTACTGCTCCAGACAAACACCCCCCCTAACACTGCCCCCTCCCTCTTTTCCTCATGGGATTCCCATGCAAGAAGCTTTGCAAGGCTTCAGAACAGCACTCAAGCCCAGCAGTTTCCCAGCTGCAGTGCACTGTGCTGCAGTGCATGTCCATAGCACCTTGCTCAGTATCTCTGAGGGTCAAGACAGAAACATCTTGTGACATCACAGCCAATGGCCTTGTGTTGGCCAGGCACCCCCTGAGAAGTGTTAATTGGTTTAGGAGAGCTTGATTTCTAGGATCCACGTGAGGCACCTCTGACTGACTTGGCAGAGGGAGCATTATAGTCCAGATGGGCTTTCCTGGGCTCTTTCCTCTTATCCACTTGGAGATGTCATTGAAGACTTTGAGTACATCTTTGTGTACTTTGTCTCAGTATCTTTCCAGGCTCACAGCAGCCAGGCCAAAGCCAGCCTCCACATCCTCAGTGCTGCAGAGCTCTACAGGGTAAGTTCAGGGCTTCCTGGACACAGCCCCTATCCCGGGAGCTGCTGGCACCATGCAGGAGTCAGAGCCTGCTGAAAGGAGCTGGTCACAGCTGCAGCCCTCGCTCTGCAGAGCTGGCAGGTGACTTTACAGCATGTCTGATGTGTCCAGACAGCTCTGGACTGTCTGTGCACCAGCAGTTTTGCTTCCTGGAAATAACACACTTGCTACACAAACCTCTTCTGCTTGTGAAATTCCAGGCACAAAGGACATGAGTGCAGAGCACAGGATGCTCCTGGTGGTGCTGGCTGTGGGCATAGAGTCACCTGCCTCCTCTAAAAAGCAAAATCAACTTTTGCAAACTCATGAAAATGTGCAAGTTTTCATTCAAAATAGTTTCACCTGCCTCGCTGCTCTCCCAACCACCCAGCTGGCAAATTGACTGCAGGAGAACAGCTACCCCTGGTGAATGTACAGCTCCTCTGGGCTGCCTAGAGTAACTTGGCTGTTGATGTGCCACTTCTGCATCCTTGGGCTAAGTTCTGTGCCAGGAAGACAAAGATTCCTGCACAGAGCCTCTGAGACTGGGTGGAAGACAGAGCTGATGTTCTGTCCAGAGTGTGTTCAGGAAGAAGTTAAAAACCTTTCAATACATTGCATGATATGTATCTGGCCTAACTCACCATCAAGTGTCCAGCCATCCTGCTGCTCATCTTCCAAACCCTCCTTTGGTGGACAGCACTGCACACCCTCTGTCAGGTGTGCAGCATTTTCAGACACCTTTACTGCATCACCCAGAAAGGCTGTGCTCTGCTGAGGCTTTGATCTGAATTCCAGCACTGCTCCAAGGTGTTTAACAAATCACTGCAGAACGCTGCTCACCAAACTCAACACCCAGCCCTCAGGCAGCTGCAGCCATCAGGGACAGACCAAGCAGGATATGCAGTCCCTATTACACATGTGAAAATGAGAGACCCTGGCAGTCCCAGATCATCCAGGAAATCTGGGGCAGGCCAAGAAATCAAACTGAAACCTTCACATGTGCCAACTAAACAACCTTTCCCAAACCCCTCAGTCCAGAACCTTCCCCCTCTATTGCCAGGTACCAACTGATCCTGGTGTTTGTCCATGCCATGGAGACAGGAGAGGTGGGAGCCCAGCATTATCTCTTCTCTGAACAGAAGCAGGAATGATGGGCAGACACTGATCAGCTTCCTGAATAAATCCTTGGTAACAGCGAGTTCTGTGCAGGCCGTGGGGGCACTGCTTTCGAAGCTGTGCCCATGCTAAAAGAAGGAGGGGATTTACTCTGTTCTCACATTAGGCTGAACCTGCCCTAAATCTATTTAACATGAGCATATGTAGGAAATGCCTGCCATAAAGTCAAAAGATTTATCGTGAGCAGGGAAAGAAATAAGTCCACATGTGGCTCAAAGTGACAATAAAACATTAAAACTCTGATTCACAGGTTTAGATGCTCACATATGAGCATTTCAGGAGGGAACCCTAGGGAATTACAGCAACTTCTGAAACAGGCTGTTCTCAGCACAAAGGTCTCTGGCACACCCTATACTTTATTCAGGGTTGGTGTTCATCTCCCCTGTTCTTCCTCAACTTGGAGAAAACAGTTCTTCATGTCCTCTGGCAGAAAAACATCCCAGTGCCACCTCAGAACTGCAGTTTAAATCACCACCACACGGGATAAATCAATCCCAAAGCCCCAAAGACCAGGGAGCTGCACCTTGCAGCAGCAAAAGCAGCTTCCAGCAGAGGAAAAGGCCTGCAGCTGGCACTGTGTGACCTGAGTGTTTCATGCCTGAATCCAGCACAGAGAGCAAGCAGCAACCTCAGAAAGCTCAGAAAGTTTGTGTTTGGCTTCAGGAAGGAAATTTCCCCTCTCTTTCCAGTGTGTTGGAGCTACCTGTCCTTCCCCAGGAATATCTTTACACAAATGCCTGCACAGGAGCACGTGGCTGGGCACGGCGCCCACAGAGCCTTTGCTGGCACCACGGAGCCTGGAAAGCAGCAATTGTTCTTGGCCCAGGGCTGCATCCTGGGGCTCAGACTCACAGCCAGTTTTGTTCAGAGCACCTGGGGGTTGATATTAGCCAGTGCAGGTTTTCAGGTACCTGCCACATGAGAGACCTTATTTTGTCCTAGAGTGAACAATGGCTCCCTTCCTTGGGAGTGCCTTACTGCCACTTGCAGAATGTATAACATTTGTATAAAACCTGGCAGAATTCAGCAAAGTGCTTAAGAACTTGTGGAAAATTGACCAAATCCTACAAAATGTTTCAATTGTTTGAAAGGTAGAACACATAAGATATACACAAATTATTTTTATCCACTCAAAAATTTCAGCTATAAATGTCTTTTCTCATTGCAGTTTTTTGGAGGAGGGCCTCTTCTCCACAGAAAAGTAATTTGAAAGGTAGCTAATAATGTACTGAGGGGTCCAAACCCTTTTGCCTTCTTAGTACTGACAGTTTATTTCTGTGGGAATACACATCAACATATGCAGTTATCTTCATTAGGACAAATCTGACATGAAATATTTAAAGAGAAACAGAAGAATAAAACACAGGTTTGGCCCTTTGTGGTTTCACTAGAGTGAAGGAAGTCTGGTTTATTAATGATTCAGCAAATGAATATTAGGAATACCTGGGGGTACCTTTCATGTCCTGTGGGGAGGAGAAGGGGCCTTCCCAGGTATTAAAGGATGGGGTGAAAACAGCACACTGTTAGTGGCAGAACTTTCCTTCAAATTGTTTGACCCATTTTTGAGGGGAAACAGGTATTAGAAAAAACGTGAGGATGTGGGCGATCTAAATTATACCACATTTCCCTCTTCATATAATCAGCTTACACTTTCTCAGCATGTCTGAGGCTATAAATCTAATGCTTATTCATCCATAAATTCTAAAGGGGAAACACAATTGACAAGTTCATCACTCCTGCTGTGAAAGGACAAACCAGCAGAGGACAGGGAGGAGGAGGAACCCATGGATTTACCTGTGGGTTTCTGCATCCAATCAGTCCCTCTGTTCCTGGGGTGGAGGAGGGTGTGCTCTGTTTTCTCCAAAACAAGGCAGTGAAGCCAGTGTCATGCCCAGCATTGATGTAGTCTGGATTTTTGAAAAGACTCTTTACCTTGGCTGTTCCAGGAAATTACATTTTCAAGACAATATAGTTACAGTGATAGCTCAGAACGTGGGCAGAAGTCCAGATTTTTAAAATCCCTTTCCTGGCAAATCATCCTCTAGCAATAAGAGTGCTTAAACTGTCAGCAGACATCCTCAGAGTTAGCTCATGAGAGACGAAATCAAGACACCAGCCCTTCTCAAAATCATTCCAGAGGCAGCTCCCAGGGGCCACTCAAACATGTTTCCTCATACCATTTATCATTATTTTGGTTTATAAACCAAAATCATCTATAGCAGACCTGTAGAAAAATGGAGACAGTCCAGTTTATAGGAACTCAACAGAGTTGTTTTTTCCTCTGCAATGGAATGGAATAATTATTCCTTACATCCACACCAAAACTAGAGGCTGTAATAGGTATGACCAATAGGGTTTGGAAACTACCCATTAAAGGCAGTGTTCCAGCAGCACAAACTTGCTGAGGTGAGGCTTCAGGAAAGACTTGGCTGCACTGGTCCACATGGAAAGGCAATTTCTGCTCTCCAGGGCTCCCATTCTGGTTTTGAACAGGAGGTTTGTGTTAATTGACATAAGTGCTGCATGACCAAAACATTCAGAAGAGACAGCACTAAATTGTACAGATCAGCACATGTGATTTAAACTCAAGAAGAGCGAGGATGTCCAAAAACTCAAACTCAAGAGCACAGAAATCAGAAATTTGTTCCATTTTTTCAGCCTCATTGGTTGTTCAGTGGACAAAGGCAGTCTCTCCCTTCCTAAGAGTGTGCTGCATCCTCCTAAGGACAAGACAGGAAGGAAGGAGACTCCTACAATCCTCCTGCACCAGCCTCTCCAGGGGCTTCCTCTCCATCTCTGGAGCTCAGGGAGTGACTGAGCATTGTCACAGCAGCGCGGCGCTGCCTCGCGCCCACGGGCACCACAGCCACTGCTCCTGCAGAACTGAGCTGAGCAGCAGCCCCTGCGTGTGGGGCAAAACTTCCCCTCGTCCCATGTCAGCCTCCCTGGTCACACACAGCAGCCAGGCTTAGTCACTAAAATGTCCTTTTCTCTCTTTAAACTGCAGACACCACAAAACCCCCATCTGCAGGCGCGGGTCGGGACAAGGCTCCACCTTGACCCAGCCTATGCTGTGCTTGCAGAGGCAGTGCCTGAGCCAGTCCAATTCTTCCTAAGGCCCTTTTCTTGGTAGCCTCCTGCTTCTTCTCCCTTCACATTTAATGGACCCCTGAGAGAAAACCCCACCTCCCTCCCCACAGCCCTGCTGCTACAGCTTCAGGCAGAGTCCTCCTCCTCCTCAGGGGGAGGAAAACAAGCTGACTTCACCCCCTTTCTGCCCTTCACCATCCTTCTGGTGCCACTGGCTGCAGCTCAGGGCACAGTTTGCCTAAGTATGGAGTGGAAGCTCCCAGGCAGCACCTCTGTGATGCCATGGACACCCACCATGAGAGCAGAGAAGAACAGGAAAAGGAAGCAACCAGAAAATCCACCAGCTGAGGCAGACTTTAGGACCTAGAAAAGTTGCTTTCAAAGTACAAGAGAAAAAGCACCGATCCTCATTTAACTTTTCCTTCCTTGATTCATCTCCAGACCTGTAGTTTTTAGGGATGTTGAGCCCTCACCATCCCAGCCCAACCCGTGCTTACCTGAGGGGGATTCGGATGGCAATGATTCTGTCGATGGCGATAGCAAGGAGACTGAAGATGGAACTCTGAGTCAAGACCAGGACAAAGCAGGCAATGAAAAGGCAGCCATAGAAGAAGGCACAGAAGCCAGTGCTGATGGTGATGGCAAAGGGGATTGCCAGCACGCCCACGGCAATGTCAGCAGCAGCCAGGGACACCACAAAATAGTTGGTGACGTTCTGCAAGTTGCTATTCAAATAGACGGCCCAGCAGACCAGGATGTTCCCCAGGATGGCCAGCACTGCAATGATCAGTTCCAGGATGATGTAGGCTATGTCTGAGAGGAAGTCGTCCTTCCCATGTACTAGCATGGTGAGAACAACCAGCCCCAAAGCTCAGCGTTCATATCTGCAGAGCACTGAACAGCCAAGACACCTCAAAGCTGCCTGGGGTCCGTGCAGTGCCCGGCTGCCAGCCCAGGAAGGCTGCTCACACTCGTGTTTTATTCCCCATAACTGTTCAAGGACTTTACAGTAGCTGGTGTCAAGGAGAAAGGCCCAGGGTTTGCCAGCTCCAGCAAAGTGGATTAACCAGGTGCAGAACAATTCAAACTCCAGCAGACAAACAGACAGGAGAATCTCTCTTGGAGACAGACAGTGCTCCCCAGGCCTCAGAGTCCAGCAGGCAGCACAGCACAGCAGCTGTGCTGTGCAGCAGTGTCACATTGGCTGCGGTGCTCTGTTTCCTGTTGACATTCCCCCTTCTAGTCATGGCTTCCTGTCATCTCCATACCTACTAGCAACATCCTCTGGTCCTCTTTTTCACCTTTTCCCACCAGGACTTGGGAAATATTCTCTTCAGCTGAAGCAAACATTAAACTTCTTCACTTGCAGTTTCCTCTAAAAAGAAAAGAAAACACCAACCACATACACTAAGTAATCAGCTCTATGGAGGAGATGGAGAAAGCAAAGTCTCATTAAAGCGGCACATTAAATTGATAACGGATATTAAACAGACCTAGAAGAAGACATTATTGGCAAAATTCTCACGTTTTGTCTATCCTGAAAGCTGCAGGGCCAAACCCAAGTTCAGGAAGGCAGCATTTCACAGTGGTGATGAGAAACAAGGGATGTTTTGTTTTCAAGCCTTCCAACTGAGCTGGCACTTCAGCAGCTGCTCCACAGCCCGCCCTGAAACACGAGAGCCCCACTAATTATGTCCTGGCAAGTGCTGAGGCTGCACAGAGGAAAGGTGGAGGAGCCTTTCACACACACCTGTCTCCCTCTGATCTCCAAATACTGGGTTTGAGCCATCACGTGCTGCCCACCCTCACGTGCTTTGCCACAAAACTGCTGCACCAACACCCTGCTCTGCAAGGACATGAACCCTCATTCCCAGGGGAGCCTCACAGCTGGTGGTCACCCCTCTGTGGCCACACCTGTCTGGCCTCCATGTACCCAGGCACTGGAACAAGATCCATGGCAGGAGAAGTGTTCAAGGTATGCCAGACAGGGACATCTTTGAGGACATTCCTGACCACACCTGCTCTTTGCAAGGGTCTCTGCAGGCTCCTCTCCTGCAATTCCATTATTTTTGTTCATGTAAATCTGTATCCTATAAGCAAACTATTTGTTCACTATACCTGCACTGTCCATAGTGTTTGCTGCATCCAGGACAGCATCATCCTTCACCTCCAAGCAGCCAGAAACACGTCCACCAAATCACACCTCTCCCAAAACACACACGCAGGCACGATGCCAGTGCCATGGCTCAGGGCTGCCTTCGAGTTCCTGTAAGGTCCTGCACACAGCTCTGGGACTAAAGCTGGTGCTGCTGGAGAGGGAACAGTCCTGCAGCTGCATTTCACACCAGCACATACACATCAGCTGCACGCCCTTGAGGGTCACCTCAGACCTCTGCTTCAGATATGGGTGCATTTCACCTCAGTTTCAGCTAAAAATACAGAAGGGAGAACACAATTCCCTGAGCTTTGTGCCACAGTCAAGAGATAATTGCTTGCTGTCCTCGCCTGTCACTTCCAGAGTGGGTTGCAAACCTTATTTAGCAAGCTTTAGCAATAATATTTTCTCATTAATTTAAGAAACAGAGGGCTAGGAGGGAGGAACACAGCACTAACTGATAAATCACTATGCAACATGGACCTCCAAAACACAAGATTTTTGACCCCCATCCACAGGTGATCTGGCATGGTCTCACCCATCAGGGTTTGATGCCTTCACAGTTCACTCTGTTTTCAAGTCAGAAACCTAATTTCTCAGGATAAAATAAAAGGGTAAAGACAGTGATAATAAAAGAAAATATGATTAACTTGTGATTCACATCTGATCTCAGGAATATAATCTAATTTTAGACCTTTCATTGATTTAGAGCTCTATTGCTAATGCTGCATTTGAAAGGAAAGTGAATGATTCTTGGTGGTTTGGACATGCTTCAAAACCCTTGCTTTCCTCTACCTCCAGCTATCTTGTTTCTGTGTTTTGTTTGGTTTTAGCAGAAAAAATAAACAGAAGAGATCAGTGTGTGATCTAGATATCAAGAGGAAGATAAAGATCATCCATTTAATCTTGTTTAAAGAAGAAAACCCCCAAGAAGTCTCTATATTGTCTATGCTCCTACAGCAAAACCTCCAGTTTTTCAGTGACTTTCTAAAGATGGCTTTTACTTTCTTGGATTTCAGAGATGTCAGTGATATTCCCCTGCAAGCATCTGCTTGTCCATTACAAATCCCAACAGGTTTGTTTCAAAACAGCAATATTGAAACCTCACCCTCCAGCCCAGCTTCCAGGGAAGAGGATTAGAATTAATATAAGATAGAAATAAAGACAACTTGAAGGCAGAGAGAACAGAAGGGGCAGGATGAGAAATAAACGATGCTTTATGCATATGTGTGTGAGCTAGAAGGGAGGAAAAAAAGACAGGAAAAAGCTGGTAGGAGGAAAAAACAACCTAACAAAGGAAGCAGTGGGCAAAACAAGCTCCTAAGAGGAAGGGGGGGTGCAGGACACAGCTGTGCCTGAGACTCTGAGGTGGGTGTGAGCCCCTGAGTCCCTCAGCAGGACAGGCACAGAGTGGGAGCACACACCTCCCACAGGCTCACACCTCCCCATGCAGGACAAGAGCACGGTCAGACTCCAGGGCCAGGCCAAGTTTAGAAAAATGTAACAAATTACTCTGACATACTTGGGCCAAAACTACTGCTAAACCCACAGTAATTCCCCCACAAGCCCCTCTGGGATGGAGTCAGAGGAACTGAAAGAAGCTCTGCTTGAGAGGAACCAGCTGAGAACTGGGCACCTTAATCTTGATGCCCAGAGGATTTACCTCAAGTCCTGCTGTGTTGCTCTTGCCCATCATGTTCACAGCTCATACTCCTCAGTGAAGAGGATCAAAGCAAAATTACTGGAAATTCTTCCCCATTTGAGAGCTCCCTTCAGCAGGATCACAAATCCAGACTAATCCTAGATGCATTTTGTTTAACCTGACTCTTTCAATGTCTCATCTCAAACTCCAGCAGGACATTCCTTTTCCCACAGGGGGAAAGTTGCAAACTTCACTGTGGAGGTTCTGCACATACCAATGGCTCAGAACAAAGCTGAAATTTCCTAAACCTCTGCCTGGACCTGAAAAACACAGTCTGAAGTTTAATGACTATCTCACATACTGGTTTCTGACACAACAGAGCTTTTAATCTTCTGCTTTGACTGTTTCTACTTTTACTGATGTTAAATTTGAATTTTTTATCTCTGAATTTGTTTGTCCCTTGCTTCCCATCTCTCTTCACAAACAGTGGCCTGATTCTTCATCCCAAGCCCCGGTCATTTATTCTGAAGCAATAGGAATGTTATGTCCAGAAAGGGACAGCACGTCCTTCCACCCTCAGACGGGCCGGAAAACACTCGGAGTTCTGCAGAGCCAGCACATCTCAGGGGAGAAATGGCTGGAGCTGAGCAGGTGGCCCAGCCAAGACAAAACAACATTTTGTCTCTGCTTCAGCGCTGCTGAGTAGCCACTGACATTAGAAAAACCAATTACTGGCCACACAGCCCCAGCCTCACCTGCTGCTGAGAAGGTGCCACAACCCAGGAGGGTTCGTGTTCAACCTGAGCTCACCCACCTCTCCTCATTCCTCTCTCACAGCTGCTGTAGTGCTCACCTGACATAACAACTCTCCATTTCAGGAGGATTTGCAACTTGCATTAAAACAAGAGCAGGCTCAGTCTTTCTGCTTTCTGCAGAAATTCACTGCGCAGGGGAAAAATGAAATAGAGACCACCCAGAGAAGATGACATAGATCCCTAGGCAAAAAGAAATTTATTGTAGAATTGTCTACTCCATGCAAGACCTAAAGGCTCAGCAACCAGGTCTAATAAGAAAAAAATTAATTAACAATCTGCTTTACTCACTGGGGAAGTATATATTTAACATCTCAGGCCCTTGAGGGATCAGCATGGCAAGCTTCTTGAAGCTTAAGAAAAATAACCTGTATCACCCAACAGGCTGGACAGCTGCAATTAGTATTTCTTCATAAGCCCTTGTTTTATTTTGTTAATTCCTTCTTGATACCCCGGGCTATGTTCCGGCCTTTCCCCCATTATTAAATAAACCTTTTTTGTCATTCAGAAACCTGTAAACCTGGTGCTCTGTTCATTTGTAGTGACTTGGAACACTCTGTTCTCGCTCATATTTCAGTCCCAATGAGAAACTCCTCCTTGAAAATTCAATAAAGCATCAGCACAGCACGTTCCCATGAAGCAATTCACCAGCAGAGCCTAAGCAAGCTTTAGTTTGGCATCTCCAGTTGACTTTGGACCAAGGTGCTGCCCCTTCCCCTGAGTGCCAAAAGCATCGAGCTGAGCCCTTGGCGACTGCTTGGTTCAAATCACCCACCTCAGACAAGCTCAGCTCCTGCTCTTGGCCCCTCCAGGCTGAGCCCATCGTGCTCTGGGAGGCTTTGGCTGCCCAGGCTGTGTCAGAGCAGACTCTGTGCCTGCCAGGCTCCCGGTGCCTGTGACACTTCAGTCTGACAGCTCCTCTCACGTATTAGCCAAAGCCCCAGATGCTCAGCAGCCCTTAGGGCACCCAGCACAGTCTCTGGGCACAGGGGTGACAGACTGCAGCTTCCCCAGGCCCCAGAGGGGGTGGTTTCTGTGTCTGCTCCAGGATGGGGCAGCAGAGGCAGCTCAGGGAGGCCAGGGGGGTGTTCATTAAGGCTCATTCCACAGATCACAATCTTGCATCTCTTTTTGACAACATGACCCTTCCCAGCTACCAGCCACATGCAGATTACCCAATTCCCTTAGGGAAAATCCTTGAATTCACACATGGCCCTAAGCAGAAAAATTGGTGCTGCTAAATCATTTGTTTCCTACTTTCCAAAGCCTGGAGGGGGAGATGCTTGTCAGTTTTTATCCTCTCTTTGAAATCCCTTCAGCTCAAAGAGAATCTCCCTATCTTTTAAATCAAAGACTCCAAGAAATCTTGTCTCTCCCCACCACTTCAGAGGATCAAGTCACAATAAATGAGCCAATGTGCTCACAGGCAGAACACAAATTTTCAAAACAACCTGGGCTGTAAAACATAATGAAAACAGGTGTCCTTTGGGAAGGAGGATAGGGAAGGCAGCAGGAGCACTTCTCTGTGTTGCTCAAGGCTTTCCTTTCTGTAATTCAGCATTTTATGAATACCTCACGTAGAGCAGCTTCCCTGGTCCCTGACTGCTCACACAGCAGCGGGAGCAGCCTCAGCCCTGCCTCCCGTGGAAGGATGAAGAGCTGTGGCTGGGTGGGGCAGGAAAGAGGAGGAAAGAGGCATCACCCACCTAACCAAGACATACATTTTCTGATTCCTCTCTTTGCTTTATTATTGGCTGCTGCCTAAATGATCTTTTAGGTCATCTGCTTACAGTAATAGGAGGAAATTAAATATTAATAATGGACTATTTCCCTCTAGACTGCTCTTTGTTAACAAAGGATGCAAGTGAAACAAAGCAGGCAAAATAATCAGCGCACCATGGTCTTGGTTTTCAGGTACCTGGAGCTCTTACACTTTCCCTCAGCCCTCCCTGGAGGCCCTTGCACGTCCACTGCCTGTGTGGACACCACTGAAGTGCACAACACGGGCAGGTGTGGAAATTTTTGTTCTGTCAAGGGGCTCCACATGCCTGTCTGACCCTTCCAGGCACCATTTCAGGTTTTATCCAAAATAAAATCTGAGCCACTGATGCTCTGACTGCAAAAATGCAAGGGCAAGGATTTTTGGAAGCACAGACTTGGTCTCCTCTAGGGAAGTGAAGTCTGCTGTAATA
Organism: Anthoscopus minutus; assembly: GCA_013399455.1. Classification (NCBI taxonomy): domain Eukaryota; kingdom Metazoa; phylum Chordata; class Aves; order Passeriformes; family Paridae; genus Anthoscopus; species Anthoscopus minutus. Next base: position 1,331,905 of record VWYI01008026.1, on the reverse strand, counting down.
TAAACCTACAGTGGGGTAACGAGCTTTCTGCATAAGTTCTGAAATAAAAAGTAAAATGAGAACTTCAGCTTTGCTAAATTTGGTGTAATCCCCACTTACAGGAAAGCAACAGCCCTCTGAGACTCCAAACCTTCCCTTCACGTACTTGTGAAAGGCAGAAGAAATGGCTCTTCAGAGACGCACCTAGTGCCTGAACTTTGTCTGTCAGTTTAAAAATGGGAAACAGGAGCAACAATTCTCTTTTACATTTCCATCCCTGCTGCAGTCCAGGCCAAGAAAGGAGGCTGTGCTCCAGCAACAAGCATGGTGAACCTGGGTGTAAAGTCTTGGCTGATTTACCAGAGATACCCAGACTGCTGCATCAGTGGCAGCAACTGAAACTGTGACCAAACCACGCCCTGCCAGCCTGTCCTGTGCCTCTCTTCTCCTCCTGTTTATGCCCATTAGAAAAAAAAAATTAAAAATCAAAACTGCCCCAAAAGTGAAATCCCACTGGACAAAAAGCAAAGATCATAAGACAGATGGGCTGGCAGACATGAATGGCTAATCCCAAACCAATATTGCAGCTTTGCCTCCTGCCCTCCAAGTGCTAGAAGTGGATTAATTGTTATTGTGGTAGCGGAAGATTAGAACAGAACACATTTGACCGTATTTTTTTCCTAAGTGGATGTTATAAATGTTTAAAAGCAAGGAAAAAACCTCACAGTTATTATTCCAATTCTAACGGTCACAAAAAGCCAAGGAGGGCAAAACTAAGTAAGGATGAATGACCAGCAGTTAAATAAGCCAGATCAAACAAACAGAAGGGAAAACAGCTCCCCTGTGCTTACCAAAGACTCGCTGGGCAGCAGGCACCATGATTATATCACCAAAAGACACCAACACATGTTGGGTTTTTGAGCAAATTATTTGTACTCAGGATGGCTGATGTTCATTTATCTATGGTTGCATTTCTAAAAATAAAAATAAAAAAAATTAGAGCATTTGGACAGGCTTTCTAAGGCAGACAAGTAAAAAAAGCATAATTAAAACCATGTACCATGGCCAGAAACAAGTTACTACTGCCAATATCATCCACAATGTCTCTCAGGAGCCAGTTTTCCTTTCCTGTGTGAGGGAAGAACTCAAAGGCAAACTCTGTCTCCTCACAGCCCTACCAAAGCCAGCTGTGTTCACACATGAGGAGCATTTCCTTCAAGGACAAAATAAGAGAAATGAGGAAACAGAGTATAAAGAGGTGACCCACTGAGGAATACAGGCAAGGGAAGAATTTATTCTGAAGATACTTATCATATTGCTGATGCATCCGTTCTGGTCTATTTTAAAATAATTGAGTAGACTTCTCACCAGATGTGACTTTGCCTCTCATTTCTGTAAGAAGTTTCCAGACAGGCAGTTGAGAATTGGGTGCATCTGTTAGTTTTCTTGCATTTTTATCCAGTTATTCCCAAACCCTATTTGCCTTCTCTAAGCACAGGTTTTCTCTCCACCATGCCCCGTGATCCCTGCTCCTGCTCCCTCGAGCACTGTCCTTCAGGCTGCCTGTTTGCATAAACTCTGATGGTGAAACAAAAACTCACCCCAGTGCAGGGAGAGCTGTTGGAGCAGGTCAACCAACATCCTTCTACAGCAGAAAGAATGTAACTCCTACTATCTCTGTCCATGCAACTTGAAATGATTCCCCAGCTGTCCCTTCCCTGTCATGATGAAAACATTGTACAACACTGTTCATCCCAAAAGCAAGCAAGAGCCACAATAACAAATTTTCTGTCCCCTGAGTTTGTTTCCAGCGACTTTCCCTCGTCCATCATTTTGTAGGTACTCTAAATGCTCATTCCCTCAGTGTCAGCCTCACCATCCTGTCAGCACTTCTGCCGCAGCCTCAAAGCTGTTTAAGACATTTTTAGGACTCTGCCACCCTCTGTGGATAGGGAGTTGATGCTCTGACGATGCCCCGAGGCCACAGGCCCTCACTTTATCGTTCCCTCTCCTCTTTGCTGCGACTTGCACCACACTGCTGTCACCCTTGTGAGGTGATTTGCATTTCCACTATCGCAGCCGGCCACGCCGACACTAGAGGTACTCAGAGGGACTGGGTTTTTCCCCAAGTCCTTGATTATAATCCGATTTATTGAGAACTTTCCAGTGGCACTGTTACTGATCCCAGAGTGTCCGTGTTCAGCCGGTGCTCTGAGGACTCCTAAGTGCTTCTGTCATTTCCTCAGCCCCTGTGCTGTGGTGAGAGCACATCCGCTCCAGGGACAGCCCCGCTCCTCTCACCCTTCCTGCCCCGCTGCTGGGCTGGGGTGGAGAGCACAGAGCTGCTGGGGAAATCACACTTGTCACCAGTGAGTTCTGTCCTTCTGCATCAAACCATCACACTGGAGAACCAGCAGCCATTCATAAATCACTTCAGAAAACATTTTACTGCATTTGCTGGCTGTTCATGAGCTGCTGTTCTTGTCCAGAGGGAGCAGAAAGGAGAGGAGAGCAGCTGTCAGGACCCCACTACAGCAGAGATACCTCCACAAGCCTTGGGAAGTGACCCTTCTGTCCTACGAAAACTTTAGATATTTTACAGTCTCTGCACAACAAGACATCATAGAAAAGGTCCATCTGTAAAGAAACCTGCCATCATTTCTCAAATGCATGACAGCCATGCTCCTCACACCTTCCCAAACAAGGATAAACCAAAAAAGACCTCCAAGGCAAATTCCTTAGGGAGGTGACATTTGACTCCAAACACAAGAGATGCTAGTCAGGCAGAGATGGATCCCCGGGGAGGTGCTCAGAACAGATAGCCCAAACCTTTAGGATGGTTTCTCCCCCGTGGACTGTGTCCATCTCTTTCCTGCTGTAATCACACAGCTGGGCTGAACGCTGGCTACATGGAAGAAAACTAAGATTTCCCTTTAGGAATGGGGTAGGAAAGTTAACAAGAACCCTAAATGAATCATAAAGGTCAAGCAAAGTTTGGATCAACATTTCATAAGACACAGGATGACATAAAAGAAAGTATTAATGTTTTTAGGTGTTTGACAAAGTTAGGTGCCTCAGTTTTAAAAGGTCTGCTAAAGAGGCCTGCCTTTGAGATTATCAGAAACAATCCCAGATTATCCCTGACTAGGCAGTCATCAGCACAGGTCATTTTTTTTCCCAAATCGGGACTGAAGAACATTTTACAAACTTTTTAAACATCAGTGTGCTTCCCCACACATGCTCCAGGAGCTGTAATGGTGCTGGTGCCAGCCCAGGTCGGTCTGATGTGATTTTCCACCGTCCCATTGAACCTGGGCACTGATCTGTGGATTGGACGTATGTGGAAACTGCAATTATCCAAATCAATTTCAATCACCTGCCTCTCTTCTGAAGATTTTAGTAAAAAGCCACATACCTCCTAGCTGTCTTTTATCCAGGGGAACGTTTCCTATGGAAAATCCCAGTCTGTGCCCAAGTATATGGATCTCATACTGAAACCAAAGTTGTTATTATCACAGAATATGGCATTTAAACACCTACTTCCCTTAAGCTAAACAGCTGATTCATACCAGGATCTGACAATTCTGTTCTACTGGGGAGAACTCAATAACCAAAATGATAGGGCTGTTTGTAGAGGACTTTCCCAGTACAAAAGGGAGATTTGCATAGGAGGCCAATATTAGAGACCAGGCAGAGAGGGCAGAAACATTTATGCTGCCCTAGTTAGAAAAAATAAGAGGGTGGGGGCAAAGGGGAGACAAGAAGCAAGAGGAGACAGTGCAAACCCAAACTGAAACATCTGCAACAAAGCAAAGCCAGGAGAAAAACAGAGGAGACTCTGAGGTCTGGATACTAAATGAGGAAACTTCTATCAGGGAAAACTGCAAAGCTCACCATTCCCGAAGGGATTTTTTAAAAGCTTGCACTTCGCTCCGCTCAGCAGCGCTCCTGCCGCGACGGGCGAGGGGCTGCCCTGCCCGGGGGGATGCTCAGGCAGGACCCCCGGCTCGGGCTGGGCTTCGAGAGGCTCCAGCAGCCAAACCCCCGCGGGGAGCTGCGGAACAAGGGCCCCGGCTGTAGCTGGGAGCCACAAACACCGGGCACAGGCAGCAGGGAATGCCGTATCGCAGCCTGCCGGCAGATTAAACAGCCCCGAGCTGCAAGGACCAGAATGTCGGAGTGCCTTCCCCCTGGAACTGGGAGCAATCACAAATGCTAATCAACACACAGACAGGAGCCCAGCATGTCACCCGTCACGTCTCCAAAGCTCCAGGAAAACCCCCCTTTCCTCTCCTTGTATCAGAGAGGGACAGGAAGATTCCCTCATCCCCTGCATGCCTTTCCCTCCCCCTGTCCCTGGCTCAAATCATCCCTGCAAGAAGTTTCCCTCCCTGCTAACTTCTCCATTGTCTCAGATGTATTGTTTGCAAATGTTCCCTAAAAACGCTTTGTGAAGTATTCTTTATTCCTCTTTCAAGTCTTTCCACATCCCTGTGTAGCACCTGGACTTTATCTTGTTACCTGCCAGAGAGTGATAAACCTCCTGCATGCAACCCCTGACTTACCATCTAAGATAAATACAATTTGTCTTGTAGCTGTCATTTCTTTTCAAACCCTGCCTTCCACAGCTGCATTTGTAGTGGTAATAAAATTACTTTATTTGGGCTTGAAATGTGTAACTTTTAAAGAAATAAAAATCTTAAAATCCTAATCAGCAAGAGCCCCAGGACCCAGGCTGAGGTTGAGGAATGAGAGATCCTTTACCCACTTTACACCTTTACCCACTCACATTTACTAAATACCTGCATTTGGTGAAGTGCTTTGAAATTCTCTTTGCTGATTGTCTGTGGTTGCCCACTGTGGTCAGGAGGAAGAAGGAGTTAGAGCAAAGGAGGTTTAAGCTGGACACCAGGGTATTTCCTGCACACCAGGAAAGGGAGGGGTCTCCACTGCAGGTCTGTAGGAGCAGGATAGAGAAAGATATCAGGAATGGCAAATCCATAGCTGACTCTGCCTTTGGGCAGAGGTCTGGAGTAGATGACCTCCCAGTGCCTCCTAAGGATATTTTCCATAATTGAGAATTGTATGTGCCATCTGTCCATTCTGATCTACAGAGATTTACTGCTGAAAAAAAAGTTCAATACAACCAATAATTATTCCTGATACAGATGCAACCTTTGTGAAGGGAGAGGCATCTTCTGACTCCAGAATGAACTGAAGCTTTCAAAGGTTAAATCACCTTCTGTGCATCTGCCCAGACCCTCCTGCCCTTCCAAGACTGAATGCTGCCAGTTCTTCACCCCTAACAGTCCAACCCTCAATATTCAACTACAAAAGCATCTCATTAAGTGGCAGCTTCCTCAGCATTTTTGAAATGAGCAGAGGCAAGGAACTGCTGCTATTTTGTTCAAGTAGCTTCACCAAGGCTGTTCAGGTGCACTGCACAAAACCTGAAGATGGTCCATGAAGCAACCAAACCTTCTGTTCCTAAATACCAAATATCCTGATAAAAGGGAATAATCCTCCATTGGCTTGTGAGGATCTTCTCTGATTCCTTGACACACAGCTCAAGATCTCTTTCCTGGCTTTTACTTCAGAGTCCAACAAAAAATGTTTAATAGCCTATCTCCATTTTCAGCTGGAAATCACACAATAAAGAACAACCTTGGGATTTAATTACAATCCAGATCAAATGAGAAAATGCACAAGCAGAGTTGGAGTCTGTTTGAGCTGAAGACAAGGACAAACTTTGCAGGACACCAAGAGATGTTGGCACTGGCATTTGGATGGAGAACACCTCACTGCCAGATGTGCAGAACTCAGAGACTCTCCCCACACTGTGCCTTGTCCCATCTTGTGTGGGCAGAAGTGTCAAACCCCAGTGAAGAGCTGAAGCACAGTGAAAATGGTGGGAAATCTGTGAAACCTTAAGCATCCTGTACAGACAAGAAATCATACAGCCATCAGTCAGCCAGGCAGAAAGGAAGTGGTGAAGGGAGAGGCTTTCCCTTGACACAATTTGGAAAAGCAGCCAGGCTCAAAACCAAGGGGCGACCAGACCCTTCTGAGAGCCAGGACTGAAAGGAAGAGTAAAGATTCCCCCAAACCCTCTGCAGGGCTGACCTTCTCCCAGTGGTTCTTAGGAGAACTTGACCATATGGCTCTACATGAAATCCACCACTGAAGATTAACCAAAAGAGATGAAGAGCTTTCAAAAGTTGATTATATTCAAACACAATAGCAGCAGCAGCCCTCATGGAAACTTCCTATTAAAATACCAGCAAAAACAGAATTGCAAACATGGGAGACCTGGCAGAGGCTTTCCAGCTCAGACCTTTAATGCCTTTTGCATCCACTGATAGAAGGACAGATGCTAAATACATCATTATTGGGCCAACATCCCTTGATGGTACAGGGTGATGCTGATTCAATTTTTTATGTATAAAAATGGAATATACATATGGAAGGACATAGATAATATACACGTGAAAATTCCAAATGTACCACATGGCCACCATTAAAAAGGAGATCTGCTTGCCTTTTTCTTTTTTTTTTTCACACCCTGCAATAGGTCATTTTTATTTTATGTATACACATACGTGTTTGCAGTTTGTACTCACGTGTTTTCTCTACAAATTCAGAGGTTCACAGCTTTCCTGGTTAATTCAAAATTTAATCCATTTGCCACATTAGACAGGATTTCATTTCCATAGGTTTTTGTGGTGCATGATTACATTTATATTGACTTTTTTATTGAGATTCAAAATCAGGTATTTCTTCCACAGACCTAACTCAATTGAAGTATTTCTCACATCCTTGCTGGTCACTTTATCGAATCTTTTCCGACCTCCCTTGGGCAATATGCTCCATGGGTGTCTCTAACTGCAGAGGCTGACCATGCTTTCTCTCTCTCTCTCTGTTAGTTTCCCTCATGCAGAAGAATGAATTTATCAATTACTCCAGTTCTTGAGTTACATGTGCCTGAGACTTGCAAGCCTGATAAGAAACCTGAAAACAAATACATCCAAAGACCGAGTTATCTAATAGTTGGCCATCTGCTTAGGAAAATAATTTTAAGTAGTTACAGCAATTCTATTAACTATTTACCAAGTGAGTCATGTTGTTCTCTTTAAGTTAACCCTTCCTGTCTCTCAGTGGGCTCAGTGCCCCAGGCAGTTTTGAAGCCGCCTTTCCTCCTTTCAGGCTATGGCAGAGCCTGCAGTCCCCTTGCACTCGAGACCCCAAACTCTCACTGTCCAGGGCACAAAAAAGCAATAAAGCAACCGTGACTCAGACCACACAGACGACCATGCAGAAAATCTTCTCCCAGGAGCATCCCCGGCGAGGGCACCACGCACCAGCGCTGACACAGCGGGATGGGGACGCACCCCGCTGCCTCGGGCACCCCGCGGGGTCAGGGCAAAACCCTGCACCCTGTCCTGCCCCGGAGACAGCCCGCACCGTGCAGCCCGCTTGCCTGTCCTTCAGCTGCCCTCTCCCCAGCACAGGGGCACAGGCCCCTCGGGAGCGGCGGCTCCATCGCGGGGTACCAAGGCTGAGCGCTCCCGGCACAGGGAAAGGCGCTCTGCTGAGGAACTTTCAGCTGCTCGGCAGAGATAAGGCAGAGTTGGGGCTTTTGGGGGCAAGGAACGGGACAAGACCGCACAGGTTTGAAGCCATCTATTCAGTCCCTGCCCTTTTCCCTTTAACACGACTGTGAAGTGCATAGAAATCTCCTTTGAAAGCACTACAGAGAAGTTTGCAGGATGAAGGGTGCTCCTGTGGAATCACTCTTTTATGATTAAGCACAAATATCTGCTGAAGGGCCGGAGGAGGGCTGGGTGCAGGGAGGCAAAGTCCAGCACCTGATGTTTGAGGGAAGACCCGTGGAGCAAACATCTTAGAACGCGGGGGTGTGTCGAGGGACTGACAGTCGGGAATTGGCACGGACTGAAAAGCACCGGCTCCGCGGGGGAAACACCATCCGAGCCGGGGCAGGAGAAAGCGATATCGGGGTAAAATCGCCCCGTCTCGGGGCTGGGGGCTCGGCTGCACCGAGAGGGCAGCGGGCGGCCACTTTCCAAATTCGCGGGACAGGCAGAAGAGGGACCGGACGCCGCAAGGGAAACCGAGCCGCGCACGGCGGCTGCCGGGGCCGGGCACCGCCGCGCTCGGGATGCTCCAGCGGGACGAGCCCCGCATCCCGCCCCGGCCGGGAGGTCCCGCTCC
>VWYI01008026.1:1253596-1323588 GCA_013399455.1 Anthoscopus minutus | reverse complement strand
CAGCCCCGCAGCTTTACCTGGCGGCCGGCGGCGACCCGGCATGGCGGGGCTCGGTGCCAACACGGACAGCCCGGAGCAGCATCCCCGCAACGGGGCTGCAGGAGACACGGCACTTACTTGAGACTCCTCGCTTGTCGTGAGGGACCTGCAAGCGACAGCAGCGGGCTTTGACTGGGCTTGATCTGCATACAATGAAAGGAGGACAGAAAGGAGAGGAGAGGAGAGGAAAGGAGAGAAGGAAAAGGGAAAGGAAAAGAAGAGGGGAGAGGGCAGAGGGGAGGGGAGGGGAGGAGAGGAGAGGAGGGCTTTGTCACTACATTATTTTAAGCATCTACTTCTTGCCAGGCTGGAAAACCCACCCAGCGAGTTGGAGCCTGAAGCTGTACCACACAGGGCTGTGGTGGCACCGAGGGACACCGGGCTGCACACACAGAGAAACTTCACTCCCTTCCCAGCTGCCACTACCACCTACGGAAAGGAACCCTGTGCATTATCACTCTGGAAGTGTTTAAGAGTTCTCTGCAGAGATGTTGACTCTTTTACAGCAGTTTCACATTCCCACCGGGTAGGCGGCTGTGGATGCCCCCAGCACACAGCACATTTCCTGCCGGCGGTGCCCCTGGGGCTGCGCCTGTCCCCAGCCAGCTCCTGCTCTCCCGAAGGACCTGGGGACTGCCATGACTCATCTCGCAGCAATTCTGAAACAGGGAGAGAACCTCTCAAGAATTTGATCCCACTGGTCTTTGTGGGTATCTACTTAGCTTTTTAATTTCTATTTTTCAAGTTTACCTCTTAGCAAGTAAGTAATCTACGTGTTCCTATTGGGTGGACACTGCAAACAGGAAAGACCACCAGAGTGACGCCACACTTCCCACCAACTGCATGGCAGGACCCAGCCTGTGACAGACTGATCCACCTCAGTGACAGCCAGCCCAGGCCCGTCTGTGCAGGGACTGCCACAGGCTGGGTGCTTGTGTCATGCAGTGAGGTTTTATTCCAGGATTCTCCACTCCAAAAGCATTCCCACATCAGCGACACCCAGCACCACTCACCCTGCCTTCCTGGCAGCAGCAGGAACAGTGCTCTACACTTCCTTGGTGCAACAAGACAATGGGAAAGAAGGAGCAGAACTGGCACCAGCCCCTTCAGTGCCAACCTCAACATTCATGAACTTCAGAGCATTAAAAATTCAGCCCTGGCAGCACCAGCACCTGAGCTGCCCTCCCCTCCACTCTTACCCCAGTCAGGAAGACAGGCTGGGTTCATGGGCTGGCTCAGCCACACAGCTGGGAACTACAGAGTGCAGTGAAGGCTGCTCCAAACACAATGGGAATCCTCTGGGGAGAAAAAAAAAAAGTAATTTTTCCCAGGAAGTTACAGAAAAAGCTGGAGTAATTTACCACACAGTAACACGAAATGATTTTAAGGAACACATACACTGACTAGCCAAGTCAAGAGAAAAAACAGAAGTGGGAGATGAGAAAATCAGGAGTCTCATCAAAACATGCTGCATAAATGATAGATTTAGACATGCCACCTGCCTACATGATGTTTACCAGAGCTTTTTTAAAAAATGCTGACACTAGGAATGGGATACTGTTTGTGTAATGGTCTCACATCTGCCCTGTACAAGAGATAGCATTTTCCCACTCCTAGTTGATATTCCATGAAGTTTTATGCTGTGCAATTGTTTTTGAACTAGAGGGGCAAGTCAGAACCAGCTGCCTGCCAGGCCCTGCTGCATCTGCTGGGGGTTGCTCCTTTCCAGGGCAGTGTTTCCTGTATTGCAGAGACTGCCTCACTCTTTGGCCCAGATCCTCATAGCCATCCACATTACTCTCTCCTACTGAAATCAATGAAAGCTGGAAATCAAAATACTTAAGGGGCAGAGATGCAGTTTCTAAATACAGTTTTGTTCCTGAATACATTAACCCCAAAGCTATTGCAGTCAATCCCCTTTGCTGAATTGTCAGACTGGTTTATTCCAACCATTCCATCCTCAGTGTATCACCTTACAAGATTCCCAAGTCACAAATGTTGATCACCATACATTTCCTTGAAGGACCCCAAAAATGCATCATTGGGCGTTTCATTTCCCAACTGCAACTCCTTGATTTTTGCAGCTAACCAATTTTAAGAGTATTTGATGTAGACTACTTAGATTTAATTTTAAATCAGCAAGTTATAGAAGATCCAAAGCAAATGTCCAAGTACCTTCACAGGACTGGCTGATAATGGCTCCCTGACCAGCTTCTAAAGCTTCTTAGAAGTTGCTTTCCTTCCATAAAGAGATGGAACTTCTGATGCCAGAAGTACCAAACCACTGGTACCTTTCCTCACTGGCCATTCCAGTTTGGATGGCATATCAGATCCCCACTGTCACCTGCTGATTTTATTTGTGCAGCTGGGAACTTTATAGTGATCCAAGATGTTAAAATCAGTATTAACACCTCCCAGGGAAACTGGGCCAGACCCTCCCTGTCTTCTACACGCTCATTTCTCACTTCTGCACAAGTAACTGTGTTTATAATGAGCAGCTGCTGTTTTATGTCCTATTCAGCAGTTGGATAGGATAACTTCCATTACTGTAATAAGATCTGAATAGATCTGTTACCTTTCTTTTGAACTAAAAAATGAGTTGGTTTTCTAGTGGTTCCATGCCATTGTCCCTGTCAAGTATCAGACCATAATTCTTGTGCATATTCCACATGCACTGTCCTTACCTCTGGGTGTTTCTGCTTATGCCCTCCCTTACCAGTGGCCAATGACAGTAAATTGACAGTAAGGAATACAAACAGCTTTTATATTTTTTTTCTGTTTGTTGTTGTTGTGGTTTTTTGTGCGTTTTTTTTTTTTTAATAATAAATGCAGGGGTGGCAGCACCAGAGTGCAACTTGCCTTTGTCACTCTGGAGAACAAACCAGCATTACTGTGACTGCTGTGCCCAGGTAGAAGGGATGACAAGAAGAGACAGGCTGAAACCTCCTGGAAATAGCTTCCAGCACCCCCACAGCCATGGGAAGGTACTGCCACATGTTCAGAGCTGGCTCTGAGCTGAAAGGAGTCCAGGACTGCAAGGACAGAAATTAAATTTTCTGATTCTCCCATGTGGAGCCAAGAAAGGCTTTCTCATTCCTGGAAAGCAGAGCTGCAGTAACACCCTGCTCACTGAACAAGCCAAACTCCTGAGTTTTGGGCAGCTGAAAAGTAGTGATAAGAGTGCACTCCTCAGACTCAAGCAGTGAATTCTAGAAAGCCTGTGTAGAACAAGAAATGCTTCCCTTAAAAAGGTGAGATCAAATAAAAACTTCATGCTCCAGAGCTTTTGTGCAACTCACCTTTCTCTTGGCTGGCACTGCACGAGCGACACCTCGGGCACGTCAGGGATGCCCCTGGCACACAAAACAGGCTCAAAACCAAACACAACCTGCCACCCTGGGAAGCAGAAAATCATACCCAGGTATTGAGGCTTCCATGTGGAGGACCGAAAATGATCAGTTTGCCTAGTACAGAATCTGGAAGAATTAATCTTATTTTCAACAGAAAAATTATTTCTGTCTTTACTAAGAGATTAATGCTTCATCAGTTTTGAGGCTTTCTTTCTAACCAGACTGAATTATTTAATATGTGCAAAATGACATTTAAGGGATGCATATTTTGCCAAGAACATCAAACTGAGTATTGAATTAGCACACATGTTCAATGTTGTTAAACAGGACATTTAAAATGGTGTGTTCTGACTTGTACATACCCCATTCCCAAAAATACTGCCTTAATCTCCTCAAAATCAATGAAAGACACCTGGGTTAGTCTAAAAGAAAGGATAAGGGCACAGTTACTCAGGGTCCTTTGGATACACCAGCAAATCCTTCAGCAAAGACAGATATATATATATATATAAATAAAAACTTGTATGTGTGTTTGTATATATGTGAATATTTCGCTCACATTGTTCCAACATTAAATATTTGATAGCATTTTTAAAATCAACATTGGGAAAAGCTCCATTTTTCTGAAGAGTGTTGCCTTTGTTAAAGTTACACATGCAGAATTGTGCTGGCAATGCCCATGGCTAAAATCCTAATGAAGAACACTCCTGTGTCAGACCGAAGCCTTTTTGCACAAAGTGTTCAATTCCAGCACAGAGGAGTTCAGCTTTAACCAAAGGCTTAAGGAAAAGAAGCTGAAGTCAAGGTAAGGCTTGGCCTCACAGGGCAAACCATATCCCCAACACAGTCTGAATCCAGTCTGGATCAGGAACGAAGGAAGGATTTTCAGTAATTTCATTTCAGGAGTTGACCACTCTCTGTAAAAGGCACTGCCCAAACAGACTGGGGCTTTATTTCTCTCAATGCTCTTCAGCATGACAGACTATGAGATGGAATTCAATCTAAATTTAAGCACTCTCTGTAAGCTATTAATAGAAGAAAAACTGGTAGCATGAATCACCATGTGGGAGCTGCAGAGCAACAGCTAAAATATAACTTACCTTTATACAATAAATGAACTGTTGGAGTTGAAAGGCCCAGCAGAAGTCACTTGATGCTTCACTTGAACTATTCTCATTTTATTCTGAGGAGCAATGAGAGGGCAACCCTTATTTAACTCAACAAAATACACATTGTGTATAAAGCCCAGTTTTGTCACATCACAAATTGGAGACAAAAAGTGGCTGCTGACCCCAGTCCCCACCACTCCCTACTAGGGAATAGCGTGTGCTGGAAATGTTGGTGCAAAATGACACAGCTTCAGAGGTTTATAGAGCTGAGCTCATGTTTTAGCACCCCATTTCAATGCCAGCTGTACCCCTGGCCAGGAGCACAACGGCACCAAATCCTTCCTTTTACTCTTCCTCCCTGCCCAGACCCAAGTCCAGCTGTACTCACTTCTCAGAGCAGCTGTTTTGGGGGGGGATTTTTTGCAGCTCCTGAGCTGCAAAGCTGACAATGCAAAGCTGTGATTTTGCAGAGACAGCCCTGGCTCTGCCCAGTGCAGGCTGTGCCCTGGTGCAGCCCATGGACTCTGAGTGGCCCCACGGAGACACAGCCTTAACTCAGCACGGTGGCATTTTGGTGCTCTGTGGGATATTTATTTTTGAAAAATATGATATTGTCAACAGCTCAGTGAAGTTGTCTCCAGACTGTTATGTCTCCTTCTCAAGTTTCTTTCATTTTTAAGAGCTTAACTTTTGGGCTTCTGGCGTGAGGAAAGAGCCTAAAATGGTTTAAGAAAAGGACATAAACAAGGGAGTGAGCTATGCACAGCACTGGAGAGAAGCACAAATAGTGCCCCACACTATAGAATCAATGCAGATGTCTAAGAGCATAAATGTGGTGAGACACTACCGTGTCCAACCCTATTTTCATAATGAGATTAAGAAGGTTCCAAAGAACTGCAAATCCTGAAGGACAAAGAGCATTTAAGAAAAGTCGACATTGCATTTTTCAAATAGGAAATTTCATATACAGGAATTCAGTTCTACAAAAAGGGTTAAACAATGGTGAGACAGAGGAAATAGCAGACAAAGGCAAATAAAAACGCTAGCTTGGGTTAGAATTGGTGGCACCAGTCCCTCATCTGCTTCTTTAAAAATTAACAGACATTTTTTTTTGAACAAAGACTTGCATGGGAGAAGTTTCAAATCAACTCTTCTAATGGAAATGAAACTAATAAAAATATTTAATTAGACATAAATGCTCTTCTAATCTTGAGCTGCCAGGAACAGAGACACTAATTAGCCAACTTGCCCATTCAGGGTGCTGGGCTGCAGGACCAAGCAGGAATTCAGAGAAAAGGTACTGGAGCATCCTCAGTGCCATCACAACTTTCTGAGCAAATTCCAAGTAGAATTCACTCAACCTTTAGTATTGAGGATGAAAAAGACCAGCTTGAGATATGAGAACATCTCAACATGAAATGCTGGGCTCAAGGAAAGACAGTGCTGGAAAAACAACACAGGGAGCCGAGAGGGGCACAGAATTCAGCTCCCTTTTTGTTCATTTTTTAAGTTCTACCAGTAGCTGCTGGCTGTAAATAGCTTCCTAGCTAAGAAAGGAATTAACTTGCAATGATGAGTCTCTAAAATAATTGTGTGGTAATAATGCACATCTTTGTGAGCCCCTCTGATCTGTGCCCTCTGTAGAACTCTCTGCAACACACATGATTTAATCCAAGTCTCTTCTGTCAATCAAAGCAATTGTGAAACCCTTTAGCACAGTTGCTAACTTAGTTCCTCCACAGAACTTCACTGCAGAAAAAACATTACTCCAATATCAGCTTTTGTGATTTAATACAATGGAATATCATATTGGTGTTGCTTCTGAGGTATTTATTATTCCATATAGCTGCAGCTTTTCATTACAGTAAGATCTTAAAGATTAATGAACCAATTTAATATATTCTTAGACATGCTTATGGAGCTGGTTTCACATTTTAAACGAAATTTTTTAGTGACAGCTTGGAAGGCAATCCACGAAAATGGTGAGGGAATATTTCAGTGGATATGGGAAAGTTGCAGCTCTACAGACTGAGCAGACCCTGCAGTTTTAGCATCCCTCAGGCCTGGCCCATTCCTGCCCTCCAGATGCTCACTGCACATGGACAAGTCCCTCCCACGGTGCTGCCAGGCACTTGCTACAGACAGGAAAACATCTATTTTCTGACACTAGCCTACAACATTACACTTCTGAAACATTTATTTGCAAAAGAAGTATGAAAACTGAAGAACCACACTTAAAACCAGGATATAAATCCATTTTAAGAACTAAAATCAGAAACATTTTAAGAACTAAAATTTTCTTAAATCAGGCATGTTCTTAAACCACACACCTCCAGCAGCTCCAGACGCTGCAGGAAGGACTGCAAGGAGTTCTCAGGGAGAATATTTCACCTCAAGAAATGAGAAACAAGACATTTCTTGCAGAATGACATTATAAAGACTTTTCTGGATTGCTAAAAAGAATCAGAGAACACCACACAAAATCTCAAAAAAAAAGGCAGAATTAAAATATATATACTAGCCAGTGCCTTTCAAAACAATTTTTACAATAATTAGGAGCTCAATCCAAACCTCTGGATCTAATTTAATCCAGAGCACTTGAAATCAAAGTCCCAAACCAGCATTTGAAAACAGTTACCATCCAGGACAATTTGAGACCAAACCAGGTTTAGGGTGTTCTATGCTTTATTTTCACCTGGAAAATTTATGTTTAGGCTTCTGCTTTAAATTGTCTGAACTGTTCTAGAGTCTCCAACCTCTCTCCAGCCCAACCCCTATAGAGACAGAGGGGTAGTAAGCACACAATTGCCTTACTTGGGTTGGGCTAAGAACATTTAACTAATTCTAATCCTGTAATGTATTACAGAAGTTGCCTAATTCTCTGCAATTTCCTTTTCTAGAACAATACAGGATAACCAGATGCCTTAAACATGTCCTTCTTATCTGAGGTATTCACTGTCTTATCATTTCAAACCCTCTGGGGGCAGATCCTGTAGAGGCTGCTGGTATCCCAAGACAGATACGACTTCCAAAAAAATCCTGAGGTTATGTGCACACAAGCCCTTGGCAGACACTGCTCACCTCCACCACTGCTGCCTGCAGCACTCCTGAAACAACAGTGCCAGAACCAGCCTGAGAACAGCCCCTTCTGCAGGCCTGCACCCAAGAAAACAAACACACATTCTGCCATTTGCAACCTTTATTTCATGAATAATTAAGAAGAAAACATGGCAACATTGGCAAATTGAAGGCATACATACTAAATACTCATACAGAATACATTATGGAGAAAGTAAATGCCCGGGTCTTTAGTGGTCCTTGCAAACTGAAAGCATATTGGGTCCTCCAAAAGGTTTAGCTTAACACAGGCTTGCTGACTGTTCAAGTTCCAGTCATTACCAACTTGTGCCTTTCAAACCAGAAACAGGGTGAAAAACAATTGGAACACTCATTCAAACTCTTCTCAAAGCTGTATTTCTTGGCTCTAATCAGAAGCAAACAAATTTTTTTCCTCCTTGCCATTTAAATATATACACTAATACACCAGCCTAAGTATTCAAGACACAAGCACTTGTTGAAACACATTCCATGTCACTCAGAACCTGCAGGAGTACACATCTGTGCACACACATTTACACGTGTGCATGTGCACACCTGCACGTTTATGCAAAGCCTCTCTCTATGCAAGATGTGTGTGAACTATTCAAAAGGGTTCTGGAAAAAAGCAAAGTACTTGCACTTGTCTAGAAGGATTTCCAAACCCATACAGAGACTGACATACTACAGCTGTGTTTCAAGGAAGAGTAAAACCAATACAAATCAGAAAAGCTGGAAGGACAAGAAGAGCTTTTAGAATCACTGGGTTTTACATCATCTTTAAAGGCTGTGGAAAGTGAGCTTTAAATTAGCTACTTAGGAGATATCATTACTGGCTGCAGTGTCATCTCAAACAAGGTTAGTCCTTACCCAGTATAGTGCTGTGAAGTCAGACTGAGGCATCAATAAAATTCTGGTTTTTCACCAAGTCCAAAACTCATCACACTTCTGTCAGCTCTGCCTCACACCTGAACTGGAAGTACCTTCATCCAAGAGGTGGAGGGTACCAATTAATGCCCTTCTGGGTTTGATCAGGAGCTGTCCAGTATTAAATGGGATCACTGATTTATTTCAGATACACTGAACAACTCTTGATCATTACTGACCTAAAGTGAACTTACAGTCTGGAGGCAAACTAGTCAATGCCTTGTTTAGTAGTGTTATACTTTCTTCCCATTAGATAATATACAGAAAAAATATATTTCTGTTCAAAAAACCCTTCAGATATATATAAAAGTGCTACTTATAGACAGAAAAATTAACCTTACAATACACATAAAACCAAAAGTTACTATCAAATTGAAATGTTGTAAGTTACAAGGATTAATTACTTGAGTATGTTACATGTATTTGTGTCCTAGCTGAACTGATTCCCAAGTAACCATCCTAACTGAACATATGCAATAATTGGAAACCATTAAATTTCAACAATGAAACAAAACAGAAAAAATTAGAAAGAAAGAAAACAAGAGCCCCTTGCTCCCTACTTCTTGAAAGAGTTCAGAATCAAAAATGGACTATTCCATCATTGCAAGTGCAGTCCACAGTCAGGACAGGTCAGTTCAGAGCTGTGGAGCTGGGACTGCCAATGGCTCCTGTGCAGCAGGAAATGTCTGCTGGGCTCCCTTACTACATATAAATACACCAGTGATATGCAATTAAAATAATACATGGATCACTAGGGTGAAAATGCACATCACACATTGCTATGCTGGGGCAGAGCAGGTTCCAAGCCTTGACTTCCCCAAGCAACTTCCTCATATTCTAGAACTATGCAAAATACAAAAGCCTTAGAAAAGTGCAACAAAACTAGCTTTATGACATTTTTCCTTTCCATTTCCATAAATACAATCTCATAAAAATATTATTAAACAGAAGCAAACTTCCCAGTGGAGAACTAACAGGCCACATTTCAGCTTTCAGTAAATGATTTTGCCTAAACTGAAACCCCCTGAAAATAGGGGATTAAAATGAAACCAGCTTAATTGCATCAGGCTGCTGTAATATTCTGTAATAGAAGTTTGCCCTCCTGCTCTGTCTGCATCCCCAGGCTCTGCTGGGCCTGATGGAAACTTTCTGTGCAACTCTGAGGCAGACAGTGGCTTTTGGGTAAGGAATATTCCAAGCAAAAGCTACTATCAGATGTAAGGAAGTCATCTGGTATTCATAGGTTTTACTAAAGTCTCATTGGGAGGAAATAATTCTAATACCCTAGAATGAATTAACTCAAGGAGATCAGGACAGTGGCTTTGTCAATCCACTTTTTTTTTTTTTGAGCTCAAGGGTGTTGCATCCAAACAACTGGCAAGTGTAGGAAAAACATAAGGAAAAAAACCTTGTATCAATTAACAGAAATCAGAACTGTACATACCTTGATCTCTTAAGTTATTTAGCATTAATTATCCACAGCATACTTGCTACATATTCCAGATGCTTAACATCTTGGGTTAGATAATTACAGAGTGTACTACAAGACTGATTCTGAAATCAGGGAACACAACAGAAGAACCTTAGATGAAGGAGGGGCACAGAAAGCCACACAGTAATTTAAAACCCATCCAGCCACTCTCCTGTGAAAGCAGAAACACTGTTAAAGATACCTTGCTAAATAGGGACAATTAAATGTATTAAGAGATGTCTGTGTTTTGCTAGTCAACACACACTAACTTTGGAAAGCACAATGGCATGTCCAGCACTCATAGATGATGAAGACACTTTAATAGCATTTCTCACCAAGTAATTTCTCAAACTGGTTAATACTAGCTTAAAGAAAGGGATACACCATGGTAGCTTAAAGAAAGGAATTACAGAAACAGAGCTCGGCAAAACATAAAAATCAAACAGAAATAAATATTTACCAAGTCAAGGGAAGGACCACAAACAAACTATACAGTCATCTCAGTCTATACATGAACATGAGAGTTTTAAGGTCCTCTTTCTAGACCACCTCAGCATAACTCACAATAGGCACAAAGTAGCATGAAGATGTACAAATGGATTCCTTCCCAGAAGAATTTTGCCCCTTAGGAGCTCCTGTTGTGTTAGTTGCAAGTGGAAAACAAGAAGTGAAGTCACCACAGGAGTCACAGGAGCACAGTTTAAAGGTGTAACTGCATCACTTCAGCCTTTGGAAGGAACTATCACACAACACCTGAACTCCAGGCAGTGTCCTCAGACCAGGCACAGGCAGGAAAAAAAACACCCACAAGTTCTCCAAATTTCCAGCTTCCCTAAGCTGGAATAAAAATTGTGCCCTGGGCCAAAACTGTACAGAAATAGAACTGAGTGAAAGTAATCTTCTGGTGATGCAAAAGAACCCAAATGTCTGGAGTGTTGAAACTGAAAAAATAGCTAAGAACTTAACACTGAGATCAGTAATAGAAATGAGACCCCAATGTCACAGCTACACAATTCACAAGGCAGATCCTCAGCAGCTTAAACCACTGTACTGCACCATTACAGGAGGGGTTCCATTTATTTCTCCTCTTGCACCTAAAACCAGAGCATCACTGCTACCAGGGACATTAAAAGGAGTTTACACCAATAAATTAAAGCAGAGTCCATTTAGCTCTGGCAAATTAAGGGCCTTCTAAGACACGATGATGAACCTTACAGAAAACCACAAAGAGTGGAAATATTTAAAAAAATTGGAGACCAAAAATTCTCAGAAACACTACATGTAACTCAAAGAATATATTTTATGCAAGAGACACAAAAACCTACCTTTAAATCAGAATATGTCATAATTATATACTATATTCTGGATAAACTATCCACAAACACAAATTTAAAAGCGAAAATTTCACTCAGTTTTTCAGAGGCATGGGAATAAGATGTTTTTTTGTGAGGGCCAGAGATTCACAGTGGAGATACTAAATTAGTGTTTCTATTTAAACAAACAGCCAAATCAAACTGGATTAAACAAAACCAACTGGAAACCAAATCAAGTGTAAGACCCATGGAAGTGTTTCCATCCACAGGATCCAGAGGATGACACAGCTGTACCTGCATCAGGACGTCCCACAGCTCCATTCTGTTGCCCACCCTCCATCTGGCCAGGAGTAACCCCTGATATTCTACAGCACAGGCATTTGCAAGGCACATAGTAAAACATAAATGGATGATAACACATTTCCAGTACATTCAGAAATACCTTCTGGATCAAAAGGAAAGTAAATCAGCATAAACTTACACTTCACATGAACACAACAATATACTTATTCCATATCAAGAAGGGCTACTGCCATTTTTCCTCTTGAACAACTGAATGTGGTTTGAACCTTCAGAGAAAAGCACATTGTAGAGTGCAGCAGGGCATTATTTGCTTTAGATATTCCATTGTTTCATTCCTTCCACTCGGCAGCTGTGCAGCACCTCACATGTAAAGGCTCAGGACACAAAAACCTCTTCATGAAGCCCAGGTTCCCTGGGCTGAATTCACAGAGTTTTATCAGACAGATCACACCAAGAAGTTTACAGAGCTCTGAAGTTCATAACAAGATCCCTTCTATAATTACTGCTAGTTTTTCTCTCTCTCTTTCTTGAGACCAGCAGCTCGTGTTTTTAACAGAAGGGATCTGGCAATGTGATTTCTCCTTTGACAAATGGTTACACTCTTACATTGCATTTAAGGACTCTGACAACATTCCAGGTAAATGAAGATGACCACTGGACAGAAAAAAGCCAAACAAAACAGCTCAAAGCTCAAACTGCCTCACCAAAACAGGTCATGAGTGAATTTAGATCAAGAAATGCTATCCTTTTCATTAGAAAAATATATTTTTTTTAACTCTAAGGCAATGAATAAGACAATCACAGATAAGGATATCTGTTCAGAGGATAAACAGAAGGGTTTTTAAAACACTGATTGGCAAAATCTGGAATTACAATAGGAGATAGGCAGAAAGCAAGACAGCAGTAATATGTATTTCCACTAAGACTATTCTTATTGAAACTAATGAAGTAAAAAAAATTTGAAGAAATATAGAGGAGAGGAAAATGCATTTCAGACTTTTATTAAAATCTATTAATGAAGATCTTTCACTTGAAACCTCTTGCAACAATTGTCTTTAGATTACGTTGGCTCTTCAAATGTACCCATTAATAATCTGAGGGCATCTACTTCTATTTCTAAAGAGCTGTAAGAATGTTTGAGACACTGCTGCTCTGAAAACTTCTCCAAAGGCCCTCAGCACAGGTTAAATAGTTATTTTGCAAAGTTCCATAATTCTCACAGGCACATATCAGTGTAGATGTGTATTCTTATACAATGCTAGAGACAGGCTGAGTTATTACTCTTCACATGGGCTATGTTCTTCAGATGATGGGGTTTTGGATTTGGCAATACTTTTGAGTTAAATCTGTGCTTTTATACCATGAAGAAGTTTCACAGATGCCAAGCACAGTTGCATTCACTGGGTTAACACCT
This sequence comes from Anthoscopus minutus, assembly GCA_013399455.1. Classification (NCBI taxonomy): domain Eukaryota; kingdom Metazoa; phylum Chordata; class Aves; order Passeriformes; family Paridae; genus Anthoscopus; species Anthoscopus minutus. The sequence goes on along the minus strand of VWYI01008026.1, from coordinate 1,310,566 downwards.
ATGACATTCAAACTGTCCTTAACAGTCATAACAGCACCATAGAACAGATTTATTTTCTTTACAATGGGGCTACTGCTGAAAGAGCCTGTGCTTATAAATAGCAGCTGTTACAGAACTCACTGCTCAAGTTGGCTTCTGCTTAATATTAATGAGATGTTCCGTGGCTGAACTGCTGGTAAGTGTTCACAAAAGCAAGAGGCAGAAGCAATGACAGAGTGAAGCCTCCCCTCGATTTGACAAACAAGATTACAACAAACAGCTCATGACAAATGGAGCCATGACACTGTTGGGAGCCATTAACATTCCACACCAGGCCCTGAAGTGCCAGGACGTATCAACTCAATGATCGCTAAGGCACTTAAACTCTTTTGCCCAAGAGCTGCTAAATGAATTCAGGTACATTTTCAGAAAAAAAAAAAGAAGTTGAGCAGAATAAAGTTTCTCAATTCCTTCCTTGTGACAGTGAGTCATTTCCACGCAATATTTGAAACTACTGGGTGTACACACATTACATCAGTTCCTCCACAGTCCTTCCCAGAGAACATCTCACCTTCTGTCACTCAGATGAGGATGTGCAAGACCAATAAAAAACACACAGAAAACATGGCAAAGCTGGATTTTGAGACAAACTACTTCATTATTACATCTTATTGAGAGTATCTTCTCTGCCAAGGAAATTCTATCCCAGTTCCAAACTTCTACCACAGACATCCACGACGTGTGCTCGTATTGCTGTAGAGGAAAGCCGGGGTGGCTGCACAGGCAAAGGAGGAAGAGAGCAAAGAACAAGCCAGACAAGGGGTGATCACTGATTCATTTCTGTTTGAGTGGAAGCACAGGGACTTTGCACAGATTCCTTGAAGTGTAGTGTACCCTGAAAGCCAGCAGCTGCATGTGCTAGTCTTTACAATCCATAAGATAAAGATGAAAGCCACATCACTGTGACAGAGGTAGGCTTATACTGAAGCTTTAGAATGAAGACTTCTTCTGTGCCAGATTTTCCGAGGTATCAAGAGCACTTTTCCCCTCAATTTGTCATTATGGATTCAAAGCTTGTTTTCCTAGAGTATTGTGCACATTTTAAAGGATGGAAAATAGCAGTATAGGCAGTAACTAAGTTACCATTAAAGAACTCGACTGTATTGGGCTGCCATATGCTGTGGGTAGAATATTCAGAGTCTGTGGAATCAGGATGCTACAGAAAGTTCAGTAATATGATGCCATGTAATCCTTTTCCTTCTCAAAGCTTTATCTGTACATTCAGTCTCCTACATGCCAGAGGAAGCATTCATCTCACTCTCCCAGCAATGAAAGTTTCAGGAAGTCTGACTGGAAAGGCAGCACAGAAGTAGTTCAGGCTCTTTAGGCTACATAATTAATCTGAATAGCTTAATAACTTGGGTTATTCCAAGCACTGTGGCAACAAGTTCTTGCTTTTAAAGTTGTTTACATGCTTAGTAGCTGAAGCAATCTGAGGCAATCCATGCTAGTGTCACTGAAGTTTGAGGGGACTCAAATGTTGCCAGTTTTCAGTGAAATGGGGATTAGCATTTCAGTAAGATTTCCATCTGGTAGCTCATGTTGGCTGTATCCAAAGGGTCTGTCCAATGATTAGTGTTCAAGTTTCAAAGTATTTGTAAATGGCTGTAACATACAGCATGACATTCTGCCAGTCTGGACGCTCAGTTCGCACCATTTCATTGATGTCCTGTCACAGAAAACAGATTGGTCAAAATCAGGAATGAAAACCCTGAGAGCAATGTGGCAGTGTTTTCACACATTCCTGGGAATGGTAAATCTGTCAAGTTTCCACAATTTAAAGTACTGATGAAGAAAGCTCTGTTTCCTTCCATATATCTTGGTGTTACTCACAAAAAGTAATGAATAGCATATCTGTAGATAGTTCTTTTGTTGACTTAAGATTGAAATGTCAGATGCTGTGCATGCTCAATCTGTCCCCCACTGAGCACAGCTGGTACAATAGTCAGACTTTAGTGCTCACATAACCTTGCACCAGCTTTGCAAATCAACACAACCTACCCAGAAACTGTGAGCCATGGAATCAAGGCCCAGATATTAATTAAAGTTCAAAATTCCCATCAGGTTAAGCATCAATAAACCCATCTACCTTTTTCAGCACACATACAAAGCAAAACAGTGATCTAGCTCCTAGTAATTTCTGTTTATTCTAAGGCTCTGTTTCAAAGGAATCTCCAGAACTCAAAAAAGAAGTTGAGTTCTTTTAGCTGAATACCTTCTTCAGAGAATGAACAGCTTCCACTTGCATTCCACTGCTGTTTATACACAGCAGTTTTTGTGCCCTTCTTAACTCCTTAGTCATGTAATATGGATGAGAAAAAATCCACTAACCTACACATCACACACAGTGTGCATGTAGGTATGTAAACATATACTAACTTCTTAAGATGGATACAATTTGCACTTAGACTGAATTCCATTCAATTTGCCTCTTTGGAGTATCTATAATGAAGCACATCACAAAAGGAAGGGCAGACAGCAGCCATTTGGACTAAGGCTGAGTTATGCAAGAATTTCTGCAGTTATTTTCCACAATCTCATTCTTACATCAGCACTTGGTAAGAAACTTCCACAACTCAGATCAGTGCCAAAGTCAAAGTATGAAAGCCCAGGAGTTACACTGCCATTGTCAGCAAACACAATGCTGGGGGGGTAAAAGCACTGATAAGGATCAAGGAAAGTGTTATTTTTAAAAACTCTGTTGTACTGTTAGTTGCTAACTATGGCTGCTTTGTTAGAATTTAGGTTGCAAAAGTATCACTTAAATCTCATTTCTGATAATGGCCATTTCAGCTGAGTTTTTGTGGTCGCTCACAAGGGTTTGGGATATTCCCAACTCCACACCTTCAGAAACAGTCCTGTTCTAGTAAACACTCTACTATTGAAAACTAATTCTTCTACTCTAAAGTGTAAGACAATTTTTAAACAATCACTGAAAAAAACCTTACAGCTACTTGCAATGATGATAAAAGTCTAAACTTAAGAGGCAAATCTCAACTTTCACACTACACTGAGAAAATGGAACAAATTACACTGCTTGATCTCTAGATCAAGCTTTAAGCTCCAGAGCTCAAAAATGCCCAAATAATTTAGAAGTGGGTCAGAGACAGGAGAGATTTAATGGATTCTTAAAAATCATATTCTCAAATTTTTCTCAAATTCACTGCCATTATTAATATTTACTTTCATATTGGAAGATAAGTGTTGGTGAGCCTTCCTTTCAAAGTTTAACCAGTCTGTAAATCAGTCATTATTTACTGCAGTCATCTCTAGCTGAGCCCATCTGCTGCTATTTTTAAGTATAAACATAAAGATCTTCTGAGACCACAAAATAGAGTAATTTTGATTTTTATAAATGCATCGTAACTCATTCAATATGCATGTAAATCTTACCAGAGTAGATTTGATGCCAACACTTTCAGCTGCCTGAAAAGCCAAAGTGAAATTTCTTCTCTGCATGAGATATGAAAATATGTTAGAAAACAAGGAAATCCTATTTCAAACAAAACAAAATGGTCTTAGGATGCTTCAAATGGAGTGTATAATTTGACAACAGTAATTTAAAAGAGCCATAGGAATGAATGTGTTTTAATATCATACAAAAAATTATAAAAAATTTTATTAATTGCCTTTTCAGAAGATAATGCTGACTATTACTGTCAGTGAAGAACAACTGAGTTATAAAATACTAAAGAAGAGATTATTTCTTCTCTAAAAAGCATAAATTAAAAAAAATCTCTTAATGCATTAATGAAATAATCTTTTCTTTTTAGGATCTACTATCATTAATTGTACATCCTGGGCAGCAGGTAGGAACTGTGGCAGACCAGAATACACAGAGATGATTTGGAAATCCTAGTAACACTGGGGTTTTTAGAACTCAAATTAGTTCATTGGTCTTTATTAACTCTTTATTTAACTAAAGCATTGCAGTCCTGGGAATGGGATTTTTAATGTCTCACCTTGTCCTGGCTGTTCAGTTCTTGATAGGGAATATGGGCTGGGAGGTAAGTGTGGAGAACTGCACAGAAAGCCAGGCCATCATTCCAGCTGCTGCTGAAGTTTGTGATGTCAATATTCTTGAAGGGAAAAAACCAAAAGCAGTATTAAAATCATCATCTAACAATTGTTACATGCTAGCAATTCATCAATACTTCTTTTTAATACCTCCAAAGAAATAGGCAGAGAAAGTGGACAGCCAAATACCAAAGCTCTGTGGTAAGAACTGCACTACTAAGAGAGGAAAACAAAATAATATAGTGATAAGAAGGTCAGTTATTTTCTATATTAACTTCAGATAATATTAAGTTCTCACTCAAAAAAAAGTGCAAAATGTTTTCTTGAGTGTGTGTTAAAAGCTGTGAAATGTGCTAGAGAAGGTAATGGATCTGTACACCAAAGAGAAAAGGAAATGAGTCACAGATGTGTACCCCAAATCTCTGATCAATGTGCTCCTATCTCTGTTCATGTTCACTCTCTTTTCTGCTTCTACTACATTCATATCCAGACAAAATTTCTACATGATGAGGAAAGGTATTTTCTCTTTTAAACAAACCATTTCTCTATAGAAACTGATGTGAACAATATCACAAACAAAAGTTAACTTTCGTTTGGAAATAAAGATGTTCCAGCAGACTTAGTGCTGACAGTAGGAGAGAATCTTTGGGATTGAAAGTGAAATTGAAAACTGCTGTCTTGCACTCTTGATCTTTTAGTTCCCATAGGAAGCTCAGTGGCACTGGTAAATGCATCTCCTGAGACAGTATAAATTATTGTAGAGTCAGCCCAATCCAAAAGAGTTATGAACAAGATGCCTCAGTGACCTTTTAAATGACTGTATATTTGGCTGTTGGCAGTCACACAATGTTAGAGAGGCTAAGTGGATAGCAGTCAGTTTAAACTTTAATTAGGAAACAACCAGTAACAACAATATATCATATATCTTTCACACTTTCATGGAGAAATATAAATATGCTTTAAAAGCTAACTCACTTAACTGGACTCAAGGAGAAGCTTACTTAGTTTTCAAAGTTTTAACAGCAGGAACTAAAACCTCCAGTGACAGAAGTGAAGGATCACAATCACCTGAGCCAGCCTTTCACCTGACAGCAATTTAGCCATCATCATCATCAGCTGTCTTGGACAAGACACTAAACCTGGTTATTCCTAGGGCAGAAAACTCCACCCAGAGCCCGCGCTCTGCACCAGGCAATGCAGGGCACTCAGACTTCAAATGAACAACAACCACAATCTCCTCCGACAGAGGGAAAAAACAAAACCCTGGGCAATTTCTAGAAGAATGTGAGGGAAATCTTGGTTTCCTGCTCAGCTTCAGCACTTGAGCTGTGAAGTGGCCCCGTGCAGGCTGGGCTCTGGTGGCAGTGTACGTGCTGGGGCTCACAGGGCCCGCGGCCGCTCCCGCCACACGGAAACGGCGCTGGAGACCCCCGGGCTGTGGGAACAGCTCTGCACACAGCTTCCTCCAGCACAGGGCTGGGAAAATTCAACAGCAAAAGGGAAAAAAAATGAAGGGAGAGAAAAAAAAAATAATAATAAAAAAAAGCTCTCTCTTTTCTCCTCAAGAGAGACAGGAAATTGGATTTAAATTAATGCCTGGTTATAACTTTCTCAATGTTACTTAAATTAAGGAAACATATGCAATACACAGTATGAGGTTTTAAGGAAAAAAAAAAGGGAAAAATGTCAGATTGTTAAAGCAAATACGTTTCTGCATGTGTCCATTTACAGAAGTCACTTTGTGGAAAGTTCTTTGCTCCTACCCTGTACCCAGTAAGGCCTCAGGCTCACATCGGTGTCAGTAAGATGGATAAAGGCAGGGAGAGGGGCTTTTTCTCATCACAGGCATGTGTGCAAGCTGGCTATAAAAATCAGGTGTGAATGATCATGTTTGCTTTGCTGCAGAATCCACTGAGGGAGAAAAACTCAAAACTGGTCAAACTGTTGGCCAAAATGTTTTCCCTCCTTCCCTGAGATGACCAAGTGATGTGGGGAGGAGAAAGATGTACACTGGCACTGCCACAGTGAAATTACAACAAGCAAAAGTCATTTTCCCTTAAACACCACAATTGTACAAACCAAAAACTTCACTTTTGATTAGCAAGTATCCATAGAATGCTGAATTTTTAATACAAACATTGTGTGGGGAGGGAAAGAGCCACTTAAAGCACACTTATGAGTTTGGTTGGTTCTCAAACAAAACCAAACTCAGAATAACCTATTTTTCTAAATCATCTTGTAGGGTCCAGCTTTTATTATTAAGACAACAAGCAGAAAACAAACCCATCATCCAAGAATTTTAATGTATCCAGAGAAGCTGAATTAAATACAACGGAAGGAAACAATTAAAAGGGACTGGTTTCTGTTTCCAATTGCTCTAAGCATTATGAATTATGATTACCTCTCAGACTAAAAGAAGTATAATATTGGTCAGACAGTAAAAACACATCTAGAAATGGGACAGATTGTCATTTAAACTGAAAATTTAATTTTTCATGTAGGGCTTTGAGCACATAACTGGCACATTTAAATACAGCAAATTTTATTTCCTAAATGCTTTTAACTACTTGTGGTTTTTTTTGCAAAAGCTTGGTCAGTATAATGAAATCAATCTTGCATTAAGCTCTTATTTCTCAAAGAATTGATGGCAAACAGAACATCAGCCTAAAATCTCTGACATAATTTCTTCTTCGTTACTGCTTTTATTAAGTAATTGCCTCTATTAAGAGAATTCTGCTGGAATCTAATCTAGAATTATTCTTCAAGACATTTCAGACCACAAAGTATTAAAGCAACTGAAGGACATACTTTTAGATAAATTGTCAACTGAAGAATAAGCTTTTCTGGAGATAAATGAACTAGAAGGGGATTTATCATCCCTTGTTTATTAATGATTAATAGGAAGGATGGGAGTGAAGCCACCTGTAGTATTTGGGGTAGATGGTTTTTAGAAAGGCAATTCTAACAGAAGTTAAGCAACAGACCATTGTCATAAAAAGATCTGTGGAAGACACTTTCCAACCAGGAGTAAACAACAGAGTTAAAAATCTGTAAGACTTTCTGAAGACAGAACATAAAAATATAAAGTGAAAAATAGATGGTGATAGAACAACCTGGTAGATCCACAACCAAGAAGCATTTCAAGCTTGACTCCAGCCCCAACTGAACTGGAAATTCCAGAGTAGGAGCAGTCACCACAAAATGAGGATTCCTTTGAGCTCATATAGAAAAAAACTAAAACCAGTGCTCCCCATGAAACTTTCCACACTGCTTAACGGACTGGGCTCTGCATAACATCAGTCTGAGATCTCTGCAAACCCATGGCTTTTCTAAATTCACCATTTCAAAATGGTTTTAACCAGCATACTGCTAATTTTAAATTTTTCTCTATTGATTTTTGCAATAATTCTAAATGAACAGAGAGTCTTCCCAAGTCAGTAAAAATACTTTTTAAAAAAAACCCCAAGAAACAGATGTTAACTATTATAACCTAGTAATTCCTTACTTTTTTTTTTGTCCCCCCCATAAAACTTCCACAGCTAAAAGTCCCACAAACATCAAGAAATCCAACTACAGAAAACATGGTTTCTAACTTGCAGTTACAAATTAAGAACAAACTACTTTTTTAGACATATCCCCAGCTAAAATCTCCCAGAACTCTGGACATTGGAACTCCAGCAGAGGAGCATCCTGCACAGCAGCTCCTGCTCTGCACAAGGAGGAGAGATTCCCATATCCAAACTTGGTTTGGCTCTCAAAAGGGTCAGGACATGAAGAAAATAAAAACATGTGTCTATGTCTCTGTTGTATTAGTTAATAAAATAAGTGGGTTGAGAAAGCAAAACCATTAATATGATTATGTGCTATAATATATTAAAGCCTTAAAACAAGATTTGAAGTTCTAGTATACAAACCTTGGCAAGCTTCTTCCCATGGCAGAAAATTATTATTAAAATGCTTTTAAAAGCTTTTAAAGATACATCCACAAAATAAAAAGAGAATCCATTAAAGAAGATCACAAAGGTAAACTACAACAGAACTGCTATGCAGGCTCCATTGAATCAGGATTCACTGACTTTCAAATCATGGAAGAAAGCTGTGGCTGTAGGTGAGAATATACAAGACATAAAAGTATTTCTGGAATAGACTTAACAGCAGTCCCAGCTACTGCCTCTTCAATACCAGCTTAGAAAAAGGCAGTAAATGGTAAATATAGACCATCAAAACCATTAAACACTGACTGGTAATGTCTCTTTTCATACCAAACACATGTTATTTTTCAGTTTGGGCCAAAGCAGAACCATAAAAGAAGCAGCCATTCTCACAAAATCCAGTAATAGCTTCAGACACAAATGTACTTAAAGGTACAGACAGCTTCATAATTTATTCTAAATTTTGTCATAATTAAGTCTAACAAGTTGACATTTCTCTTGTATCAGAATCCAATCCAAACACAAAAAGGAAGCATGTCCTTCCATAACTCAACGATTTTTGGCTAAAGCATCAGCTTAAGCCAAGGAGAGAAGTGTTTTGGCATCCTGACTACTCTGATGAATCAACCAGACAGCACAGAATGCACACCCTGGAGTCAGTATTTGAACACAGGCTTACATAAGCACACTCATGTCCTTTTCTTGTGCATGTTTAAAATCAATGTAGTAATTTGAATGGAATATAACCTTGCTTATTACTGTTAAGTTTTAAAAAAAACCAACCTGAACCATTTTTTACTTCTAGTTTTGTTATTCTACACTTATTGCTCAAGCACAAACCAAAGCAGTGCTTGATTTCAAGGTGCATTGAGCACAGGATTCAATTTTTTGTAAGACACGTAGGTTTGACGTGCATAAGAGGTAAAACTTAGTCTTTGCAGCAAAAGTCTTTCCAGAAAGCAGCATTGCATGAAATAGAGGGCAGGTACTACAGGGCTACACTAAGTGTATCTGTACCTAGGAAGTGTGTAAAGCTTTAAGGAAAGTTTTAAAAAAACCAAAAAAACATTAGTCTAGTCTTGTTGCTATTTTGTGACAATTGCTTTTTTGTTGTCAGACTTCTGGAAGTGAATTATCTCTCAGAATGCTGACAAAAATGGAAAATAAATTGAAATACTGGTGGAGATAAGAGGGGGTAAGGATGTGTGTATCCTGTTTGTTGGTCCTCTTTTAACATGAAACATGCATGCTCACATCCTTTTTGGGACTTTTATTAGCTGGGTACACAAAATGAAAGTAGCTGTGTTCCAGCCAGGGTAAATGCTCCATAACAGCTGGAAGGGATTACTTTATGCTTTGAAGATATCTGGAATTTATGAGTTTTATGACACTGCACATATTTTAGAGGAGCCAGGAGGATTCTCTCCACTGAAAAATGCAGCACTTGGCTCTGTACTCTGCAGCAGTGTCAGCTCCTGAGCAAAGCTAACACAGATGAAATGTCAAGTATTTTGTGCCTGTTGATCTGAAAACTAAAGGAGGTTTGCTCCTCTTTTATCTAAATGCTTATCTTGAGAGCAGCTCTCCTCTCTCATGGCTTAGAGATCTGTTCAGCCCAGGATGCAAGGCAGCTCAGTAACTCAGTGTGTGCAATTGTGTCAAGACTGAACAGGCTCTGGGTGCAAGTTAATACAGAACCTGCCTCTGCCAGTCCTGCACTGACCTTCTGCAGATCACCAGTCTCCAAAAGCTGAGCTCCAAGGAGAAATCCTGTCTGCAAACAACATTCAGGCAGCATGTTAAAAGTTACAATATAGTAAGAGATGAAGTCATTCTGGTTTTTACACCAGTAATTTCTCTTATTTTCATTGCCTGTATCAACCAGATTTTTTGACTGAGTTCTTGAAAAAAACATTTGGAACACAGTTAAATATTAACAACTACATTTAAAGGTGACTATTCATTTATTCCCCTCCAAATCTACTTGACTAAATCAAGGAAAGTGTACAATGAAGTAATTTACAGGGTTTATTCCACTATAATGGACTGAAATTAAGAGCTCTACCACACGATCATATTTGAATTATTTAGCATTCACAAAGTTTCCAGCTTCTAAAGCAGAAATAAGTACGTAAGATTTTGATCAAAAGCTTGAAAGCAATTTTCTAGAAGGGATAGGAAAGCAGGAGCTATTTCTCTTCCCTTTTACTCAAGCAGACAAAAAACCCCCACCAGTTGTCCCAGACAATTCTGTAGTGCTGTATTCTCCATAAGCACCTTGTGAGTAAGGAAAACCTTTCTTTGAAACAGGACAGACTTTCATGTAGGGTTTTTTTTTGGCTGTTTTCTTCTTTACTGTTTTATTATCATTGATAAGGATAAATCAACCAGGTTAAAAACCACACCTGGTGTTTAACAGGCTGAACCACTGGCAGCTTACTTATTATAACTCTGTACACCTTCAAAAAATTTTTACAAATTAGGATTGCTATCTGGTTACTTCTGATTAATATTTGTTAGTCTTTATTAGCTACTTTCCACTATCCAGTGCAAAATGTAATGGCAGAGATGAAAAGCAAAACAATGCCAGGTGCAAAGATGTTGCTGTTAGAAATGGAGCTTTAACTCAACGTGCATGGTTCCATCTTCCCTGTGAAACACCAACAGCTGAAATAATTTTCTATAAATACCTTTCATGCATTTATGCATAAAGACCTACAGCTGTGAGACATCACCTCCAGGTGAGAGGGAGAAAATAAGACAAAAAAGTGATTACTGTTGGCAACGGATAAAGAAGGAAACACATCTTGAAAAATACTAAGTATTGGTAATTTAATATAACAGGACAAAATTAAGAAAATAATTATTCTGAAACAAAAGGCTTCTAATTCTTTCTTTTCTTTTGCTTGTTTCCAAATGATGGTTACAATCTTCCAGATCATTTTAAAACTTGTTACAGCCTCAATTTTCAAGTATCTTTCCTTTAGCCTGCCATATTTATAGCTAATATTGAACAAATTGGTAATACTGGAGAAAAATTGGTAACTGGAAAGAAGGTGATCTACTGCTCTTCCTAGAAGAAAAGGCTGGGATATTTAGGACTCCTGTTCTGTGAGGCTCCTCCAGCAGCTGGGAGACAGAGGAGGGCTGGGCAGTCAGCAGGTACCTGCAGCTCAGAAAGCTTGAGCTGGCTCTCACCCAGCTCCTAAAGCAAACAAAACAGAAGTAGTACAGAGGAAAAGTAGAAGTTCTGATGATAGGAAATGCTGGGGAGAAAAGGGAACTGTGGCAGTGTGAGACACCAGGAAGAGCTGGAGGTAAAGAGGATATCCTGTCCATGCTGGGATGACAGGGAAGGAAGAAGAGGCAAGTACCTTCAGCAAGACTGAATGAGGAAGTGAGATGTTCATTACCCTGATGCTTGTTTACAGTTTGTCACTTTTGAATACACATAGTTTTAAAATAAAATTAAAATGAAGCAGAGATTCATTGAAAATAAAAAAAGAAAAAGATCCTTATCTGTTATTGATAACATTGAGATGCCAGAAATCTGGATAAGCACTGTTCACAATGAATACAGTGCTGGGTATGTTTAAAACATTAGAACACCACCAACACGGTGTTCAACCAGAACTGAATTTCAGGAGGTGCTGAAAATAATCAAATTCTGTGCAACAAAGAAATGAAAAATGAGTGTGCCTAAAGAAAAAGCCATTCTTCTCCCAGAACTACTTCTCATAACCTCCTGATACTATCTTACAGTTACAATGAAGGCATTGCAGTGGCTCTGCAGATGCTCTGTGCTTTCTCAGTACCATGCTGCAGGTTCTGAAGCAAGTACAAAAAGTCTCAAAACCTATCCTTTTACCAGTGTTTATAAAACTCAAAGAATTAGAAGCAGCAATCTGTAGAATCAGAAGCATATTCTTGAATGTGCACACAACTACAGAGTGAAAAGTTTGGAATAATTTCTATCACTTTTCCTAACCAGATTAATGAAGCTGTCAAATTCATCTTTCATTTCAAGACAATATGGGAAAATATTTTTGCACTTAGTTTGAGGATTTATAAAGAAATATAACATCCTGCCTTTTTTAAAACGTGGGGAAGGAGAAAGGCTCTTTCCACAAAGCTGCTTATCCTCAGAAATAGCACAGTTGAGTACCAGACGTGCCACAGGAAGAGGGGGAGGGCTTATATCCCAGCCTGTCCATTGTGCTGAAGGAGGACTTTTCCTATGGATGGGTGACCATCCTGTTATGCAGCTCTCAACTTCCTCCTGCATTGTGAGGCTCAAGTCATGGAAAGAGTAAAGTTCTTAAACTGAGGATTGTGTTGGGAACTCCAAACACTTTCAATACAAGTTAACCAAACAAATACATCATGGTCAGACTATTAACATCCTGGTTTAGTTTGCTGAAGCCACTATTCTTTTGTAAAAATAACGAAATCAGGAGAATTCTGGACAGCTATCTTGTTAGCTCTTTTGGCTTCTGATAACATTTGGACCAAGTGAAAAAAAGAAGTCTGCAACCACAGTGGAAAGCCAAGTTCAAAATGCAAGACAAGGCCACCTTCACAACACAAACTATGTCCAAGAGGCTAAATGGGAGTGCATTCAAAGCTCCAAAGAAAACCTTGTGATAATTACCTACAAAAAGATAAATCTCTGAAATCTGAGAAACAGTACTCAAGCTGCATTTGGGGAAACATTAATTTAAACCTTAAGCTGATAAAGTTTCAGCTCCAGTTTCAAAAGTACAACCTGTGAAAAGCTGATTTCAAGTGCCTCATTGGGAGGGCCTTAAGAAAAAGCTGTGGAGCAAAGTGACAGAGGAGCTGCTGGTGCTGGAGCAGCACTGGGAGCACACGTTCCAAGGGGAGGGTACAGGACATGCCAGGGCACTCAGTCTATGCAGTCAGGTGTGGAGCAGCCTGGCCTGTGCCACGGGCAGGCTCCACTGCCTGGCAGCCACTGAACACGGTGTCAGCAGCTCTGCAGGTACCTGGTAGCCCTCTGTTTTCTTCTGGCACCACTTCAGCAGGGCGTTCCTCTTGGAGCCTCCATATTCTCTTGCCAGGGCAGACAAGGGATCTTTCCTCTCTTCCCTAGGAACAAGGCCAGAAGAGCTTATAACACAACAGAAAAAGGTATTGATAAAGGCTTAAATAGAAGTACAAATTCTTGGCACATTGAAAGTAGCAGGATACAGCACTTCTGACTGAAAAACAGAACACATAGGAATACCTGCAAAAGACTTTTGAGTTAGTTTGGAGTTAATTCTTTCATTAGAAAATCATCCTTCTCTTTCCTTTAAGCTTTTTTTACTAAGTCTTTTCACCTCAATCATATTTCTTTCTAAGAGCTTGAGAAATTAACCTCACAACATAGTAAGTTCCAGCCTGAACCATTAAACTAATTCAAGTGACTTTATTTAGTATTTAGAAAGAAAATAAACTGATGCTATCTCTTTTGCATCTCATGGCTGCTTACAAATGTCACCTTGAAACAACAAGTCTGCATATGAGCAGCACAGCATTATAACAGAACATTTGCCTGAGACCTGGAGTTCTCAAAAAAGAAGGGGGAGATCTATGTAGGCTGATCTGCCATTTGATGTATTAGCACAATAAAAGCAGTCAATTAATTTCAATTCCAGTTTGTCAAGCAATCTTAAGTAATTTTTTCCTTAAGAAAAGATTGGAGAAGAAAAGAATAACCTAAGTTGGCCATTTTTTCATGAGCCTTACATTAGAAGCATCTCTTTATAGGGCTTCAGAAATGAATTCTTAGATGTAAAAAATATATATTATAGAGGCTAATACTTCTTTTGTGGCCTGGTTACATAGTTCAGTATTTCTACAGATATTATAACAGTCTTTGACAAAAAGAGCAAATACTACACCATTATGGATATTAGTTACCACACATGAAGTGTGCCAGCAGTTGTTCTTGTTTTTAATAATCTCCAAAAATTAAAATAAGATAGCTATCAGTGAACTGCAAAGACTCCCCCATCTGCCATTTTTAAAAGAGTCTATCAGATGTATGCAAAGTTTTCACAGCATTCACAGAGATGCTACTCTAAGTTACTCTTTCTGCATATTTCCCAAAGGACATAGGGATTGTATACATTCGCTCCCAAATCTTCAACTCTTTGTTCTTTACAGCCCACATGGTGACTGGAAAGAGAGGTGGAATGTGGAAATACATAATATCATCAGTGGATTCTCTGCTGCAGATTTACAGGTAGCAATTCTCCAGCTCCTGCTAAGGGAAAAGAAAGCATCCAAGGAATGTGGATTTCTTCCTGTGTGTGTGCTATAAACAGAACACCAGAGACTGTTCCATGTATCAGCATCTCCTGGTCAATGCAAAAAGGAGAACGTGGCCCAACAGACAAGGAAATGTTTTAAAGCACTAATCTTAAGTATTTGCACTGCAATTTGCTTGGCCAACATATGGATGGGCAGGATCTCAAAGTTACTTAGAGGTAACAGTTGAAATATCCATGAAAATTTATGCCCAGCAGGACAGTAAACACAAAACAGTAATTGCTGTCTGTGATGCTGAGCCTTCCAACCTAACTGCTGATCTTGATTTAACACAAGTAGGAAGCCAATAATTGGGTATTTAAAATATGAAATAAATTATCTGAATAGGTCACTGTACCTAAACTTCACAGGCACCACACAGGCAGAATGATGCTTCAAGAAATTCTGTACTTCAGTTTTTAAATCAGTACAAATATCAACAACTTACACTGGTGTATTTTTTCCTTTGGTGATTGAAACAAGTAACAATGGGATTGCATATTCAATCTATAATGAGGGTTATGCAACACTATGAGAATTGAAGAATAGAGATCTAGGGCAACAATAGAACTCAAATAAAAATATCTCTCTCTCTTTACACTAAACATACTGTTTAGCCATGAGGGAGCTGTACAGCCTGTTCTCAAATTCCAGCAAGAGCACATGGTTTATATCAGGTTTTCACAGTTATGAAAACACTGCTGAAGAAAATAAATTAGCATTAAGTTGTATGGAGACAATGAGAAATGGCTTCACATACAAATCTCACATATTCAGTCAACTGTATTCCAGATCAAGGAGCTACCAAAGTTTCAACCAGAACAGGGAACAGTAAACTGCAAGTATTTGTTCTAGTGAACTACACCAATAACTGTTGATCTGACAATAACTTTCAGGAAAAAGGTAAGGGAAACAGAAAAACCTGATCATGCACCAAACTGAACTCCAGTAGCAACACTCAGAGTGGTTCCAAAGGCCACACTCAGCACCACACACCCACTGCTGCACAGCCCATTAAGGCTTTTGTAGTACTGAGCACTGCAGGCAGCAGTTGGGCAGCACAGTAATGATCCCATGGTTCTACCTGCACAGTTTCAGCCTGGAGTGCCACATTATTTGCTCCAGTCTGCAGGCTGACACCAAGACTACTCATGGTACCAGTTCAAAGTTCATACACAGGTGTTTTAGGGTTTTCTTAAAAAATTATTTCTGGAAGTACTCAGTTTAACTTTAGGTGCTAACATACACATTAAGTGCTGGTAGTAAAGTACCTACAATTCAATTTAATTTCTGCACAGTAAAAGGAGGGCAGCACTGAGGCCTTTCTCCGCTGATTCTAGGGAAATAACTTTCAAAAGCACCCACAGCTGTGAATACCTTAGAATTTTATACATATTGCAAGTGTCTCTGAACATTAAGGGTTTAATACTTCTGCTGTTCAAAAGCTTTGTCAGGAAGCTCTGTGAGAAATGGTCTTGACAGTGTTATTTAACCTTTGTCTGCCATTTTCCCAGTCTATGAAGCAGAGCTGAGGACATACTTCATTTGGATAACCTAAGGATTAAATACTTTGAAGTCCTCTGACTGATAACACAACAGAGAGGAAAAGTTTTAAATTTACCACAGACTTATCTTTTGTCTTACTAATCAAAGGAGGCTGTCTGGCCATTTGCTGCTCAGACTTGTACTATGACTCTATCTGTGGGACAAAAAACCCCAGGCCCATTCACTCATGGTTATTAAAAAGACTTTCCAGAGTCTGGGATTAAGACCTGGGCATGCTGCTTTTTGTATTCAATTGGGATTACAGAAGTTAAGGTTTATCATGGTGACCCTGGGTCCAAGCCAGTCTGCATGATCAGCTCCATGTGCTACAAGCTCACTTCCTGAATTTGGCTCCATGGAATTCTGAATTGGTATAATAATTCACTGACATGACTTAGCTGGCTTTTCTAATGGAGTATAAAGTTCTGGTATTAACTCAAATTTTAGAAAGCTTAACTTCTAGTCTAAGTTTTAAAACAAATACTGAGCTGCAGGAAAACCCTTCTGAGGCCCTTATAGATTACTGAAGATCATTACTGTGTGGGGTCTGCAGTCTCAGCACCATTATTATATACTAAAGGTGTGCAGACAGACAGATGTGAAATTAATTCCAATAAAGGATTTTTACCTTATCCTGCTTCTGGTTGTAGGGGTGACTGATGCTGTGGGAGAAGATGAGAGGGACAGCTGTGGTGAGGTGGTACCCATTGCCATGAGAGATGCTGGGGAAGCTCCATCAGGTGCACTGATGTCCCGTTTGATTTCTTCACTGCTCCTTCGAGACACTAAGGGGGGAATTGCCCATGCATTTATCATGTGCAAACATAAAAACTTTCAAACTTGCTCTCATACAAGCACTAGTTCAGAAACCAAGCATAGAAACCTGTATCTAATAGTAAGTGTCAACATTCTTCTTGATACTTTCCACTTTGGAAATATGAAGGATTTAGACTGCACTGGAAACATTTATGATCAAGCCTGTATTTTGAAGCAAAAGTTTGATGGATGTATCTTAATGGAATATCACTACTTCCAATTGAAGGATTTAATGAATGAGAAGCTATTTTAACATCAAAGCATTTATTTTCCTCTAGTCCATATAGTTACACTATGAAGCTTCCAGTAGTTAAGGAATAAGAAAATCAAATCAACTTAGAGATGACAGCTGTTTTCTCTCCACTTAATTTTAATGAAGAATTGGCATGTATGTGATGCTCTGGACATTAATTAAATGTCATGAGCAAGAATATCAAATGTTGACTTGAGACCAGTCAGCCACATTCCACAGAGCTTGCTTCATTTTATCAAAGGAAATTATTTTTCTTTCAAATGAAAGTACAAGCATTGTACTCTATAAAACCAAATTTGGAATTGTTACATGTTCTCTATATGGAAGAGTTTCCAGTATGAGGTTTGCCTTTATACTTAAATAGTCACCATTGTTCATATTTGTGCAAATCAACGATTCAACTCTCTACATAAACGAGAGACTTATTTTCTAATGACCTGGGGACAAGTACATTAATTCACAAATACCAGGCACAAGAAGTTTGAGTTCTTAAGACAAACAAAAATGAAATAAAACTTGTAGGCATTTATTTAAATACAGTTTTTTTTAAAAAAAATATTGATCTAAAATCAATTCTGCCTAGATTATACAAAGCATCATTTTCACAGTATCATACTATTTGTGCTATAATTCATAAAGATTTGCTTTTAGAAGCTCCTGCTGATGTTGAGACATCAGTATATACAGCTTGATAGTAAACTAACACTCTGCATAAACTTGCATTTAGCAAGTCTGGTTTTTTTTTTAAATGCAAAGCTACCATCAAATGTCCAGTAATTACCATCAGCAACACTGAAGAATATCTGTGGGTTATGCCAGTCACAAAGCAGACCTCTAAGTACTTGGCTGAAATGAGAGCTCCTAATTTTCCTGATCACCTAAACCCTGGGGCATTACCTGAAATGGATTTGGCACTTTCCATAGCAGGGACTCTTGGCAGAGACGCCGGCCGGCTGGTGGAGGATGTTCTCAACAAATGCTCTGGACAAAGAAAGAGGAGGGAGGTCATCATTACTGAAGATTCCAGTCAAATGGAAGATATTCAGGTCTGAGTCACAAATATTGGCCACCAGTGCCCGAGTTTGGCTGTTTTAGGGAGGGCAGTTGATTCATCTGGAAGATAGAGAAGCCCTAAAATTGCCCATTGCCAAGGAAGTTCACTAGGAATGCACCATGAGCACCTTCATCCTTTTGCCCTAAAGTCTCTTGCTAATCCACTTGCCCTGATCATAAAAAAATTCATAAACCAAAAGGCTGACAAAGGAACCCACATTCAACACATGGCCAAAAATATTCAATATGCCCTTCACAATGTTTAATGGTAAAGCAGATTGCTTTGTCCCTCGGGTGATTTATTTTTCCTCCTCTCTGGTTTGTTGGATTAACATTTTTTGGGCTTTGGGGTTTTTTTTCATCTTATAACTAAATAAAACAACATATTTTTTCCTTTCTTCCTCCATTCAGTGGAGTCTAAAAGGTGCCTTTACATATCTGCCTTTGCGTATTGCAAGATTAGTTCTGCCTAACACCAATGAATAAAAAAAAAATTACAAAAAAAATTAATTTTCTATAGCAACAAATCAGAGCTATTTCCTATTATGAAATGTTCCTTCAAGTAAAAACTGCAAACAAAACATTTACATACTCCTACACAGAAACACTTCGAAGACAGCAATTTGAATGTAAAACCTCATGGCAACAAGAATTAAGAAAAGTGAAACCTCATTTATTAGTTCAAAATGTGACATAAGAAACATACATTGCTGGAGAGATATATTAAAAATATATCTGTATGGTTATAAACAGGAATTCTGTCTGGCATCCTCACTACTGGAACACAATCCTGCTCCTGCATTCACTGATTTGAAAAAACCCACAAAAGCCATGTAAAACATACCATTCATTTTGAGTTTAAGCTTATGTCTAACCCTGAACTCTGTAACAATTAAAGAATCCTGTATTATCTTCTTGGAAAGGCATTTCAATATTCCTAAAAATATCAAAGTTTCTAAAATTAAAACTGCAGCTGCATTGTACAAATAGCCTCAATATGGATTCAACAAAAGCAAGAAGGAAATCTGGCATATACAGACTATTATGAAGTGCTACAGAAAAAAAAAACCCAGTCCTTTAGAAAACATCAGACCTCAGGAATACCAAATTGAGAGGAAATATTCAGCCTGGAGTCATATGGGGATTATCTTGAGAAACATCTACACACAAAAAGCCCCTAAAGCAGGCATAAATCAGAGAGCTACACCCAACACATGATAGCCATTCATTCTCACAGGAAGAACACATTGTGAACAGTGTTTTGAGAGACAAAACAAAGTTCACAGAACAGGGGAATATTGGGAAATAGATAAATCAACATTCAATTCAATTCAATTTTTCATCTGGATCCTGAAGGTTCAATACTTAAGTTCATTTTATTATCCACATGCAATACAATGCCAACCATCCTTGTTTAGTTTTGAGGGGTGTTAAAAAACCCACAACCACACAAATATTGTAACCCCAGAGGTGGGGCTTTTTAATAACTGGGACAGCTGCAAGATATGCCCCTGAAATTATCTTATCTTGATTTTACAAGTGATTTTAGTTAAAGGACACACTAAAACTCATCAGAATAGTACCAAGTTATCAGCATGCAATTGTGGTTCTGTTGGAAATTCAAAAAAGCATCATTAGGTTACACCACCACATCTGATGAAACACAAGTAAAAACAACTTAAACATGAGACAATCCATGATTCTATTAAGATATTTTGATAATAAAAAGTATGTAACATGATAATGCTTTGGACACTAAATAATTTTTAAAAACCTATCAATAGCAGTGCTAAAACCAAATTTTAAATGAACTAGAATCAGTACCTTGAACAGGAATTTCTGCATAGCTTGGTCTTTTGTCTGTCAGTGTAGCAAGGGGTTTTGAAGATGAGATTGGCCCACTTATGGAATGCCTCTGAAATGGAAAAATATTTGTGTCAGACATAACTGGAAGGTAAGAAAACGTGGAATTTCAGAATCAGCTTTAGAAATTCAGATATGACATTATTACTAATTTTAAATAGCTACAAAAATAAAGGAACCTTTGAAAATTTTTCCTTCTTTACTTTTGCCAATCTGACTATGCCTTGGATCCTGTAACATTTACTTCTTTAAACTGAGACCTGTCACTCAGACCAATGTTAAAAATTAAGGCTGTGAATGGTCTTGCAGTTTTTGTATTAATTCTCACCTCCATTTATATTTTGTTTGAACAAATCTTGATGTGTTTATTTAAACCAAGAGAACCCCCTACATAAAGCCAAGGTTTTAGTGCATGATTTGTGTTATTAACATAAGCCTTTACAGCTTTGTGCCTCTTCCTGGCAAGTTGGGAGAATGTTATAATGGGTACAGTGACCCAAAGTACTCTTTGCTAAGAAAAACACAACTGAAAAAAATGGGGTTTATTCAGAATGTCAAGAGCTTTTGTTCCCACATATTTAACAGAGATGCTCTGGGAACAAATGTAGAGACACATTTTAGTATTTGTCAAAGATGTAATAAAACACTTTTTTTCTTTTTTGCATTCTCAGGTCACTTTAATTTCTGTTATCCTCTAAAGAGCTATGAATTGAGCATTTTGTTTTCAAGTTTTATATAAATATTTAGCAATATATGGCTTTTAGCAAGCACATGATCACAGCTGTGTTAAGACTTGTACATACAATTCAGTAAGCACTGAATAGGACTAAAATAAGCATTCTAGTCTCACACAGTGAAGTGTACAAAGCAATAATTACCCTCATAGTTACTGAAACAGATTCAGTTGCTGAAGACTCATGGAGGATCGCCCACAATTATTTCAAATTAATCATTTCAAAGAGCCTACTGCAAATTATAGTTCATTCTTTATTCACCCTGTCCTTTCTATTAGATTCCAATATTTAATCATAATCAGTCCACTAATGTGTTTATCCTGAAAACTCTTTCAGGTCTCCATCTGGCCCAAGGTTAAATTAGTCTTATCTTCATAAAATACTAAAGGTCAGGTGTTTCTCATGTCAAATTGTGTAGGCAAGACAGACAAATCCAGAATTGTGATTAAAACAAGTTAACAGTATATATTTTACATATATTCCCATAGCACAGGCAGGATTACAGGGCTACTTATTCATCAGTTAGAGTCAAACTACAGTTATGCATTTGTGCTAGAAATCAAATGGAGAGAACAAATGCCAATGTACAGCACGAAGAATTTCATGACTTCATAGATCCAATGTGCTGCACATACATGACAAAGATTATACCTTTAAATGTGCAGGTGACTGTGAGCCATGCACAGAAATGCCCACAACAGCTTCATCTAAGAGCTGGTATTTCACACTTACATCGCCTACTTAGAAAACCAGAAACATTTCCTAACTAAAGGACAAGAATTGTACCAAAGTGAGCCATTTCACTGCACCTCCCCACACCAGGAAACAGCTAAAATAGATAATGAGGCTAAAATAAAAATATTTAATTTTGGTCAGCTTTAGGACTGGAATTACAGAGACAGGAGAGTACAGAGTTTCAGCCAAGAAGCACAGGTAGGTAGAGAACTGGATAGCCATATACCTTTATCCCTTAAAAACAAACATCCTTTATGGATATTGTCAGAAAGTGGCTGCATCACTCAGCTGATAACTTGCTGCATATCAGTCCTGCCTCTTTGCAATAAAACAAACTGGTTGTCTCTTGCTTAGTTCCTTACTCCACATCTCACAGCTACCAGCAGGAACACAGTGACTGATGCACTGCAAACCAGAGGAACATGGACCAACTAACAGTTACCTATTTTCACCTGCCTTCACCCACACAGCAGCACACAGGTGTCTGGGGGATGCTTTAAGTTTGAAATAGAACTACGCAGGATGAACTGAACACTTGAAATGTTTGGCTTCTGACTTGTCATCCTTTGTGTCTGCTGTCAGCTATGGAAGGAACCACAACCATCACCACTACCCAGGTATCTCTCCCCAATCTCTTTGCACTTCATGCCAGTGCACCTACACATGGACCTGCAGAACAAACACAGTTTTTCACACACTGACTAGTTAAGATATAAGAAGCCTTTGACACTAAACTTGGACCCTGGAAGTTTATATGCTCAAAGCAAACCAGGACATTCAATGGTAACTTGTAAATATGAAACCACCTCTGTTTCAGAGCGTCCTCCAGCTACAAAACAGAGAAAGAAAGTACCCAGGGAAAGCAGCAGATACCCTCCTTTGTCCCTATATTCCTCCCTAGGCATCTGCTTTGGTCACTCCCAGTGGCATACCAGTCCAGCTAAGCTTTGGGCTAACCCAGTGGGGCTGTTTTCACATTCTGAAGAGCATTCTCTTCATACTTCTCTTCCTAAATTGTTCTGCAGTACTGCTAAGAGCCATAGTAAAACACAGCTATGTCCCACTGCAGGC
This sequence comes from Anthoscopus minutus, assembly GCA_013399455.1. Lineage (NCBI taxonomy): Eukaryota > Metazoa > Chordata > Aves > Passeriformes > Paridae > Anthoscopus > Anthoscopus minutus. Next base: position 1,288,193 of record VWYI01008026.1, on the reverse strand, counting down.
TTGGACCTGAAGCCAGAAAAAGTCTTGCTTGTTTGTTTTGAGTTGCAAAATATATCCAAGAATCTATCTCATTATACATACACACACAGCTACAAAGAAAAACAAACCAAGCAAAAAAACCTCTTCAAGATTGAGGAAATTCATTACACAGTCCAAAGACAAAGCACATGGCTGATGCATGTTTTTTGCAATCAATCCATCTTATGGAAGTATCAACACTGTGCCAGTTTCTCAGTAGATGCTCATATAAATATTTCCCCTGTGACTGCATTTAAAAGCAACCAAAATTAATGATAATAAATGCTGCAACACCCATATAAAGATCCATCTTTCCTCAAAGACCTTAAACCATAGATGACTTCTGTAAGGTGAGAGCCAATAGGTCAGCTCACATTTTGATTACTTAAAATCTTTAAATTGCTAGAGAGGACAAACAAAAATGTTTTAAAAAATACATAGAACACAACAGTAGAAAATGAGGCAGCAATATGAAAATAAAGAAAACTCAATCCCCTTCTCTCTTGAGCAGAAAATATTCACATAACTGAGGTCATGAAATCCAATTGCCTTCTGGATAATTACAAGTACTTTGAAGAAAACCACCTATCTTCAGAAAGACAATAGAAGCTGTTTTCATTTACACACCCTCCCCTTTGTTTTTCAGGCAATGTTTCCCACTAATGAGTATCCAGCTGTTAATGACTTGGGTCCACACCAGAGGCTGAATTCAAAATTCAAATAATTCTGGCAGATCAAGAACATCAAACAAGAGCTGTAAACCTGAGCAGCTTTGCAGTATTCTAAGAGATTACTTTGGTTCATGGTTAATTTACAGGTAAATAAAGTGAGGTAAGCCTTAGGCTTCACCAAAAAGTCTTCTGTCTGCCAAAGGTCTGGTTCAGCCCTTTGAAACATGACATTAAGTCTGCCTCCTCCTACAAGAGTGCAGAAATAAACAGAAATATAAAGACAGATCAATAGGAACAAAGCATCTGTCAGCGAACTCGTCACATTTAACTAATTTAGAAAACTGCTGTCAAGAGTGACTGAACCACAAGAAGTAGCAGAAGCTCTCCCAAAAAAACATTTAATTCTTTTTCTTTGCTTTAAGGCTATCTATTTGTTTCATGAAATTCACTCTTAAATGAATAAAAGCTGCTGTAGTCTGAGAACAGAAGAACAGTCAGTCTGTTCCAGGTATTGTTCCTTGAGGACTAAAAGCTAATATGGCTATAGAGTCTCCTCAGTTCAGGCAGAGAGAAACTATTACCAAATCATTACGCCGACCTACACTGAAAATCAAGTTTTGGGACTTTTGGTTAGCAATATCTTGAAGGCAACTGGAGAATTATGGATATTAAAGGAGTAAAATAAAGTACATTCTTTGATTTTTCTTTATTAATCTGGTCCCATCAGTTTTGTCTTTAAGCCTGTTGGCTTCTGCCAAAATGTCACTTCACACAGCGAGTGAGATAATAAAACCAGCAAAGATCTACAAAGCTGAACATCAGAGTCCTGACAATGCCATCTCAGTGCACCAAGGCTGCTGCAGCAGCTGAGAAAAAGGACAAAGCTTCAGAGGGGACAGCACAAAATACACAGCACCATCACCCACTGGCCAAACTCTGTCAATGCAAAATGAACAAAGATCAGAAATTTGCAATTATTTCAATCCTCCCTCTCAGGCCTGCATTGAACCAAACATTTACACTGATGATTGCTGACAGATTCTGCACAGACCTTACTCCACTGCCACGGGGGATTATTGCTGTTTCCCTGCCAGGCACAGGACTAAGAACTGACAAACAGCAACTTTGAAACTAAAGAATGCAAATAAAGTCTTCCTCTCATGCTTTTTAACAGCACAGGAATAGCTATGCTTGTGAATATTTAACAAGAACTTCCAAATTTCCAACGTGGTTCTCAGTGAAAGACTTGTTAGACTGAACAGTTTAGTAATTACTTACTTAAAGCAACATTTTATCATTATTTCCCCAGCCAGTCAGCCAATATTTGTATGTTACCACCTGTAGTTTCACAATCTTTTTCACAGGGAAGGATTAAGTGTAGTCAGTCATAAAACACCCACCTGCATTGGGGATACAGCAGCAGCTGGGGGAGTTTTCATGGGACTTGGGCTCAGAGGAGTGCGAGGAATTGTGGCAGCAGCAGGGCTTGGAACTAGGAGGAACATGGAAAGGAAGCCATGGTGAGCATGACACTGTTCTGCAGTGCAACAGGAGACTGCTAAAGCCAGCCCTCACCTTGTACTTTACATTACAAGTTCTACCAGATCACACTCTCAGAATTTCAATTAGCAATTGACTGAAAAGTCATTTGAAAGTATGCCTACACATTTACTCCCCTGCAATTACCTTCATTTGCTGTCTTTCTATCATCCATGGTAAAAGCCTGAGTTTGCTGGGGGTGGACAAGGCTAAGGTGCAGGATACTATTACCTTGGCAGATGTAAATCATAGCATTACCAGTTCTCTGATCTTCAGACAATTAGAGAGATAGCAGCAGGTTCCTGGCTCTGCCAGTAATACAAGAAAGATTAACTATATCATCTGCTTCTCCTTTTTAGTTTCTAATCAAAGTCCACGAGCACTAGATTATTATACACCTTAAATTTTGGGATTAAACAAGTAGCATTTTTAGAAAGGCATGAAAACAGAAAAATTCTAAATTGGTGAATCAGTGATCTGATGATTTAACAACATGATTAGACATGAATGCCGAGGTAGAAGACAGATATCAGCTTGAAATAAAAGATTCCAAAGAAGGGAGAAGGGATTTATAATTTAACTAAACTCTGACAAGAAAGCACCTTCTTCCAGTAACACACTAAAAAAACCTTCTAAATTAACACTAGAAAAGTAAAAAAATTGTAAACACCTAGGAACAAAATGAGCAAGCACAGAAATAGAAGCATTTAGAGAATGGTTAAGTAACAGAGATGGTTTGCATCTTAAACTTCCTGGTTCTAAGCAGTGAAAAGCAGCTTTGCTGGGGACAGCACTGTACTGTCTCCACTAACTTTGCTTCAGACCAAGCCTTTTCACATGAGACTTAAGGTGACTTTGTTGGACATCAAAGTCAAAACTCAAAGACCTGGCTAGGGAAATATTTTAATCCATACAAGGTGTCATATGCACTTAGAGGTGAAACTCAAGTGTTTCTCATTTCAGAAAAATTACTTGGACTCCTTTTTCTGGTCACCTATAGAGAAGACCACTTCTTCCCACAATCTGAATCACAGTAAAGTCTGTTGTCTCAAAAGTAAGACTCCTTTCATTTTAGAAAATATCTCCTATATCTTTCAATAGGTGATAGGCTGGATTTTACTTTTAACTACCTCTAAGATATGTTATTAAAAGAAATAAACTCAACTCTAGCTATTACATGGCTTTTAAAATGCTTAATTTGGTACATTAAGTTCACATTTTAATAATCAGGCTGAAATCAGCTGTGCTCCCAGCTATAATTATGTGTGTCATATGTGTTTATGTATTTCTAATATACAGGAGCACTGAATCAAAGCATCCAGCATATGAGTCACTGGCAATGCGACAGCAAAGAGAAAAATAAAGACAAGACAAAAAAAGGGATGCTTGCATTTAACTGCAGTGAACAATCTGTTCTGCAATCCAGTTTGGCTTGGTTGCTTTCAGCCATCACTTGGAGGTCATGACAGGATAAAGCAGTTTGCTCTGTGTTAGCTGAGCCATCAGGGATGGCCACAGCACAGAGGGGCAGCGTGGTGCAGCTGCTGCCCTGCCTGCTGGGACTCACCTTGGGAGGAGGCACTGTCAAAGGACTTGATGAGCGTTTTCACAGTGGGAGTTGGCTCTGAGGATGTGGAGGATCTGCGGCTCAGGCCCATTCCTTGTCTCAGAGCTGCCAAATCTCTCTCTACTGCATTCATGTAATTGTACACTCGACCACGTTCTTCTTCCTGCCTAAAGTCAATGTGCTGCTCATGTAGGGTATTTAAAAAACATTTTAACATGCAAAGTCTTAAAAAAAAAAAATCAATGCAAATTGAAGCTGAATTAAAATCTATGGTCGAATGGGTCATTACACTAGCCTAGTTTTCTTTCCACTGAGATTCAGAAGCAGGTTATCAACCCAAATTAACACTAAGTTATTACTATTTGTCAGCAACAGAGCTCAGCATCTGGTAAAAAGGTCTATCAAATCAATATTTAATATAAGGCTTAATTCCTGCTCCTATCTCAAACATGGATGGAAAAAATTGAGACTTAAGGATTTCACCATTCCACATGAAAATAATCATCTCAGAAGGGAGATTTTTTTTCCATCTGAACAAATGGAAAACAATTGAATATTAAGGAGGTAAGAGTATATTTCTGGTATACATTTTTAGGCAGCATCAGCTTTTCCCCAAGTTTCACAGTCTGTGCTGTGCTGTTTCCTATCTTACTAGATGCTGGGCTAAATGTAATGTAAATCTTACCAAATTCCCATCCATGCAGAAAACAATTGTTTTATATATACACATCACAAGCATCATTACTATAAGCTATACACATATCTGACCCCTAGAGACAATGCAGTCAGGATTCAAATGGTGCTGTCCAAGATGTTCCTATCTGAGGACTTCAATATTTCTGAAAGACATATAACTCAGTTTCTAAATATCTGGAGCACCTAACTCAAGCCACAATACATCACAATTTGGATTATTTTTGTTTTTATATAGAAAGCACCTCTAATTGTCAGTGGAAAGAAAACAGTCTAAGTTACATGCAGAACTAGATGAAGGTTTCTTCCCAGGTAAAAACCCAGCTGTGTTTTTAACCACACCAAAAGCCTTGGCCGCTAATGAGAAATATTAATGATGGTACAGAAAAGCCAACACTACTTGTTTTTCACACTGTGGGAAGTGAAATCATTTTCAGCTGTTAAACTGGAAAAATCCTCCACTTCAACCTGGTTTTGTAAAACCCTGGGTGGATTAAGTACACAGCATAAAGAAACTAATACTGCTGTTCTAAGTGTACCTACTTTGACTGCTGAAAGTGGCATAAAGCAGCTTGCTGAAATACAGATCCTCACAGTGACAGGATTTACAAACATCAAGAGGCTCAATAATTAACAAACTGGATTTCCAAAACTGCACCTCCCCTGCAGAAGAGACCATACATCCCTGTTGCCATCTGCATACTTGCGTGACTTTATCTCCTCCAGCTCCTTAGTGAGCTTCTCATTTTTCTCCTGCGCTTCGTGCAATCTGCGCTTCAGGTCCCCGATCTCCTCCTGGGCCTCGGACTTGATATCATTGGCAATAACCACTGCAGTCTGCAGGTCTGCCTGGAACTGACGCCATTCTGCTGACTCCTCCTGGAAGCATGGATTTGGAAATGAAAATTAAAAGTAGTCTGCATTATTGCTAGTTTTCCTGTGCTGTTAAAGTGATTTACAGGAATGACAGAGGCGCTTGTCCAGTGTTAGCCACAACCCAGCTCACATGTTAAATTGAAGAGGTTTTGCTGGAAGTAACTAGAATTTGAAAGTCATGAATAGACAATTAAAATGGTCAAAGTGGAGGAGAAAAATATTTTTAAGTAATATTTTAAATTGTTATTAAACTCCACATCAAAATACATAGGAACATTTTCTCCTAAGCCAAACATCATATCTTTGTGACACTGAGAAATTTTTAGCATTGTTTAGTGTCTGTAGGTTAGTAAATATATTCCCAAGCTGCCTGTCTTTCAGAAATAATTATTTTATTGCCATTGTATCTAATGATACTATCTTTTCACAGTTTCATATGCTGGTCTTAGGACATTCTAAGTTTAAAATTTATTGACTTTCTTGGTTTTTACCTACCCGGAGTCTCCTGTGAAGATTCTTGATCTCTCTTTCCATGTCATGCTTTTGATCCTGAAGTTTTTTAACTGTATCTGGAAAAAAGGTTAAATTTCCCTGTAAGATCTTAGTCAGGGATTTATTTACTTAAAAATGAGTAACTGAAAAGACCTGCAAATGTTTTTGAATACTTACTCAGAGAAGACATTTTTATAACCAAAGACATCTGAAGAAACATAACATGAGCGGGAATAATTTGCCAGAGGGTGTTAATAGGTACACACTCCCTGTGACTGGTAAGGGGATCAGCATAAGTAAATTCAATTCTTATACAAATCCCAAATCCCAGCAATAAAATGACAAAGCAACAACAAAGAGCAAGTAAACAAGGTAGGCAATTTAACATGAAAGGATCCTAAAAACATGGTTGTCTGAGGGTTTCCCCCCCTCAAAGTTAAGCTGCAGCTACATGAAGCTTTTTGATTCACAGTTTAATTCCTGCCACAAAGCAGCTGACATAACACTCCCAGCCATGCCTTCCATAGGGATCAAACTGAACTCATGTCCCCAAGAATCTGACATTCTTGTCTATCAAGCTACTATTTGAGGTCAAAGCAAACTATATTTACAGCAAAAGGCCAAACAGTCTGTGAGCTCATGTTATGAGAGGGATGGTCCCTAAATCTGTCAGCAGCGACACAGAAGGGTTCACAGCCCGATCTCAGCAGCTCCTGGGTGGCGTCTGGCAGACTGGCTACTGCAATTATTATTCATTTGTGACTTTATTCAATACACAAGGACAATGTAATTGATTCCTCCATTCTTAAAACTAAGCAACTAATGAAGAACAACACAGTGTAAATTTCTAATCAGTGTGTCACTTCACTGATCCTTGGATTCTAGGATGTTTTCTTTTTATAGCATTGTGTGACTGTAAAAATTGCAAAAATGATGGAGGAATTGACTAAATGCATTTTGTTGTTCAGGTTCATTATACCAACACCTGCTGGAAACAAATATTTTTCCTATATATTAGCAATGCTCTTTCCACAACATGACTGAAGGTGCCTAACACGTGTAGGCTGTTCAATACACAAAACCTTCCTCAACAGTCCCAAGTAAGAGAGACTTTTTAAGTCAAAGTTAATTTCTTTACAAGAATCATATAAACTTCAGCTGCCCTGAAAACATGATAACCTTTCAAACTTGGAAAAGTTGGAACATTAAAAATAGACAGATAATTCTGTATTTATCTCCTCCTTTAAGACTGCCCATTTTAAGTTGCACCCAGCTGATATTTAAGCTTTGAAGATAAGCCTACAGGGTGGGCCACTCATATCTAATGCCACCATGATACTTAAGCAAAGCCCTCTAATTTTTAGCTTGTCTCTTTATACACAACTTGTTTGAGCTAAATTCAGAACCAGGAGGCCAGCTTTAGGTCAAAGTTATAAAACTTGCTCCCCCCACCTTTTCTTTTAAATACATTTTGGAACAAATCAAGTCAATGTTAATTTTCACTTTTAAAACAGTTCAAAGAAAAAATGTATCTAAAAAAAAATTGCAGTATTACTATAAGCAAGCCATCTAAAAACAACCAGAAATAAGAAACCATAAATGTACCCACAGTTAAAGCTTGTTTAGTGCCATTGTTTTGAGCTTCTGTGAGTTATGAAACGCACCATTAAATTTTAGTGTATTTATGCTTTGAAGTAAAACACAATGGTCTGCATATTCTGCAGGTACCATAAATAATACAGAGCAGTTTACAGCAGTTGTTGGAAACAGTGCTCTCTCTCCTCCTCAATCAACCAAGGAGATTAAAAATGTCCCCCACCAAATAGCAACTGAATTTGAAATGCAATGAAAAATTCTGACTAATGTAAGTGATTTCACCTCTTCCACCAGCTGTGGTCTGAAAATGCAAGTAGTCAGAATAGGTGGAAGCTGCCATATGGGATCTTTCCCTTCTGCATCCTTGCAAACTCCACATTATTCTCTAACACACATGAACCCTTTCCACCTTCATGTGCCTGAATTTTCAGTATGGTAGGACAGGTACTTCTACTATTATCCAGCCTCTTTCTTTTAAGGATCACAGACAACAAAGAGAGATAAAAGAAAAGTAACTACATGTAGGGTAAATGAGGAACAAGGAGACTCCCCTGATGAATGAATAGGATAATCAAAAATGGCATATCATCAAGCTTGTGTTTTACTGCAGGATCCAATTACACCTACATTTCACAAAATGATATTGATTTAAGCCACAGTTTAACAAAGCCTTGCCTCTACCTAAGAGGCAGAAAAAAAAAGATTATGGGACATGCTGACTACAAATGGTAAAGAAAACCTTTACAACTAGGGCTGAGGGTGGGAGGAAGAGTTTTGTAAGGCTACCAGAGAAAAGGTATCATGATGTTCTGTATTTGCTATTTTTACTAATTACAATGTAACTACCAGTTAGAATTTATCACTATGAAATAAAAATGAGTATCAACATTCAATTGTTTAATTTTAATAGTTTCTGGGGAAAAAATAAAGGAAAAACTAATAATAATATTCAGACACATGCAGTAGTTTCAGAACAAATGACATGACAATTCCTGGGAAGGGACACTAAAAAAAAAATTTCCGACACAGGCAATTCCACAATGGACCCTCTAACAGTTCTTGTACTGGTTACACAGGCATGCCTTATACTGGGAAAGCATTCTTGAATTCACAAATACACAGGGTAGTAAAAGAGCTGCAGTTTCCTTCTGCAAGGAAGAGGCACTGGGTATAAACACCAAAGCTCAGGCAATCTTGCTTTTGAGCTGATCATGTCAGACAATATGTCTCTACAACAAGAAAGGTGACTTTTTAAGGGTCCAACATTAGCAAAAAAAAAGTACTAAAAATGTAAAAAAAAAAAGTACAAAAAACCCTATCCTATTGACTTTTCCAACACTTTGTTAGAAAAGGCCTAAATATGGTAATGTAAACATTTCACTTCATAACTGCTGTCAAGATCCTTTTCAAATGAGATGTAGCAGAATAAAAACTAACACTGTCACCTTCATAAAAGAACTATTCACTGAACATTAAATATATCCACCTTCTAGCTCACCTACCCTTGTCCTAAAAATTTACTGACTTACATAGTTACAGACTAGGAGAACCTATGTGCACCTGTACTAAGAGAACAAGCAACAATTATTTTACTGCTTCAGAAGAAACCTCTGAGAAGTGGTAAGCTAACCTACAAATACACATTTTCTGCACATCAGGAGCCAAACTTTTTTGGAAAAAAATTGTCCACAAACTCTTATTAACTGCTTGGGAGAATAATAGGTTTCTGTTTCTCCCTTAGTTACTGTGGATGACTAATGTGACAGCTGGGCTACCTAACTACTGCAAGTTTTTGGGAGTCAGAAGTGAAACCCAGAGGGAACACGCCATCTAGTGCAGTGTCAGCCTTCCCACTGTCCTTCCTTCCCCACTGCCTGTTTCAGCTCAGCACAGCAGGGAGCATATAAAACATACAGATTATTTTAATATTTCCTAAGACTTTCTACATACAATAGAATCATAGAATATCCTCACTTGGAAGAGATCTAACAGGATCATTGATTCCAAATCCCAGCCCAGTTCACCCCAACAATCCCATCCCTGTACCCCAGAGCATTTTCCAAACACTCCTTGAGCTCTGGCAGCCTTGGGGCCATGACCCCTGTCCTGGGGATCCTGTTCCAGTGCTCAGCCATCCTCTGGGTGAAGATCCTTTCCTGGTGTCCAACCTAAACCTCCCCTGACTAAACTCCAGCCATTTCCCCAAGTCCTGTCAGCAGTCATAGAGGGCAGGGATTGAAGACCACCAAAAGGCCTCCCTCCCCTCAGTCTCTTCCAGGCTGAACAAACCAAGTGCCCTCAGCTGCTCCTCAGCAGGTTTCCTTTCCAGGCCCTTTAAACACTATGCTTAAAACTGCTCACCCCAGCAGCTAGGAGCTCAGCTGCAGTGACTGCAGCTCTCAGCACATCTAGATGGATGTCAAGAACATACTGTGTTTTTCTTCCATGCAATTTGCATCCTGCTGCACACATCAAAGAGACCCCTGGTTCTGCAGGCAGACATATTAAAGCTAAAATGTGACAGTTCAGTATCAGATTACTGTGAAAAATGTTCCATTGTTGGTTCCTTGTGCCTCTTTTTGGTGTTTGAAAAGCCCACAGTGAGGCATGCCCTAAGTACCAGTGTTTGGAGTGTTTCCCATTCATACACTACTATTTGTATTGATTAATCATTAAACTGAATGAACACTCACCACCTCATCTATGAGACATCTTTCTCCTCAGTGTGAAGACTGTCTTTATTAAAATCGTTAAGTTCTAATTTTCTATTTTCTGTTTAGAATTCTATCATTTAAATGTTATCCCTACTACCTCTAAGTCCCAGATTTTTCACTAAGTTCCATGCTGCCAGTACTTAGAGACTACCACAAAAAAAACCTCCTGTAAGAGGTTTAACTATGAACCCAATCAACAGCTTTCAAGCTGTCAGAAAAAAAATACACTTTTTAAAGTTTATACAATTCCTTGGGTGTCATCCTTTCTTACTGCCACTAGGTGCCACTGTCCTTCCAGTATAGAACTAAAAAACTGCGTGCATCCCCCGAAGGATCACGTCAGGACACCGGCTGGTCCAGATGAATTTTCCAAACCATTTCAAGGCCAATGAAAAAAACAGACTGTTGCAATTTTTGTTGAGAATTTCTCCCCTGGCAGAGGTTTGTCTGCCTGAATTTTTATGAGATTAAATATCTGACAGCTGGTTTGTATCCACAAAGCAGAAGCATCTAAAATTCAGAGCTGCCTTGTAATCAGTTATTGTTAGGCAGATACCTAAATATCTACTTGACTACAGTGCTGTCCCCTGCATAAGTGTATTTCAGTTAATGGAAAAAACAAAACAAGTAGAAAACTGTTCAACCTTTGAGTCTTTGCTCCAAAATGACTGTCTTTTGGCAGAGAAAGGGGAAAAAAATTCAGAATAAAAACATAAAACTATTTTGTGAAGAGAAGCAGTGATTGCCTTTCAAGATAAAGAAAGGTTATGTAGAGAAACAACACTCTGTCATGTCTGAAGATCCTGAGCTTGAATAAACAATTTAGCTTGCTTAAGTAAAGACAGTAACTTTTTTTGATAGCAGACCAATTAAAAACCCTTTCTTAGGAATACTTCCCTTTCTGTTAGAAGGAATCACACTCTGGTTTTTCATCTTTGAATAACATGGAAGACTAACAGATATTTGAATTCTCTAAGGAGTACTGTACAAATACAGCTTGCCAGGGACAAGTTGCCCATGCTCTTATTCAGATGGAGACTAATTGCAGAATTCCAGCTCGTGGTAGGAATGTCTGAGCAGGTCTCAAAGATCAGAGAGGGAACTGAGGCACAGAGAGCTAGACAGATACACAGTAAACATGTTTTCCACTACATATTTTTCTACTTTGAAGAACAACTTGAAAACTGTATTAGCAGATTTCTTATTTGTTCTCTATTCACAACAACCCACACCAACTACTAAGTGGGTCTGGAAAAGCTAAACCAACTTGATTTTTTTCTTTCCCTAGTGTGTAAAGATTCTGCAAAACCTAGTCTGACTTGAATTCAGACATAAAAAAGACAAGTGAAAATATTTTCACTATTGCAATGTTCTACTTGAGCTTTTCTTAGATTATCCTTTCTCTCAAGAGAAATGCATAACACTTACTCTCCAAATCAGATATGATAAGATTGTCATGAAGCTTCACAGCACGATGCTGCTCTACTTCATCCTCCAACTCAAAGATGGTTTCTTTCATGTCACTCCTCTCAGTCTCTTTTTCATCCAGTTCTGTCCGAAGCTTTTCTAGAGTCACATTGAGATCCTCAATTTGCTTCTTGGCTTCTTCTTGGAACACTCGATATTCATCTTCAACCTACAGAAGAATGTGTCTTAGTGCATATTTAACATACTTTTAGTTTTGTAACTATCACACTTACAATCTATTTCTGCAGCCAGAAAAATACAGGAGGAATGTAAGCCTTTGACTGTACATTGTCCTCATGCAACTCTAAGAGCAGTGCCCTGCAAACAGGTGAAGCAACACCACCACCATTGTACCAAGGCTGAGGTTTCATGAGCAGCTGATCCAATTTAACATCCAGCAGCCACAGAAAAGGGACAGGGTTGGGAGGGAACTCTTTGCCTTTCACTTCTCTTGTCAAAAGGAAAAAAGCCTGGTCTCTTGTGCATCAGTTTTAGTGCTTGCTGGACCTGTGTGATGAGTGATTTCCTAAGCAAGTGCCACACTTGTGTGAGGTGTGTTAGTGAGTTGAAGCAGTTCTCAGAGTCTAACTGTCTAACTATAATATTGATAAAAAAACAAAACAGGGAAGGGAAGCAGTGGTTGACTTCTCCCTTTCAGGAGCAGAGGAAGAGGATTTTTATCCTGCTTCATAAAGCTGTAACATAAGTAAGAGGGTGGGATCAGAGGCATAGGAACATTAACCCAATAGCAAAAATAGGGTGCCAGAACAAGAGAAATTAGGTTGTGGCTTAGGGTGGGCAATGCTGGCAGGCACCAAGTATAATAGACAAAACACCCTGCTTTTAAGTCATCTGTTTCAGTGGTTTTTATTTTAATAGCACTCTCCAACTTTAATTATTAAAACTACTTTACTGTTTTTTTCAGCCTAAATTAAGGTCGATTCTAACAGGCTTGTGACCATGACTAGCATGACTAGTTCAAACATTAAATTTGGAATAAATTGTCTCTTCAGGGAGATACACCTTTAAATTCACATGTAGAGTTATTTTAAAAAGTCTGATTCTTGCTTTTATATTAAATTATGGTAAATACTTCTACTAGACATAGCTACTGCATAAATTAGAAATATTTGGGTCAAAACAGAACTGGAAATAAACATTTTGATCCAAAACCTAATCAACACAAAGGCTTGCAGAGGTGTGCAATTTAAGCACTAAATTAGTACAGTATCTGAAATACTGTTTAGGTTTGGCCTCTGAAGTAAGTTGTGGAGTTTAAATACTTTTAAGCAGTAACACAACAGTCACCATGTAGCTCAAGGCATTCATAAAATTTTTTCAAATGCTGACATCATTTTCATAGCAAAAGTCAAGAGAAAGTAATCAGTCCTAACATTACTGCAATCCAATTAAAGTCATAATTAACCTTTTACTTCTGAAAGAACTACAGAGGCAAACAGGTCATTGTGTACATGGGGTGTTAGAATGCAATGGTATTTTAAGCACTACCTTAGCAATGGCATCTTGCAATCGATTGGCGTCGTTGCGGGTGTGTGCCAGCTCTTCCTGCAGACCACTGGCCAAGGTCTCTGCCTTTTCCTTATCCAGCCTGACACTCTCCAGCAGGTCTTGTATATCTGATTTATCTCCAGAGTTGTGTATAGAATACAACTCAGCCACTCTCTGCTTTTCATGCTCTAGCTGAGCTTTCAGCCTGTTCATCTCAATCTGGTCACTGGCTACTGTGGCTTTGTACTCCTCTAAGGTAGATGCCAGAGCTGTTTTGCTTTTCTGCTCTGACTCAATAATCCGTTCCATGTGGTGATTCCTTTCTTTTAATGCCCCTATCATTTCTTGGGCCTCCTTGTTGTCTTGTTCTGCCATCTTCAAAGTGTTGCTCAAGTGCTGCTGAACCCCCAGCAGCTGCTCCCGCTCGAAGCGAGCGTTCTCTGCCAGCTCCATGTAGCGCTGCTCCAGCTCCATGTAGCGCCCACTCTTCATGTCTTCATCAATTACATAGGAAATATGGTGCTCATCCAAAAGGGACCGGAAATACTCGATCTGACGGCTGAAGTGTTCCAGCTTGTCACTCTGCTGGCACAAAGACTCCATCAGAATTACTTTTTCCTCTCCTAGTCTTTCATTCTCGCTGTTCAGCTCTTGTGTTATTTGTTGCAGGTCTGCAAGCTCTTGAAGCGTGGCTTGGAGCTCTTCAGCTGTACTGTGTTGATTCTCTTCCATCTGATGTATCCGTTCTGTCAGACAAGCTACGGACACTTCACTTGCATTGCCACTGCTTCCCTTCCTAGATCTTTCTATACTTGGTACTCCTTCAGATTCTGAAGATGATGGAGCATCTAAGGCATCATCACTTGATGTCAGTGGCTGATAAACTTCACTGCACTCGCTGTCTAAATTATCCATGGAGTTACTGTGTTGGTTGTCCATCAGAGTGTTTTCATCCTGACTTAACAAGTCTTCCATCGATCCAGGAGCAGAACCTTCCACTGAAGACGTCAGAGTGCCCCCACCATCGCTGTGGTTGCCAGCTGTAATCTCTGGACTCAAAGACTGATAGCCAAAGAGCTTTTCAGAGTTGTCCAGCCTTTGTTCCAAAGAAAAGCCCAAAGCATTTAGTCTGTCTTTTAACATTCGATTCTCATTCTTCAGCTGGTTGAGCTCTTCTCGGATGGCAGTGTTTTGTTCCTGTAACTGGAGCAGTGTAGACTCCACATCAGTTGGCTGATGGACAACAATGGCTTCTTTCTCTTCAGATTTTTCATCCCCCTCAAGGTGATCTTCGTTGAGTCCCAGCTGAGCACGCATGTCCCTTAATTCATTTCTCAGATGCAAGATTTCCACATCTTTAGTTTTTGCTAACGTCAGAAGATCATTCACCTTTGCTTCCAGTGCAGCTTTGTCACTGATCTGATTGTCTGACTTGGACTTGCTCATGCGGATATCGGATTCTGGGTTGGTGCGGCTGCGGGAACGCTTTGCCAGCACTGTGTCACTGGGCCCCTGTCCTGCCAGAGGCAGCTTCTTGCCCTGGCTCAAACGAGAACGATCCCGGATCCTCTCTCTAGAAGAGCTTGACTCTTTATTTCCAGATGAAGTGCTACGTTTAGCTGTGGAACTTGTACCTGTGTGTTTTTTGAAAGAGGAATGTGAATTTCAAAGACAGTATCTGTCACGGAAGGCTGTGTGCTTTGTATCAGCAACACAGCGGTGGATTTTCTGAATCACACTGCTAAATACATTTCATAGAAAATATCTGACATAAGCATTAACCCAAAATTCAGCATTTTCTGTTCTCTGTATTTTCATCTCATTACATAAAAATGAAGGTAGATTATTGCTCCTTTTTTTTCCAGATTATTACTCCTTTATTTCCAGATGCTTTACAGCTTCGCAAGCATCCATGAATCCAAAACACAGCAATAGAAAGCAAGCCCTATTTAAATCTGTATTAATAACACACTAAATGATTTCACTCTTCTGAACAGTTTCTGAAAGCCCTCTTACTTTATTTCTATAAAGCAGTACAAAATGTCCAAAATGTTCACTGGAAAAAGTCATCCTAGAGATTTAGTGCTTGTGTCATGGATATGTTTAAATAAAGAATTTTAGAAAAATCTATGATTCTCTACATTAATTATATTATTTCATTTTATATAATAGTTGCATAGTCAGCACTGAAAAAACTAAAAGCAACACCCTCCAAAAAAAGCAATTAAATTATTAAAAACAGGAGAAGAGTTCAGAAGGTGTGTGATTTGACTGTGATGTTCCTCAACACTTCAGTAGGCTATCTAGATCCTCAATACATTAAATAAAAACAAAACGCCCCCCAACTTCCACCTTTAAGAATCAATATATCAGTTTACCTGCAGCAGTTTTGGGTTTGTTTTCCAGACTGTTCATGGTTGTTCCTGGAGCTGAAGAGGCTGTGGACACACAAGAGTTCTTCTTGGCCTTGACACCGTTGGTCATTGTCACTCCACTGCCACCAGCCATCCCTGCTAAGAGGTCATCGTTACTCTTAGTCTGAAAGAAAGGGAAGAAGCAGCTTTGAGACAGCTGGCCCAGAAGTCTGCATAGCCAACATTTCTACTGTTAAAGATTCCTTAGTTTAAAAAGTACATATTTGACAAGTCATGTGTCTGTGCAAGAATGCTGAAAAGTGTGAGTGCGCTGCACTGTGCAGTCAGTAAACTGAAAAGGAACTTTAACTTCTTACATATGAGTGAGCATTGAAACTGAGTCTTATCTCTCCCCCTAAAAATTCTTAATCTTCCAGTATCAAGGAGAAAAATTAAAAAAAAAAATCAGTTAAAGCACAGTAACACATAATGGCATAAAACTTCTCAGTTTTGACTGAAAGTTTGCTTATGTGTAGAAATGAAGGCAATTCTTAGATAATTAAAACACCAAATACCAGGAAGTTAGTACAATATCCTTCAATTGAATATGATCAAATGTTTTCTGGTGCACAAATTCACAACAAAAGGCTTAAATCAAAGAACAAAAATCAATCCAACATCAGCAAAATACAATTTCTAGCTCAAAATACTAAGTGACAGACCACTAGAAACTAGGACAGAGGCAGGGGAAAAGCCACCCTCACCACATATCCTTGCCTTGCTTTCAAGCACTTTTCTAGGGAATTTTAAGAGATGGGGTATTTGTTTGATGGACTTTTTGTCTAACTTCATTTGATTGTTCCTGAAACTACTGTTAGCCACAAAAACTGCCTGGAATGTGGCAAGGCAGCAAGCGCAGGATTCTCAACCACCAGGCTCCCAAACACAGAATACATCTTTCAGAATAAAGCAAAGTCTAGAAATACTAAGCTCTTAAGCATTAATTGGCAGACCTTATACTCTTTAAAATACAATTTTTCAAATGGTGAAAATCAAAATATGCTCAACATTTTTTCCATTATATGAGAAAAAAAAATTAAAAGAAAACAGCTGTGCTAGCAGCATTCCTGGAGCAACTGTATTATTCAGCTGGATAACACATTTGAACTCTCCTCCAACATCCCAGCTCAAAGGTAGTGCTTAGGGGTTAACCAGTTGCTCTCCATCATGTCTGCAAGTTTGTAACTTCAAGTTCCCACACACACCCGTGTTACAAACTATACTGCAGACATTACAATTCTATACATTTAGAAAAATGGTACACTTCTTAATTAAAACAAATAGCTGCATGTCACTCCATTCTCTACAGTCTCTCTTTGCAAGTGCCAATTCCAGAACAGCTAGGAACACTGATCACAGCACTGTGGAAAGAGCATGGATGGGATCTGTGCCATTTACAAAGAGCAGCTGTAAAACAGAAGGGAGCTTTGGGAGGAGAACATATTTGCTCTGCATGCAACTGATAGAATTATAGAAAATTTACAGATAGAAACATCTATTTGTAAGGATAAAATCCTCAAGGACAATAATGTTTTTATTGAATCATGTCAGGAATGGTGTAGCCTTCTGAAAAGGTTTATAAGAACACACCACTCCAAGGATCTAGTCTGATGTGCATCTAAAGCTGGCTTCTCTGCTATGAAAATGCCATTGTTGTTTGCTGTGCAAACAAGGCTCTTCCAAGGTCTCCTTCCTCCCGGGAGTCAGACCAGCTCCTTGATCTGCTGTGTCACACAGCCAGGCAAACAGGCACAGGCAAAGGAAATATAAATAGGAAAGCAAAAATGTCAGAGGGCTACAAAAGCCATAAAGCCCACCCAACTCACGTGAGCACAAACTGCTGGTGTACAACAATCCTGGTTTACCTGTGATCTAATTCGATTTTGTATCTAATTAAAATTAATGTTGTGGGCATGGGGGTACAGGGGGAGGGCTGCAACTCTGTGCAACCACTGCTTAAATCAAGGTATTACAAAAAGGCACAGAACAATAATTTTCTGCTTTGCTGCTGATCTGCCCACCTGCCTGCAAACAGGTTAGTTCAAGCAGACTATGAACTGTCAGCATTTTTACCCTGCTGAAAGAGCAGGGAAATTAGATTAAGCTTTTAGACACTTAGAGTACAAGTACATGTTATCAAGCCAAATAGGTCAAGATATGACTCAGCTTGAAGAAAAAAAATGCTAAGTAAAATACACAGGTTCAGACATTAGTCATCTGCAGCCCTTGCTGAACAAAGGAATTTAACACAGCCATTCTTCTTCTGACTTACCCATAAACTATTTCTGGTCGAGGTTGGAAGGCACTGCCTCCTCTGCAGCCAATTAGTAAACATTTCTCAAAGCTGCAACATTATATTTTTGGCAAAGAAAACTATTTAGCAAAGCTTTGGAAAAATTACAAACCAGCAGCTCTCTTCTTAATGTTTCACAATGGCAAC
Source organism: Anthoscopus minutus (assembly GCA_013399455.1). Classification (NCBI taxonomy): domain Eukaryota; kingdom Metazoa; phylum Chordata; class Aves; order Passeriformes; family Paridae; genus Anthoscopus; species Anthoscopus minutus. Next base: position 1,270,197 of record VWYI01008026.1, on the reverse strand, counting down.
CATTCAGAACTTTTAAAATCAAAGTATTTTTGTAGCACAGCTTTTTAATTTAAGCAAAAGCAATGGTGCATATTTATCAAACAACTTTTCCCCATTTACTAAGAACTGTGCCATCCTGCTCAGCATTAAAACTCCTATACTTAAAATATGAAAAATTGTAAAAATCTCATAATTAGAAATGCGCATCCACACCTATTTTGATTTTCTGTATAAAAAACCACCTTCTAATTATACAATTCATATTCTGTTTTCCTCTCACCACTTTCTTTCAGTGAAACGAAACTTGAATAATGACCTATACAATTCATTTCATCTTAGTTTTTCAACAGGTATACCCTATTTACTGCATTTCATTCAAATCCCTTTATATATATATATATATAATTATTCCTACCTAAGATTTTCTTTGATGGTTTCTGTTGCTGCATTTGAGTTTTCCAAACATCAAACTTCACAACAATCTGTAATTAAGTTACAGCATTTTGCAAACAGAATAGAAGCCTAGACACATGAATACTGAAAACACACTCTTAACTTTTAATATTCAAATATTGGTCTCCAAGTCCTGGCTTTTCAGGGACACTGGATTTTGCAATTTGTCTGAAGTACAGCTGCTGTCTAATTAATGCCGGGAGTGTTAGCAGGATCACAAGCTCATTAGCTGAAGAAGTCAAAAAATAATGATCTTAAAAATAAGAATACATTATTTGTAGAGTATTTTTTGACAGATTAAAAACTAGAAGTAGCTGGCAGTTAAACTTCTGTGGTAACAATGTGTGTGGGATGCTGAGAATTTATACAAGTGCTGGGCAAAGTGGGAGACAAAAACTACAGAGAAGGAACCAAGGGCATTGGGAAGCAGCCGAACAAACAGACCCTGGGACAGGCTCAGCTCTACTCAAGGGTTGGTCCCACAGTTTCTTCCTGTGCTCATTGTCCACACATTTTGAAAACTCCACAAAAAAGGACAAATGTATGGAACAATGCAGTTAAAGAAGCCCACCCAAAGCTGAACCCTTGCCTATAAGTTATATCATGAAGATGCTATAATTACAAAACAATTTTTCATTTTGCAACATTATTACTGACTGAACCAAATTTATTATAGTACTGTATTCCTACTCTTTAATAGAGGCCTTTCACTTAATATCCAGCTCAAAGGACTGAATAAATTACTAAGCATTGCAATTAAGTTATTTAATGCCAGCTATTTTTTTTGTCAAAGAATATCAAATGAAATTCACAACACACACCAATTCATCAACTCTAAGAGAGAACCCTACAACCTCTATGAGGAAAACAATATGCCAAATTTTTCATAAACAATATGAAACATAAAATTATATTAAAAAATAATTTTAAACATGCAACTTCTATTGATACTTCTTTCAAGCCAGAAATTATGTGGTTTGTCAGTACTAGTAAACAAAAAAACTCCACAAACAACTGACTTTGTTATAGAAGTACAGAACACTCAAAGAAGATTCATCACTATCATGAAGTCACACAGCTGGCACAACAGCACCATAACAAGTGGAAGACATCCAACTGTATGAGTAAGCCTGGCTGATCATAAATCTGAGATAAGCTTTAGTAATCAAGAGAAAATTTTCATTGTGCCTCAAACTCATAAGCTGTCATGAATTCTAATCCCACACCAAAACATAGCCAGAAGTGTTACTAATATAAGTAAAACTGTGAAAGCACACTGGGTCAAATCTGTTCAGTGTTAGATCATCCTTCTCCTTTATCTCCCTGAGAGATATGACATAAGAAACTTGATAACTAAACTACAAAGGACTTTAGTTGCTTTGAGAGGTTTCTAGAAATATAAAGTAAGTAGCGTCAACAAGCATCAAAGATTATTTAAAGCTAAAAAAACTGTAAGATGCATTGGGTGATGGAAGAAAGGAGGGGCACTGGGAGAAAACCTCCCTGAAACCTGGCTTGCAAGTTCATCAGCAAAAGTATTAACCATTCTTCCATAAATGAAAAGGAAGAAGAGAAAGGGAACACACCTTTTGACTTCAGTAATCCCGCAGAGCTATTACAGAGAGACCTCAACTCTCACACTTCTTTAATTTTGGATCTTTATTTGCCAGTGACTTAAAGGGCCTTTGTGGCTTCCTGTGTGTCAGTGGTTCAGGTCCCAGCTGGACACCCTGTTCCTTGCTGTGTTCATTTGTTCCAGGGCAGCAGCAGCACAGCTCTGCACTCTGGGCTACAGAGAGCAAAAGGAGCTGGATCCAGCCACATCTCCATGCCAGGAAAAGGAGGCAGAGCAGGCAGGTTCATTCCATCCATGCAACCCAGATATGGCTGCTCCCAGGTGAAAACTCCACACCAGCACACCACACTGTGTCTGATTGTTTGTTGGAAGCAAATTGCTCCTACATATACTGCCCTGTTTTGCTATTGTAAGAGAAAATCTCTACCTTTGAACTTGTTCTGGGAGCAAGAATCAACTTGTGAAAATTCAGCTCGAGCAGTACTCCAACACTAAGCAAAGGCCAAAAGAGCCAGCAGAATTCAGCTGTGCTGGCCTGACATGGATCACTGACATAAAAAAGTTCTCATGTTAGATACTTCATTAGTTCTTTTTTCAGAATTAGTAAATAACTCTTATCAAATCCTATTAGTCACTGACATCATTCAAGCATAACACCAAACAAATAACATTAGTCAGAACACAACTTCCACTCTGCTCCTTTTGCAGAACAGCCAAGTCCTGCACAGCACATTGCTCTCCATCTCATCCTGCAGTATGAAAGTACAGCATGAATGACACACAAGATCCTATCACCCTGCCCAGTGCTCTGTAACTACCCAGATTCCCTCCAGCTACCAATGCAACCTCTAGTCTAAGTTGCATTAAAGAAAAGCCTTGAAATTCTACCCTTTTTAAAGCTTTATTGCAAAAAAATACAAATAATCAGAATGTTTACTGGTTATTACCTTCAAAAGAGATGTCGATGTCCCGGTTTTGGAGAGTTTTGTTACTGCAGACACTGAGGAGCCGTTTTCTGGTTTGGCTTTTTCACTTGCTAGAGCTTTATTTACTCCAGGCACTTTGGGCACTGAGCCAACACTCCTGCTTGCTTTCTTCATTCTGGGCTGTCTGTTTATGATGCATTTACAAACAAATCTACAAGGAGAAAGAAAGAGACTTTAAACATAAAATACAGATGAAAAGCAATGTCTTTTTTTTATAATGTTCTATTTAAGACCAGAAATCCAGAAGAGCAGCAAAGACCACAAATTAGAGCCAAACAAAATACATGTGACTGACCAATGGTTTTTGCCATTTTTTAAAAGGGATTTTTGCTAAGGACTAAGCACTTCCTACAGCTCCCCTCCGAATTATAATCATTTTTAAGTTCTCATTCCACAAATGGCACTGAACCAAGGATATTTTTTAAGTGACCCATGTTGCTGTGTTCACTCGTTAGCCAGCAAAAGAAAGGCTTATTAGGGAGCAATGCCCTTTATTTCTGACTGTGGGAAGGAAAACACTGTGGGAGTATTCAGGCAACAGCCTAACTACCAACAACACTGGATCTGAGAAAAGACAACCAGCAGCTCAGTAACTACAGTGCTGAGAGCAAAAACAGCAGCTGTGGAGAAAAACTTAACAAAAAATCCAAAGAAGTTGAAAAATTCTGATTCCTTCAAACCAATTATTAAAAGTCACAATAATAAACACATGGAATTTTACCAAATTTAACATGAGCAGTGTGATTATGAGGATCATCTGCAAGAAGTAACCAGAAGCAGCTCACTGGGCAGTTCCACAGCCTGCAGTGAGGACACTCCTGCAGCTTGGCCCAGGCTGCTGTCTCCAACAGCAGCCAACTGCCAGCACTGCCATTCCACCCACAAGCACAGATGAAAGTCCAGAAAACAAAGCTGACTTTATCCAAACCAGGAGCAGCCAGAGCAGACCAAAAACGTAGATATTACAACAACAGCTAACTCCAAGGAAGCACAGACTAACAGGAGAACAGCCACAGAACAGCTAAAACCTGAAGCATGGGCTACCAGAAAGACTAGACACACCAGGACCTTTTCCTCCTGCAAGAGCTGTTTTCTTCATCATCCCTGAGTCAGATATCATGGGATGGAAGATTAAGAGGACAACATCTCCACTTTCAGTCATGGATTCCAGGTGGAAGAAAGTGATCAGGTTTATCTGAGCCCAGTATGCCACAGCTGACTGGAAACAGGGAACACATGTCATCACACATCTGGTCACTTCCATCTCTTAAAAATGGAAGCATTTCAAAGGCAAAAGAGCAGACTGATGACTGTGTGTGTAAGATATTTGACATAACAACATAGTGGTCAGAAGTACTAAATAATTTCAGCTAATAAAAGTAACTACCTTACACACACTCCTTCCTTCTGAGCACCACCTTAGCTGTACACAAGTATATTTCAATTCTGACTTTGACAGAAGTCAGTAAAACTCCAGTAGTTTTGCTTCCTCAGTAGTGTTTTGCCCCTAAGTACTGTTAACAGAAGCAACAGGAAGCTTCATCTTAAGAAACTGAAAATATTTGTTTATATTTCCAAACTCCCTTTAGCTCTGAAAGCTGCCATGAACAGACACAGAAAACTTTGTTTACTGTTGCAGTTTCTTCATCACAATGTCAAAAATGCACCAGTCCTGCCATACAGCTACAAGTAATCAGGATGCCTTCACAGAAGATTATATAACTGAGAGATAATTTGAAATGAGAGACTCCTTGAAAAACCAAAACCCCAACCAGAAAAGCCCCATGAAGGGGACTTGTTTGCTATACACACATAATAAGTGGTACAACTGCCTACTAGATTCCAGAAGCAGATGGTAATACTGGTTACCATCTAAGCTGCCACACTTCTATTTCTTGCCTTTTTCATGTTTATGAGTCAAAGAGCTGAGCTTTTGATCTCATTCAACTGAAAACTAAAGCTAAAAATACCAAAGAGGACAGAGTTCTTTAGTAAAACCGGCATCTTTGCTACTGAATGGTATTTTTGATGTTCTACAGACATAAATAAATTGCCCATAGCACACTTAAGGAATAACCAAATGAATTTTCAGAGCGCAGCTTGTAGCAAAGCTGACTGCATTCAAACAATTATCCCAAAGGAAAACAACACACCTGTGATAAATCCAGTCAGTCAGAACTTTTTGACAGCTCACAGAATGAGAAGGGCAGTGCTCTGAGGAGGGTTAGGCCACTGGCAGTGATATGACTGTGATACATTTGGGCAAAGCCTGACAACCTTGCCTGGCAATGCAGATAAAGCAGTGGCTCTGGCTGGCACAGAGACACCCAGCACTGGCTACTTGCAATGCACATTTTGTGTCTGCAGAGCACATTCATCAGCCCTGACACACCCTGCAAAGCCAGACACAGCACACATGAGCTTTGCATGCACAGCAAACACAGCTGGATCTGTTTCCTACAGCAAGACAATAACATAACCCACTGGAGGGACAGCCTCAGCAAGAGATGCAGCGAGCATTACCTTTAACAGAACAAACCATTTACACTGGTATCAATATCTCAGGGGGTCAGCAGTGACCAGACTCTGTGAACTCCAATGTTTCTCATCCTTGAGAAGTGTTCCTGAAAACAAGCCACAGTGTTTGCTTCAAAAACAACTGCAAAGCACAGTGATGGAAGCAAGCAAGACTTAACAATGTCAGCCAAGTAAAATCCTCATGTTTAATCACAGCATTGCTTTAAAATATCCATAAACCTGACACTCAAGACCACTGTTTTGGATTCATTGAAACACAAAGGTAGAACCACATTTCTAGAAACTTTAAACACCCAGAGAAGACAAGAAGGGTTAGGGACCACTGCTCCTATTCTAATTCCAGAGAAACTAAGCCTTAGTAGTTGCTTTCCTAATGAAAGAAGTTTACATCATTATAGTGTAAAAACTGAGAAAAATATACAAATGGGTCACACAAAGGACAAGACATCAATTAGCATTACAGGTTATAAAAGCAGCTGCTCACTAAGACTCCTAAAGTGAATTTATGGCCTCTGTGTGCCAGTTTCTCCCCTCCTGCCTTCTCCAGGAAGGAAAAAGAAGATGGGGCTTCAGCACTGAAAACAGAAGACATCAATATTGTGTGACTGACAGCAGAAAAAGCTCTGCTTCACCCAGTTTCTCAAAATGCAGGTATGGCAGATAAAAACTACTTTTCTGTTTCTGAAGAACACCACCACATTCCTTAGGAAGAAACAGTATTAAGCATCAACAGTAATCTTGCCTCTGCCTCACAAGAAAATTTAACAATAAATTTTAAAATAAGAAACAAAACACTCTCTAACCAAAGGAAACTTTCTGAAGAGTAATATACAGCACTAACAATTAAAATGAGAACTAAAATATTATTTCACTATTGTTTTAAAAAGAAAATACTACATATAAAACTGTCTTTTATATTTTGCCCTAGGGAGAAAGAAGGAATTACTGAAGACTTCCTTTCCCTTTATACACACTTCCTCCTCCTCAAAAAAAAAAGGGAAGAAAAAGCCACTACTAAAGAAAATACTCATCAACAGGCACAAGACATTACTAAAAAACATTTGATTAACGATACCACAAACAGTATCAATTAATCAAAATGGAAAAAAGCCAAAACAATGCCAAAATATCAGCTAGAAAGCCAGCATTCCCAAACTGAACTGTAACTACTCTCTCTAACCTGTATCCTTTGCCAGCAGTCTCTCTCTCCGCAGCACACATGGCAGCAAACAGAGAACCTTGCTCAGGAGTGCTCTCCCTGCTCTCCTGGGGACATGTGGAACCAGTCCTGCTCTTTATACCAGCTGCAAACACAACTGCATAAATAATAATTTAAAACTGTTTTGCCCAATAGCATGGCTTTGCTCCTGACTGTAAACTGATATGATACATCCAGCCAGCCAACATGCAATGCTTTCAGAATTACTCTTCAGCACCCTGAGCACTGAAGCAGGGCAGGGAGGGGATGATTCCTTACTGTGATTATTTTAATCTCATCCATTATTTAATATGCTTGTTTATGCTAATATTGCTGTCACAAAAGTAAGGCTCAGTTACAAGAGTACAGAACATAGTTTCCTGTGGCTGGAAGATGATAGAGGGTTAAGTAACAAAAGTACTTTTTTGAGAGGTATTAAGCAGTGCTACCTACTAAAAATCGTGAATTATTAAGAAAATTATAAATTATCTTAGAATTATCTTTTAAGAGATTAAAAAATTTAGAAGCAAGCAATCCCTCAAATCTGAGGATACTGAGCACTTTTGAAAAATCAAATACTTAAAAGTTACAGAAGAAATTGGTCACATCTAAGAGCAACAGAGTCAGGATACTTTCACTCTCTATTTGTGCAAATTCTTTGGTTTTGATATATTTAGGCTGACAACTTTGCCCAAATAATTAGGGAATGACGTTTTCAGGTCACTTGCACAGTCCCAAAAGGCAGAAAAGCAAAGAGATTATAAAATACAGCCTCATCAAGCCCCTGTAAAGTACAGCTACAGAACTTTCCCAAGTCTCTGCAGACAAGACAGCACAGCCACCAAAAAGCCTCATATCTGGAATATGAAATAAGCTATACAGAAAGAGAAACAGCTCTCTACATTTATAACTTTCAGCCTCTAAGCTGCACAAGCACTCTACAACAATGTCTTTTGCTCAATAATTCCAAAAACGATATATAAACCACTGGATTCCAGCAGCCCAGAGCAAATAGTGCATCTCTTCTATTGCTTAAGATCAAGACATCAGTTTTAGTGACTTGAAAGTTTGCTGGTGCTAGTGGATAATTTAAGATACCAAGGATAACAGAAGAGTCCATGGAATCACAAATTCCCATATGAGACTAACTGGACAATAAAAACAGTAAACAAAATTAAATATAGGGAAGCATAAACACATCTATCTCTTGGGGGAAAGTAATCTCAGCTTCAAATATAAATGTGCTCTCAGTTTATCAATATTGCACTGCAAGACTACAGCATTGTGATTCACAGCTTCATTAAACTATGAATACAGTGTTTGGAATAGGAAAAGAAAAAAAAAGCAAAGCAATTCCAGAAATTATTAAATAAAGGAATAACGAATGAACCATAAACACAAATATCACACTCAACAAATCAATTTTTTGCCCATCTACCCACACTTCAATTGCTATGTGCAGTTCTCTCAACCTCAAAAAAAAAGGTTTTCTTAAAGATCTTAAAATGATTGAGCAAGGGGCAAAAATAAAATCAAAGGTACATTATAGCTCCCATGAGACATCTCACAGGGAACATAGCAAAAGCCCATCAAATCTGCAATGGCATCAGGAAAGCAGACTGGGAGTGGCTGTTAATCATCTCTTCCAGTACTAAAACTAAAGACCAGCAAATGAATTTAGAGCCAGGTTCTAAATTTTAAAAAAGTGAGCTGTATTTTTATCGTATATTATACAGTTAATGTATATTGTGTGAAGAGATGAGGAGACTGGCACAAGGTACCAAAATTTCCTAATGGCTCTTAAATATCTGAGCACAAAGGGCTCAGAAACCCCTCTGAGCCAAAACTAATTGCAAGGTGGGAAAGCAGTGAGGGCAGGAGGGAAGACTTTGGGTTTGGGTTTTTTTCCAGGGCATCTGCCCACAGCTGCAGGTGGGATGGAGCTCCAGGTGGTCTGGATCCCTGTGCCATTGTGGCAGTGTCTGCTACGTTCTCGTGCTGCAAGGAAAACACACTTTGTGCACTGCAGTGCAATGGATGGAGCACACAGGGCTGCACCCCTGGAACAATGGCTGCAAGGAGTCATTTAGAGAGAAAAGACCTTTCTATTCCTTTCTGGCTTAAACATTCTGAAAAGCCTTCACAGGTTCCAAAAATAGGAATTCTGCACTTAAGTTCTGCTATCCATCCAGTGTTTTCAAGCTGTATTTGAAATCTGTATTTCTACTTCTCTTTCAGTCAGAAGGGAGGAAAGACCAGAGCTTTGAGCAAGAATTGGCTGTTACACACCTCAATTTCTCTACTCCTTCTTTGGAGAAAACTTCAGAGCTGCTGCGAGCGATGTGTAACCGTTGCAATACTTCACATTCCAGACAAGTGACAGGAACATTTACAGAACTCCTGAACTCACAAACTGTGCTCTAAAAGCCTTTTCATAACAAAATTAAATTATGTAGCCTTGTTTTCAAGGTCCTATTTCAAACAACCGCTATTTCAAACCACTACCAAGCAAAGAAAAAACAACTGTTCATCAACTAGCACAGGGAAACTGTTCCACAGAGAACAGGAACACTGTCCATAATTTGGTCTCAGCATGAGCTTCTACATTGACTGCAGCTTCAGAAGACTTTTTTAAATTACAGCTTTGAAAAACAGAGTAACAGACCAGGTAAATCCATACCTTACTGGTATCCATTGTCAAGCTGATTAAAAAACATTCTGTGTTGGTTGAGTATCCTTAGCATGCCCATTAACTACAGCTGATCACAGTTCAGATGAAAACACCATCCACATTACTCTTTAAGTATGATTTGTTTCCTTGGTGTTGAAAATACGGTAATTTGGTTATATTGTCATTTTTTACACCTTTTGTAGGAAATTTCACAGTTGCATCCAAATTTTGAGCCACACACTAAGAGATGAGGCAGCATATACCTGTTTCCTGGGCAGCAATTACACTTCTATGTCAGATTCTACATGCTTGAATAAACAGCAGACATGCCAACCTTCCCTCCAAGTAACACTCCAAATAACAGAGACAACTCCTACAGCAACACTTGTTTTCCAGGAAAATAAAAAAATTAACCACTAATTTTTCCAGCCAAAGGACTGCCCATTTTAAGTATGAACCCCACTAATCTAAAAAGTGATACTTGATCAGTCAACTCCATTAACTGGAAGTGCTCTTTCTTACCTGTTATTCCAAGCATGCTCTAAAGCAAGTGTTATTCCTAAAATCAGCAATCTTCCAGTTACAAAGGTGTATGTAGTGTTTTATATAACCTCAAGCATATACTGTATTCCCCACACAAACAACCAAAGTCCACTGGTGGAATGCTTACACTGTTAATTGCTGTGACTCCTAGAGCCCTGAGTCCTACTGACAAACACACACGTGGAAATTCTCCTGGCACTGCCTGGCAGTACTTTCAAAACCAGCCATGTCAATTTTAACACCAGGGGAGGTGGTAGAACAGCACAACAGAAGGTGTATGAGCACCACACAGCTTCCTTCCCTTTCAAACTGACCCCCTCAGCATTCCACTGCAATGCTCTCCCCAGCACAGCTGTTCCCAAAAGTGCTGCCTAGAGCAGGCACTGGTGGTGCCTCCTCCCTTTGGTCCACTGTAAATGTTGCCAGCTGAACTCAGATATCAACTGCACCAAAGGCTTCTGCTGCATCGAGGTTCCAGGGGGGAGCAAGGCAGGCAGCAGCCAGCTGCCCATCACAGCAAAGGGGACAGAGGAAGGACAAGCAATGGGCCATTGCAGGAGGCAGAGCAGGGGCTCCCAGCACATGTGTTACAGGTAAAACCTGTAAGAGAAGTGATTAACTAACTTTGACTAGGTCTCATGCTCATCCAAAACACTCCACCAGAGCTTCAGTTCATGCAAAATCCCAACACTCCAAGTATCAGGATGGTTATGATGATAGATCTGTTCTTACCAGCAGCTGATTAATTATCAGCTTGAGGACTTTGCATTGCCTGGACATCTGGAACTGGGAGGTGACTAGGTGCTTGCTATGTCCACTTCACCACCAACCTGGTCTGACAGCATTCTTGAAGGCATTGCAACAAGAAAACCCCAGAGAACAGAAGAAGCAATAAAGAGATGCATCACCTGAGGACCTTCCCAGGCCCCAGGTGCTTACAGCTCTGGGATTCCCAAGCCCAGAAGGACCATCCTGGTCTCAGATGCACCAAGGGAACAGCCTGAATGGGAATGGCTTATGCACAAGTCAATCTTGCTAAGGCTGGGGGAGGGAAGTGCCTGCTGGGGATTGCTTATGTTAGCCATGAAAATAATTTAATTGTACCCTGCCACCTAAAGAGGCAGTCCCACCCCTACCTCAGTCCTCTCTCTTCTCTCCATTCTAGAGATCACAGCTCATTTTTGATGAGTTGGTCTTTCAGACAGATCAGGACTGATCTGACTCACCTTGTAATTGCTAGATATATGCAAAGGAAGCAGCGGGACTGGGAACTGGGAACAAGAAGGAAGTCTCATCCTTTCAGAGATGGTGTAGTCCCAAATTTGTTTTCACTCAGTTTCAGGCTATTGGCTGCTCAGCAAGAGCCCTGCTTTAAATGAACCTCCTCTTACTGTCACCCACCAAACCACCAACACATTTCAAGCCACACTCTTCCAGGGCACAGATGAGCTGCGTTACTTTTATGCTATCACATGACAAAACAGGGCACTGAGGGGTCTGAAGCCTGGCTATCCATGGATTACAATTCTGTGCAGAGGCCCACATCTTTCCTCACCTCCAAGACCTGTCAACAGCACACTCATTACATAGTTTAAAGTCCTTCAGGCTTGGCAGACAGAGCAGAGACAGAGCCACATGCAAATCCTTCCTAAATACTCTGGTATCACTAAGGGAGGAGCAGTTACCAGGCCCAGTGTGGAAGCTCAAGGACATAAATTTGAGTCATATGGAAGAAAAGGCCTTGCAACAGGATGAAGAGGTTCCCATCTACTGGTAATTTTTATTTCCCCAGGGAAAATGGGTAAGACTATTTCTCTTACAAATTTTATTCCAAGCCTTCCAGAAAAGGATGTAAAACATGAACCAGCCAGTTTATGGAGTTGCTGTTCCCTGGGACAGTTTGGTTGTTGGAGCAATGCAGGATTCTACATGGGACAAAGCCTGGGAAAGCACTAAACACCCACTACAGCATCCCTAGCTGATGTAGCTGCCAATGTGCTGATGTCCTCATGGAATGCCAAGTGCACTTTCCACGTGAAACACTTTTAAGGTATTTCTTTGAAAAGCTCCTTTATCTCCAGGTTTTCTGGCAAGTCTTTGATGTGTGACTGAAGGCCTCAGAATAGTTTTTCCTACAGAAAAATGAAGTCTTTCTATTAAAAAAGGCTATACCAAAGTCTTTTTCTTTTCCTTCAAATATCATTTATACTACAACACTAATGTCCATAACTGACAGACTTAATTGTCTTCTGTAGATAGATTTTTTTACAGATGTGTGTATCAAAAGATTTTCAGGAAACTGTCAAGAAGTTTCTGTACAAGTATTTGTATGAATTCATGTTTTTAACACAGCAAATGTAGTTCTGAATATGAAACGGAGTAGACTGAAATTTCATCTGCACAATTGGATCTACAGCCTTTAAAATGTCTTAACTATTTTTCCCAAGTTTTCACAAACAGAATTTAGGTTGTTTACAGTAATATCTATCCCAATCTATCAAAATCTTTGGAGAACAGCATGATGGCACCTTCAAACTTTTTCAAAGTCACAGGCAAACCCATGCTAAAGGTTGAGGAAACCCTCTCCTGTAGCTTTGCATAAAACTAGAAAAAACAGCAACAGTAATGGGGGATGGGGGAAAAGTTTATATCACAAAGTTTTCATTTTAACATGTTAATTCTTGATGACGTCAGGATAGTTAAATCCAGTGATATTGCCACATTCAAGGATGCATCTCGTATTTACAAATCCTAACTCAAGATAATTTGATGACAACTACCAGCAACTGTATGTATTTAAGAAGTTCATCATTTTCACGAGACATTAATTGTCCATCTCATATAAGAAGTGCAGATACAAAGTAGCTTTGCATGATTCTGTCACTGAAAGGAAAGAAGGTTCTCTCTTTTTGTCACAGAAAGAAATAAAAACAAAACTAGAACTTCAAGTGTACACAGTTACTCAGATTTGTGTAAGGAATCATGTCTATAAAAGTAGCTTTAACTTTCCTTTTCTCTTCAAAAAAAGTCTATATTCATTCAGGTACTTGAAGAAAATATTTACTATTAACTATTTAAAGTGCTGGTTGCTTGTTAGGGAAGAGCAAATTGAAAAAGGCAAGACCATTGTCTGAAAAGCAGATGCTACTTTAAATGCACACCCATTATCAACCCTCAATGTCATTTACTTTGCTAAATAAAAAAAAAATTTAGCTTAGTAAAACCTGGCAACTCAGTAAAAAACAAAGACAGTCAAACTCTAGCAGATCATTTTTATAAACTTGGAAGTTTTATAAACTGGAAGGCCACAGAGATCACTTAAGACCTGTCCATACAAAGACAGCCAACATTCTAGCAGTGAAATACATCCAAGGAGCCTCTCCAGCACCAACCCTCACACAGTAAGGAAATTCTGTAGCCGAAGCTTCAAGAAGGCTCCATCTGCCAAAACCACTGTGTGCTTTTAATTAAGAACATCCACAGAAATGTATGAAGAACACAGTTTCAGGGAGAGGTAAGAACTCCAGCCTCTTGCTCGTGCTTTCCACCCACCTCCCCACACACAGATCCCACAGAAAGTCATTGCTCACTGCATGGACCTGTGCAGAGCATGGATCCCACTCTGGCCAAATGACCAAAGTCAAGGAAATGCTTTTAGCATCCAAAAAATACAAATACTTTTAGACTGATGTCATCAAATACATCACTCGAGTACTTCAACTCTACCTTAACTCTTTTTCATCTTACTTAAACACTACATGTCATGTGCTCAGTTTATTTTCCTGAGTAAACTGCATGTCTAACAATTGGTTGCAGCCAGTCATTACCTTGACTCCATTCTGGCACACAGCAATGGAAAACAAGATTTATGCAAGATTTATATTTTAAAAATGTCAAACCAAGTTTGAAGTAAAAATTTGTTAATTACTCTCCTGAAATTTTGCTTTAGTGGCTTTATAACCATTTAATATGCAACAAGTGACTAATTCTAAATTTTATTTTTTTTGGTACTGAAACCCTTCATAAAGTCTCCTTTCACCTAACCTCAGAATTTATTCCTGTATTATTCTTCCCTGCAATTTGGGAAGCTACTGGTTCTGCCACTGATTTGCACCACAGTGTCAATTCTTTGCAGAAATGAAGCACTGCAAGACATTTAGTCACAAAGATGAAGCTCAAAAGTTGTAGTGTCATGTAGGTGTAGGACAGTAAAGTCATCCTTCCCAAAGAAAATCATGCACATATGTGTAAAAACTCAATTAATTGAGTTTAAAGATAGTGTCCTGTGATTACTTCTGGGCTGCACTATTGCTAAGTGCTCCAAATGGTGGCTTCTCTGATCATTCTCAGCAGGAATAAGCTCAAAAGAAACAAGCAATAGGTTCCTTGTGACTAGTAAGGCTACAATTATGTACATAAATCAGCTTCCAAGACTTGCTCTTTCTCCCTTTTTCAGTATAAAGACCAAAAATAAGACTAAATGGGATGATTTTTTTTAAGGCAGGAAGTACAAGCCTAACATTTCTTATGCTGTTTTTCCCAATGAGCAATAGTGATTCAGTCCCATTAACAGCACTACACACTGCTAGGACTAGATCCTTGTTGGCAAGACAGGCTCCAACATCACAAGGTCAAAAACAGAGCTTCTGAATTACGTTAGTGAAAAATCTCTTAAGGAGTTTCCACATCCTCCACCTACTGAGAATCTATTTTCCTCTTTCATACCAAGAGCAAATCAAAAATGGCATAAATTTGACTTCGGAATGTTACTTCTAAGTATATATCTATTAATACATAAAATGTTGACTGTATATCAGATTCATTTTGTACAATTAAATCTTTGCAGCATAAAAATATCCATCCCAACATGTGCTTAGACAGAAACTTCTAAAACTCAGAAGTTTTAGATCTGGCATTTGACACCTTTAAACGATGTCCAGGCATGGCTCAGGAAAATGCCAGCTGGCCCAAGCAAGCCAGGCCAATGCCCATGCTGACAATGATGGGGCCAAGCATGGGCCAGACCTCAGCCTAACACCCAAGCTGGCTTTGATTTGCCACTATGGACACATTCTCCACTGAGGGAAAACGTAGCTCCAGCCTGATGCAGAAGACACCTTTGGCAGATGGTTGGGAGGCCAGAGAGATCACACAAGCCTAGAGCACAGAGGGAAAGGGAAAATACCCTGGAGCTGCAAATCATTATAGAAGGTGACATGACACCTGGAAATCCTTGCACAGAGGTTTTCCCATTGTGATGTTCCACCATCATCACTTTAATATAACAAACCCTCATACAATCAAAGAGAGAAGATAGATCTCTACCGATGATCACACTAAAACACATGTCAACAATTAGCTTGAGCAGATAAAATAACTGGGAAAATGTGGGCTGTGTTATCTAACTAGATGGCCCTTTATTTGACAGAAATAGAAAAATTTGTCATAAAGATTTGAGACATTTTATTCCCAATTATGTATCGTATTCAAAACAGTGAAGAAAAAGACACATATCTTCAGCCATACAAAAACATCCGACAAATCAAGGGTTTTTCTCCTTACTTCACCTAGTTCACCAGCCCTGGAATCTGGTTTTTCCATTAGTTGAAAGTGAAGTGGCAGTGTTACAAGAAACATGAGACTACTCCCATCTCAGTTTCCCAGTTTTAATCTCAGACTATTTACAATGACCTTCTCTTTTCATTTTTGTTAGCAGCTACCTAACAACACTCAACTAGGCTGGAGAGAGAGAAGAAACTGCTTCTCTTCTTCTGAGCTACTGCAGCACTATACTGTGATCCATAGTGTTAAAAGCAGCTACTGGCTTTAATTTGCCTATCTTTCAGCAGCCAAAGTCCACACCATTAATGAAGCAGGAAGCAGCTCCAGAAGGTTTATGTTTGCTTTTGGGGTGAGCAGAGCTTGCACAGCCTATGCCCTTCAACAGAACCTATGGCTCCTTAGAGCATTTTTCACCCAGCAGAAGCACTTACATAATACATTTCATGCTACAAGAGAACTGTGTTTCCCAGACCCCAGCACAGAGAGACACTTCATGCAATCACAGACAGAGAGACGCTGTTGTGGAGAGAAGGGTGCAGTTTGCTGAGCATCAGCACAGCACTGCATTGTTTTCTCTCTAAAGACACAGCACGCAGAACCTCTCAGAACAGGCCGGTGACTGGTTTTGGCCAAGCTATAGCAACCTGCCTTCCTACATCCCTGGTAATACGAGGTCACAACACACTTGGAAGCTAAAACAGTGCGAGGCACAGGATGGCAGACAGCAGGCACAAAACCGGAACTTAAGATGCTCTTTCAGCTCTAAAAAGGCAGAAAAACCTCGCTCCAGAGAAGCATGAGCCCAGAACCCAGACAAAGCTGCTCCCAAACACACAAAAAGCCAGCTAGAAAGCTACTGAACGCGGGCACTCTGCGATTCTCCTCAGGGAGCTCCACACGCACCCACCATCCCTCTCACAGCCAGCAGCGTGAAAAGAATGATTCCACCGCGGGATGCGAACGCGGGCCAACCTGCGCCTCCCCGCCAGCCGGGACCGGCGGGCGCTCCGCTCCCTCAGCGCCGGCCCCGCGGCGCTCCCGCGGGGTCAGGGCCAGGCGGGTGCCAGGGAGGACGCGGCAGGGCGGGCGGAGGGT